>JAHRHZ010000066.1:25084505-25261987 GCA_024137785.1 Ginglymostoma cirratum | reverse complement strand
TCCAATGATGCTGCTTGGCCTGCTGTGTTCATCCAGCCCCACGCCGTGTTAAGGAGCAGATGGGATTTTATTTTGCCAGGTGTTTGAAAACTGTGAAAAATGTTAATAGCTTTGTTTGTTTTTCTTATAACTTAGTTTTCTGTTTAAACCAAATCTGCAGCCTGACATGCTAGTCTTTCTGTGAAAGACCGTCATGTTAAATAAAAATAAAGCACAAAATATGATCTATCAAAACAGATTTCATTCTGGGATCTGATCCATCCACTAGTAACATCAGTTGGGATCATAACATTACCTTATTTAACAGAAATGCAACAGACTGATTGTGAGTTGAGAGATCTGTATTAAACAGCATTTTCAGAAAATGAGTCAGAAGTAGTACCTGAGTGTTATTATTTAAAGAAGGTACTAGTTTTGTTAGTGAGGAAATGGAGAATTTTCTAAATAGCAGCTCATGAGGAACAGCAGCAGATGAGCTGATCAGTGGTGGTTTCATCTGTGTATTGTAATAAAATGTGGAAAGTGGCTCATAACATTCCAATGACGGCTCACTTAAATATGAGCAAAATGCAGGTTCAAAAGCTAAAGTGTTTTTTTTGGTCAAGATTGCAAGAAGATGTGGTTAAATTTTTGTCAGACATACCGTGCATGTAAAATAGTGGAGAGACCTGAACTATCAATTAAACAGTAAACACACAGGGTGCGTATGATCTGCCTGTACTGCTCGTGAACAAAGCTTTTCACTGTACTTGGGTACATGTGACAATAAATCAATCAATCATTCAACCCTTCAGAGATAAAAGGTACTGCAGATGCTGGAGAATCCGAGATAACAAGCATGGGGCTGGATGAACACAGCAGGTCAAGCAGCATCATAGGAGCAGGAAAACTTGACGTTTCGGGCCTAAACCCTTCATCAGAAATGGGGGAGGGAAAGAGGGTTCTGAAATAAATAGGGAGAGAGGGCGAGGCGGATAGAGGATGGATAGTGGAGAGGATAGGTGGAGAGGAGGCAGACAAGTCGAAGAGGCGGGGATGGAGCCAGTAAAGGTGAGTGTAGGTAGGGGGGTAGGGAGGAGATAGGTCAGTCCAGGGAGGACGGACAGGTCAAGGGAGCGGGATGATGTTAGTAGATAGGAGATGGGGGTGTGGCTTGGGGTGAGAGGAAAAACAGGTTAGGGAGGTGGAGGGATGCGGTTGGGGGAGGGGAGATTTTGAAGCTTGTGAAATCCACATTGATGCCATTGGGCTGCAGGGTTCCCAGGCTGAATATGATTCAACCCTTAATTGCATTTCCACTTTTTTGAGAACAATTTAGCAGAGTCTTCATAGATTTGTGAGTGGGTAGACACTTGACTGACGCAGGACAATGTGGCTAAATGTGAAGTTATACACTGTGGTGTGAGAAACAGAAAGGCAGAGTATTATTTAAATTGTGATAAATTGAGAAGTATAATGTACAAAGGTATCTGGTGTCCTTGTAAATCAGTCAATGAAAGTAGACAGGCAGATGCAACAAGCAAAAAGGAAGGCAAATGGTCTTCATTGTAGGAGGATTTGAATTCAGAGATAGGGATGTCTTACTGCAGCTGTAGAGCCTTAGTGAGACCACACCTGGAATATTGTGTGCAGTATTGGTCTCCTTACCAAAGAAAGGATATTATTGCTATAAAGGGAGTGCAGCAGAGACTCCTCCTTTCTCTTCTTCAACATCTGTTTCCATTTCTGGAGATAGGCTAGCCACCAATATCCACTATAAACCCACCAACTCCCACAGTTACCTTGACTATATGTCCTCACACCCTGCTTCCTATAAAGATTCAATTCCATTCTCACAGTTCTTCCATCGCTGTCACATCTGTTCCAATGAAGCCAACTTCAACAAGAGAGCCTCCGAAATGTCCACCTTCTTCCTTAACCGAGGATTCCCCAGCACTCTTGTTGACAGGGTCCTTAGCCGCATCCGACCCTTCTCCCACGCTTTGGTCCTCACCCCCTTTCTTCCCTCCCGCAACAGCCATGGGGCTCCCCGTGTCCTTACCTACCATCCCTCCAGCATCCACATCCAGAGGATCATTAACTATCATTTCTGCCACCTCCAGCGAGCTGCCACCTCCAGCAAGATGCCACCAGCAGACACGTATTCCCGTCCCCTCCTTTTTCAGCCTTCCACAGGGAACAACATGTTCCTTCTGGGACACCCCGGTCCACTCTTCCTTCACTTCCAACAACCCCCACAGCCCCACAGCACCTTTACCTGCAATAGCGAAGGTGTAACACCTGTCCATTTACTTCCTCCCTCCTCAATATCCAAAGGCCCAAACATACCTTCCAGGTGAAGCAGTGCTTTACCTGCACTTCACTCAATCTAGTCTCCCTCATTTGCTGCTCACAGTGATCTCCACATTGGGAAAACAAAGTGTAGACTGGGTGACCACTTCACAGAACACCTATGTTCTGCCCACAAAAGAAAACTCTGAGTTTCCCGTTGACTGCCATTTCAACTCACCACCCTGTTCCCTCGCCAACATCTCTGCCTCAGGCTTGCTGCAATGCTCCAGCAAAGCTAAGTGCAAGCTGGAAGAACAGCACCTCATTTTCCGCTTGGGGACCCTGCAGCTCTCCAGTCTCAATATTGAATTCAACAACTTTAGGGCTTGAGCTCACTCCTGTCCCTTACCCCTTACCCCGGCACTCCACGCCTTCTTATCACATAGTCTGCTGTTTTCACACAATCTATTGTCAGCCATTAACAGTCCCCATTAATAGCTATTTGCCCTCCTAGCCAGATTGTTATCCAGTCCTTTGTCTGTCCAACTGTTCTTCTCTCATTTTGGGCTCTATCCCCACCTATCATTTAGTCCTTACCCCCTCCCCCATACTATCTTCTGCATACAAACTACAAATTTTCCTACCTAGTCAGTGCTGAGGAAGGGTCACTCGGTCCAAAACCTTAACTGTGATTTCTCTCCAAACGGATGCTGCCAGACCTGCTGAGCTTTTCCAGCAATTTCTGTTTTTATTTCATTAAGCTGATACCAGGGATGGCAGGACTGTGCTGTGAAGTGAGATTGGAGCCTCCATTCACTGAAGTTTAGAAGAATGAGAAGGGATCTGATTGAAACATATAAAGTTCTAAGAGGGCTGGACAGACTTGATGCGGGGAGGATATTTTCCTAGGGGTCACAGAATCAGGATCCTGGGTAGGCCATTTAGGACCGAGATGAGGAAACATTTCTTCAGCTAAAGGGTAGTAAACCTGTGGAATTCTCCCAGAGAAAGCTTTGGAGGCTGTCACTGATCATGTTTGTTGTGGTTATTCCCTTTACACAAACCACAAGAGGACTCAAGAATGCAGTTTATCTTTGTGTTTATTCAAACAATCTCAGACTTAGACGGGCTAAACTGAATCCTGTCTAATTCTCTGCTCCAGCTCTCCTTGGCTCTGTTCCATGTCTGTCTCATCTTAGTACAATGTCTGTCTCCCATGTCTGTCCGATATATACAGTAAATCATCAACCTTTGTACAGATACATTGTTTACATTTCATTTTTGTATAGTAAACAGAAATCTTCCATTCTATGTCTTTCTCTTATCCTGTTTGCCGGAATTTGTTTATACTCTCAAATTTGCCGTCAAGGTTGATATTGATCTTGGGGTTAACAAGGTTCCTCTCTAGTCATTTCTGCTGACGTGGATCCTTAGGATGGTCAAGGGTCATGGTCTGTTAAGACATAGCAAGAACAGCCAATGCTGGAAGTCAGAGTCGATACAGTATGGAGCTGGAGGAACGCAGCAGGTCAGGCAGCATCACAGGAGCTGGAAAGTCGACATTTCAGACCAGGACCTTTCATTAGCATGGATGAAGGTTCTCGACCCGAAACATCAACTTTCCTGCTCCTCCGATGCTGTCTGACCTGCTGTGTTCCTGTAACTCCACACTGTATCAACTCATGGTCTGCTAAAACATGCCTTACAATGCCAACTTGTAAGGTGTCAACTTATTCTCATTGTAACATCTTCTTATAAAACCTCACATCTTTTTCAATAGACATTCAAGAAAGATAGGTACATTTTTAGACTTTAAAGGCATCAAGGAATATGGGGACAAAGTGGGAATAAAGCATTGAGATAGCTGATCAGCCATGATCATAACCAATGTTGGAGCAGACTCAAAAGGTTGAATAGCCTACTGCTCCTATATTTTTCTGTTTCTGCATGTTTCCAGGAGTGGGAATCAGTATTTGTTAACAATTAGAGATATCTCAATAAGATTTCCTGGAGCAGCACTGGGGGAAATTACAGAAAAATCATAGTGGGAAAGCTAATTTTTTTTTTAAAGGTTTGTTACTCAGGGAAATACAATCAGGTCAAGGCTGTAATTTTATACACATGTTCAAAGAAGTAATTATTCATTTGTGAATTAGGTCTTCAACACATTTGCATTCTTAAGGATCATTGGAAAGACGTCATCAAAACTTTGCTGATAATGGGCTCTCATCATGGTCTTTAAAGTCCTAATGAGTGGGAAAAGAAGAATTTCCTTATTAGTCTGCAATTAGGGAGGCCCCTGTTGAATCCACTGGATTCAGTCCTTTTGAACTGACATTCAGGTATAAAGTGAGAGGACCCCTAAATTCATTAAAGAAGTATTTATAAACCAAAGCTCAGAAACTATTCTTCTGACATATGTGTCAAGTTTCTGAGACAAAAGCATGTGAATTGGTCAAAAAAATTCAAAGATTGCTCAACAAACAGTGAAAGACAGATTAGATTAAAGTGGCAAAACTTGGAATTTATTGATGGAGATGAGGTGCTAATACTGTCATCTGTCACTGGATGGCATGGTGGCTCAGTGGTTAGCACTGTTGCCTCACAGTGCTAGGGACCCAGGTTCGATTCCAGCCTTGGGTGACTGTCTGTATGGAGTTTGCATGTTCTCCCCATGTCTGTGTGGGTTTCCTCCCTCAGTCCAAAGGTGTGCAGGTTCAGTGGATTGGCCACGCTAAATCGCCTGTAGAATTCAGGGATGTGTAGATTAGGTGGGTTATAGGGGAATGGTCCAGTGTGGACTTGTTGGGCTAAAGGATCTGTTCCCACACTGTAGGGATTCCATAAAAGAACCAGTGGATCTTATCAAATCAACATCACTATATGCAACTACTCATGATCGTGAGTTGGGGAAAAACACTGTTGTTCTTTCAGTGTCACTGGGTTAGAATTCTAGAATTATCACCATAATGGCATTGTGGGCCTATTTAAAGCAAATAGTCACAAGTGGCCCTTGAAGGCAACTCACCGTCACCTTCTCAAGGGCAACTTGGGATGAGCAATAAATACTGGCAGAGCCAGGAATGTGCATAATCCAATGATTGAATAATAAGAAAAGTTAGGTTAATAATCCCATGCTGAAGCAAGGTTAGAGGGGCTGTGGTAAGCCTCTGAATACAAATGCTCCCAATTAGTAGACATCTGTTCCACCACCTAGAAGGAAACTGACTGCAGTTCCTCTAGTCTCCCATTATGCCAATTTGGATCTTTATATCTTCTTCATTACTGGATTATATTCTAATTTCTCATTAAAATAAAGTGCTTCTGTTATCCTTTCAATGTGAATAACTTCAGATTTTCTGACATTATATTTAATGTGCCATGTCCTTTCCCATTCAGATAACCTGTATTAATCACTTTGCAGTCTCTTTGCATTCTCCTTATAGTTTACATTCTTACCTAATTTTGTATCACCAGCAAACTTGCATACATTGTATTTGGACATTGATGTATTTAAATTGTTGTTGCCTAAACACTAACTCTTAAGATATCCCCATTTGTTACATTCTACCAACCTGAAAATGGTTTGTTTATTCTTATTCTGTTTCCTATCTTTTAATCAATCTTTGATCTATGCTAATATATTACCAAAACCCATTAGCCCTAATTTTCTCTAAGTGTGGGCCCAAAATAACTTTGTGGCTGATTTCCCCAATAGATCCAATTGATCACTATTATCTACTCTACTCTACTCACTGCAACCTTAAAGATCTTAACATATTTGTCAACCACCATTTCTCTTTCATAAATCTGTGTTGACTCAGTTTAATCATTTGCCTTGCTAACATGGTTTTGGATCTTATAGTGGCATGGACTATGGTGAGATTTGTGGCAGAATTGGACGAGAATCCATGAAGAGAATCCAGGGAATTCTGGACAATCAGGGTAAACACATCCGTTATCTGTGATTACCTCTTTAAAATCTTAGAATGTAGACTATCAGGTTAACTCGAAGCCCCATTAACTTCTCCTGTACCAATTATTTACTAATAATATCCCTAAACTCCTCATCCACAACAATAATTTGATTTATCATTATTTACAGAATATTATTCTTTCATTGAAAAGACAAATAAAGTTATTCCCTATTACAATTTAGCTGCATTCGGCTTTCTTCATCTTTTTTAAATTCATTTATGGGATGTGGGCGTTGCTGGCTGGCAAGCATTTATTGCTTGTCCCTAGTTGCCCTCATGATGGTAGTAGTGAGCTGCATTCTTGAACAGCTGCAGTCCGCTTTCAGTGGGTTGATCCACAATGCCGTTAAGGAGAGAATTCCAGGGTTTTGACCCAGTTACAGCGAAGGAATGGTGATATATTTCAAAGTCTGGATGGTGAGTAGCTTGGAGGGGAACCTGCGATTGGTTGTGTTCCCATGTATCTGCTACCCATATCTTTCAAGATAGAAGCGGTCATGGGTTTGGAACCCATGCTGTTCTGGGGATATTCGGTTATTTTCTGCAGTGCATTTTGTAGATAGTACACACTGTTGCTACTGGATAGTGGTGCTGAAGGGTGCTAATTAAGTGGACTGCTTTGTCCTGGATGGCCTCAAGGTTCTTGAGTAATGTAGCTGCACGCAATCAGGCAAATGGGGAGTTTTCCATCACACTTCTGACTTTTGCCTTGCAGATGATGGACAAACTTTGTGGAGTCAGGAAGTGACTTACTTGCCACAGTAGTCCTAGACTTTGACCTGCTGTTGTAACCACTGCGTTTATTTGTCCTATGAGTCCAGTTGAGTTTATGGTCAATGGTAACCCCCAGGATACCTGGGGATTCAGTGATGGTAATGCCATTAAATATCAAGGGGCAGCGGTTAGCGATAGTCATAGCCTGGCAAGAATGTTCCTTGCCACTTGTCAGCCCAAGCCTGGATATTGTCTAGATCTCATTGCATTTGAACATGAGTATCTGAGGAGTCGTGACTGGTGCTGAATATTGTGCAATCATTAGCAAAACATCACCACTTCTGACTTTATGACAAAGGGAAGGTAACTGATGAAACAGCTGAAGGTGGTTGGGCCTAGGACATTACCCTGAAGAACTCCAGAGACTGATCTCCAACAACCATGACCATCTTCTTATGTGCCAGGTATGACTGCAACTATTGGAGAGTTTGTCCCATGATACCCATTAATTCCAGTTTTGCTAGGGCTCTTTGAGACCACACGCAGCCAGTTGTGGCCTCGATGTCAATGGCTGTCTCAGTCATTTCTCCTCTGAAATTCTGCTCTTTTATCCTTGTTTGAACAAGGCTGTAATGAGGTCAGGAGCTGAGTGGTCCTGGCGGAACCCAAACTTGCATCACCAGAGAGGTTATTGCTCAGCAAATGCTACTTGATAGCATTGTTGACGATGCCTTTCATCACTTTACTGATGATCAGGAGGAGACTGGCAGGGCAGTAATTGGCAGGGTTGGATTTGTCCTGCTTTTTATGTACAGGACATTGCTGGGCAATTTTGTACATAGTTGGGTAGTTGTCACTATACTGGAAAAACTTGGCTAGGGGAGTGGCAACTTCTAGAGCACAAGTCTTCAGTACGATTACAGGAATGTTTTCAGGGCCCATTGCCTTTGCAGTATCTGGTAGCTCCAACTATTTTTTGATATCACATGCAGTGAATCAAATTGGCTCAAAACCAAGGAGGGCAGATGGAGAGAGGAGGAAACGGATTATCCACCCAGCATTTCTGGCTGAATATCGCTGCAAATGCTTCAGCCTTATCTTTTGCACTGATGTGATGTGCCCTTCCATCATGAAGGACGAGGATATTTCTGCAGCCTCCTCTTCCAATGAGCTGTTTCAGTTGTCTACTATTCATGACTGGATGTAGCAGGACTACAGAATTAGTGGGTGCACTTAGCTCTATCACTTGCTGTTTATGCTACTTGGTTCAGCAGCTTCATCAGGTTGACATCTCATTTTTCAGAATGCTTGTTGTTGCTCCTGGAATGCCCTCCTGCACTCTCCATTGAGCTAGGCTTGGTGGGAAATGTTGGAGAAGAAGATATGCTTAGTCACAAGGTTGCAGATTGTGGTGTAATACAATTCTGTTGCTGGTGATGGCCCACACCACCTTATGACTACCCAATCTTGAGTTGCTAGATCTGTTCAAAGTCTGCACCATTTAGCAAGGTGATAGTGTCACACTACACAATGCAAGTTATTCTCACCGTGAAAGTGGGACTTAGTCTCCACAAGGACTATACAGTAGTCGCTGTTACCAGTAGTGTCATGGACAAGCTCATCTGCAGCTAATAGATTGATAATGTTGAAGTCAAGTATGTATCTGCCTCTTGATGGTTCTCTGCTGTGCTGAAGTTGTGGTTCTCCTCGAGTACTGGTTCTTTATAATTCCTGAGTCAGTGGCACCCATGTTTGTTCTTTATTTGTTGTTGTAGTAAATGTTTTAAAATAGTAAACAGTCATAGAACATAACAGCGCAGTACAGGCCCTTCGGCCCTCGATGTTGCGCCGACCTGTGAAACCAATCTGAAGCCCATCTAACCTACACTATTCCATTATCATCCATATGTTTATCCAACGACCATTTAAATACCCTTAAAGTTGGCAAGTCTACTACTGTTGCAGGCAGGGCATTCCACGCCTTTACTGCTCTGAGTAAAGAATCTCCCTCTGACATCTGTCCTATATCTATCACCCCTCAATTTAAAGCTATGTCCCCTCGTGCTAGCCGTCACCATCCAAGGAAAAAGGCTCTTACTGTCCACCCTATCTAATCCTCTGATCATCTTGTATATCTCTATTAAGTCACCGCTTAACCTTCTTCTCTCTCACGAAAACAGCCTCAAGTCCCTCAGCCTTTGCTCATAAGACCTTCCCTCCATACCAGGCAACATCCTGGTAAATCTCCTCTGCACCCTTTCCAATGCTTCCACATCCTTTCTATAATGCGGCAACCAGAAATATACGCAATACTCCAAGTGCGGCCACACCAGAGTTTTGTACAGCTGCAACATGACCTCATGGCTCCGAAACTCAATCCCTCTATCAATAAAACCTAACACACTGTACACCTTCTTAACAATGCTATCAACCTGGGTGGCAACTTTCAGGGATCTGTGCACATGGACACCGAGATCTCTCTGCTCATCCACACTACCAAGAATCTTACCATTAGCCCTGTACTCTGGATTCCTGTTACTCTTTCCAAAGTGAATCACCTCACACTTTTCCGCATTAAACTCCATTTGCCACCTCTCAGCCCAGCTTTGCAGCTTATCTATGTCCCTCTGTAACCTGCAACATCCTTCTGCACTATCCACAACTCCACCGACTTTAGTATCATCCGCAAATTTACTAACCCATCCTTCTACGCCCTCATCCAGGTCATTTATAAAAATGACAGACAGCAGTGGCCCCAAAACAGATCCTTGCAGTACACCACTAGTAACTGAACTCCAGGATGAACATTTCCCATCAACCACCACCCTCTGTCTTCCAACAGCTAGCCAATTTCTGATCCAAACCGCTAAATCACTCTCAATCCCATGCCTCCATATTTTCTGCAATAGCCTACCATGGGGAACCTTATCAAACACTTTACTGAAATCCATATACACATCAACCACTTTACCCTCATCCACCTGTTTGGTCACTTTCTCGAAGAACTCAATAAGGTTTGTGAGGCATAACCTACCCTTCACAAAACCGTGTTGAGTATCCCTAATCAGATTATTCCTTTCTAGATGATTATAAATCCTATTTCTTATAATCCTTTCCAAGGCTTTACCCACAACCAAAGTAAGGCGCACAAGTCTATAATTACCAGGGTTGTCTTTACTCCCCTTCTTGAACGAGGGGACAACATTTGCCATCCTCCAGTCTTCTGGCACTATTCCTGTAGACAATGATGACAAAGATCAAAGCCAAAGGCTCTGCAATCTCCTCCCTCGCTTCCCAGAGAATCCTAGGATAAATCCCATCCGGCCCAGGGGACTTATCTATTTTCACACTTTCCAGAATTGCTAACACCACCTCCTTATGAACCTCACTCCCATCTCGTCTAATAGCCTGTATCTCAGCATTCTCCTCGACAACATTGTCTTTTTCCTGTGTGAATACTGACGGAAGATATTCATTTAGCACCTCTCCTATCTCTTCGGACTCCACGCACAATTTCCCACTACTGTCCTTGACTGACCGTAATCTTACTCTAGTCATTCTTTTGTTCCTGACATATACCTATGGAAAGCTTTAGGGTTTTCCTTGGTCCTACCTGCCAAAGACTTCTCATGTCCCCTCCTGGCTCTTCTTCGCTCTCTCTTCCTGGCTAACTTGTAACTCTCAAGCGCCCTAACTGAGCCTTCACACCTCAGCTTTACATAAGCCTCCTTCTTCCTCTTGACAAGAGATTCAACTTCTTTAGTAAACCATCGTTCCCTCGCTCGACCACTTCCTCCCTGCCTGACAGGTACATACTTATCAAGGACATGCAGTAGCTGTTCCTTGAACAAGCTCCACATTTCAATTTCCCTCAGCTATAACTCTTGCCCTGCGGTATATACCTATCCATTTCCATCGCTAAAGTAAACGTAACCAAACTGTGGTCACTATCACCAAAGTGCTCACCTACCTCCAAATCTAACACCTGGCCTGATTCATTACCCAGTATCAAATCCAATGTGGCCTCACCTCTTGTTGGCCTATCTACATACGGTGTCAGGAAACCCTCCTGCACACATTGGACAAAAACTGACCCATCTAAAGTACTCGAACTATAGCATTTCCAGTCAATATTTGGAAAGTTAAAGTCCCCTGTTACTTTCGCTCCTATCCAGAATCATCTTTGCAATCCTTTCCTCTACATCTCTGGAACATTTTGGAGGCCTGTAGAAAACTCTCAACAGGGTGACCTCTCCTTTCCTGTTTCTAACCTCAGCCCATACTACCCGAATAGACGAGTCCTCATCAAACGTGCTTTCTGCCACCGTAATACTGTCCTTGACTAACAATGCCACACCTCCCCCTCTTTTACCACCTTCCCTGATCTTACTGAAACATCTAAACCCCAGAACCTGCAACAACCATTCCTGTCCCTGCTCTATCCATGTCTCCGAAATGACCACAACATCAGTCCCAGGTACCAACCCAT
The DNA here is from genome assembly GCA_024137785.1 of Ginglymostoma cirratum. Lineage (NCBI taxonomy): Eukaryota > Metazoa > Chordata > Chondrichthyes > Orectolobiformes > Ginglymostomatidae > Ginglymostoma > Ginglymostoma cirratum. Next base: position 25,250,536 of record JAHRHZ010000066.1, on the reverse strand, counting down.
GCTGCAAGTTCACCCACCTTATTCCGGATGCTCCTGGCGTTGAAGTAGACTCGCTTCAAACCACCTTCCTGCCTGCCGGTACACTCCTGCGACCTTGAAACCTTATTCATGACCTCACTACTCTCAACCTCCTGTACACTGGAGCTACAATTCAGGTTCCCATCCCCCTGCTGAATTAGTTTAAACCCTCCCGAAGAGCATTAGCAAATTTCCCCCCCCAGGATATTGGTACCCCTCTGGTTCAGGTGTAGACCATCCCGTTTGTAGAAGTCCCACCTACCCCAGAATGAGCCCCAATTATCCTGGTATCTGAATCCCTCCCTCCTGCACCATCCCTGTAGCCACGTGTTCAACTGCTCTCTCTCTCTATTCCTCGCCTCGCTAGCACGTGGCACGGGTAACAAACCAGAGATAACAACTTTGTTTGTTCTAGCTTTAAGCTTCCACCCTAGCTCCTTGAATTTCTGCCTGACATCCCCATCCCTTTTCCTACCTATGTTGTTGGTGCCTATGTGGACCACGACTTGGGACTGCTCCCCCTCCCCCTTAAGGATCCCGAAAACACGATCCGAGACATCACAGACCCTGGCACCTGGGAGGCAACACACCAACCACGAGTCTCTCTCGTTCCCACAGAATCTCCTCTCTGTCCCCCTAACTGTGGAGTCCCCAATGACTAATGCTCTCCTCCTCTCCCTCCTTCCCTTCTGAGCAACAGGGACAGACTCTGGTGCCAGAGACCTGTACCCCATGGCTTACCCCTGGTAAGTCCCCCCGCTCAACAGTATCCAAAACGGTATACTTGTTGTTGAGGGGAACGGCCACGGGGGATCCCTGCATTGTCTGCGTCTTCCCTTTCCTTCCCCTGACTGTAACCCATCTACCTTTTTCCTGTACTGAGGTGTGACTACCTCCCTGTAACTCCTCTCAATTACCCCCTCGGCCTCCCGAATGATCCGAAGTTCATCCAGCTCCAGCTCCAGCTCCAGTTCCCTAACGCGGTTTCCAAGGAGCTGGAGTTGGGTGCACTTCCCGCAGATGAAGTCAGTGGAGACACTCGTGGTGACCCTTACCTCCCACTTTCTACAGGAGGAGCATGCAACTGCCCTAACATCCATTCCCACTGTTCTGAATTCCTAAACAGACTATTGAAAAAAAGAAAAAAAACTAGTAACCTTACCAAATTGGCGCTCAGAACCTTTTTTTTGGTTAGAGGAGGAGGAGGAGGATGGGTGGGAAACACTAAGTAGTGTTTCGGGTAAAGCAACCGCCCAAATATATTACCTCACTTACTCAGCCGTCCCGTGTCCGCTCCTGCTCAGCGTGCGCCCCGCCTATTCACGAGGTAAGTTTTTAAACAATTAAACTTACCTTCTCGGCAGCCCCCTGGTCCTTGCTCTCACTGCTCCCACTACTACTGCAAAAATGGGGGCCGCTGATCCCACGAGGTAAGTTTTCAAACAATTAAGTTACCTTCCTGGCAGCACCCTGGTCCTTGCTCTCACTGCACCTGCTGCTGCTCCAAAAATGGAGTCGAGCATTTCAGCCAAATAATGCTATCCCTCATCTCAGACAGACATTTGGAATCACATACTTAAAAGTTCACAAACATACAAAATCACATATCACTGTCAGGGGACTCTGAAGAGTGATCAGAAGAGGCAATGTGGAAGCAGGCCAATTGACTCCACACTACCCATCTAAAGAATATTCCAACCAGACCTATCCCACTACTCTCTCTCTATAGCGCTGCATTTCCCATGGTTAATCTGCTTAGCCTGCACATCCCTAGACACTATATGGGCAATTTGACATGGCCAATCCAACTTACCTGCACATCCTTAGGTTGTGGGAGAAAACCCACACAGGTCAGGGAGAGAATGAGTAAGCTTCACAGAGAGAAGGCTGGAATCTAACATGGGTCCCTGGTGCTGTATGGCAGCAGTGCTAACCACTGAGCCACCGTATCATCCACAGAACCAGGAACTCCTTGTTATCTTTTCACTACCATCCCAATATTGCATCCCTATAACCTCTCTGTGATCAGTCAATACAGATCAAAGATCAGATCTGAGACCTTCAGTTAATAAGTCAGAATACACATTATAAGTAAAGATAATTGAATCTTGCTCAAAATTATATTACAACTTTTAAGAATGTTTAATTATGCTGCAGTTTTTATCTTTGTCAGGTGGTGGTGCAGTTGTCGTGTTTTTGGAGAGAGGTGAAAGCAAGCTGATGCTATGCTGAAATAGCCTCTCTGCCACAAATGTGAAAATCCTGTCACAAAAAGTAACCATGTTTATGGAACAGTAATAGGACATTCATAGTTGATAAGGTACGTATGTTCCATACAAGGGGAAGGGGAGAGGGAAGGGGAAGGGGAGAGGGAAGGGGAAGGGGAGAGGGGAGGGATTGGGGGGAAAGGGGAGGGGAGAGCGAGGGAGTTGAAGGGGAGAGGGGAGGGAGGAGCGAGGGAGTTGAAGGGGAGAGGGGAGGGAGGAGGGAGGGAAAGGAGAGAGAGGGTGGAAGGTGCGAAAGGAGGGACGGACGGACGGACGGACGAAGGGGGGGGGGGGAAGGGAAGTGGGGAGGGATTGGGGGAGTGGGAGAGGAGAGGGAGGGAAGGTGGGAGGAGTGGGGAGGGAGGGAGGGAGGGAGAGAGAAGGGGAAGAGGAGAAAGGGGGAGGGGAAGGAGAGAGGGAGGAAGGAGGATAGGAGGAGGGCAGATGGAGAGAGGTGAGGGGGTGAGGGAGGGCGGAGGTGGGAGGATGGAGGAAAGAGGGAGAAGAGGGAGGAGGGGGAGGGGGAGAATGGAAAGAGGAGGGAGGAGGGAGAGGAGGTGGTGCGGGCGAGGAGGAGCGGTGGGGGGGAAGGGAAAAGGAGTGGAAGGTGGGTGGGGTAGGAGGGAGGCCAGGGAAGGAGGGTGGAGGGTCAATGGTGGGGGAGATGGAGGGGTGAGGAGGTGGAGGGGGAGGTGGAGTTGGGTGGTGGGTGTGGTGGAGGGGAGTGGAGGAGAGGGAGGCAGGTGGGGTGAAGGAGAGGGAGGGAGGTGGGGGAACGTTGCGGGGTGTGGAGCGCTTGAGGGGGTTGGAGGAGGGGGGAGGCGGTGTAGACAGAGAGAAGGAGAGAGTGGGGAAGGGAGGTTGGGAGGGAGCGAGTGACTGGGAGATTAGGAGGGAGTGAATGAGGGGGGGAAGATTGGGGTAAGGGAAGGATGAGTGAGCAAGCAAGTAAGCAGGGAGGGGGATGTGGGCAGATGGTGCGAGGGAAGTAGAGGGAGACAGATGGGGAGGGAGGGATGTGAGTGAGGAGGGATAAGGTTGGGGGTAGAGAGAGAGGTGGGAGGGTGTGAGGAGTGGGTGAGGGAGAGAGAGGCAGGAGGGAGAGAGAGAGAGAGAGAGAGAGAGAGAGAGTCGAAAATTGCTACACTGAGACCGAGGTAAATGTTTGTTGTTTCACGTATGAAGGGACTTTTGGAGAAACTGGAGGCACTGAAGTACTGAATTTTGAACAAGACATTAATTCATTGGTGCTCTCAGACAGATATATGGCCAATGCTAATGGTCGCTTAGCAACCTTTTATGGTCTTAGGATTCTGTTTTACAGATCCACAAATCAGTATAAAAAAAAAGATATTCCAGATACTGTGAGCCTTTCCTGAAATCCTTTTCTTGGTACAAGTTTCTGGGAATCTGATAGAGTTTGCAAATACCAATGTTTCTAGTTCAAAACAAGAGAGAGGTGGACTGTGTCCAATCTGCAAGGACTTAAATACAAGTTAACTGCAATGAAAGCTCAACATCTACCAATCAATTACTGTCAGCAATTGGGCCTTGTCAACAATATGGGAAGTCATAACATTTTATTTCCAAGTCCCTAGACCACAGTAGTTCTTTTCACTCTTGCAAAAAAAATGTCACATCAGCTCTGCTGAGACATGTCTTTTTGCTTTGTGAGACTCTGTATATGTGTGGGAGTAAAGAAACATAATTTTAATTCCAGATAAGTTTTGTACATAATAGACAGATTACTTGAGTTCATTGAAGAAGCTTGGTGAATGTTTATTCTGGATAACAGTACAGGACAGAAGAAATAGACCATTTTGGTAATTGAATCAAACATTTCCATTAATGGTGCAATTGGAGAAGTAGTGCGGCTTGATTATCAATGCATTCCTCCTTTCACACTTATGTTACAGCAGTGACTGCACGCAAATATTTTTTGGCTACAGAGCGCAATACAGTATCATGAAATTGCAACAAATGAAATAAAAGTTCTTCATTAGCAGCTAACCCCCTCCAACCAAGACCTTGTAAAAACGATGGTGGTGGTCATTATCACAAGGCCTCTTTACTGTTTTCTAAAAGACTTTGACTCCTGAAAATATGTCACTTTATAAGCGAGAAGCAAAGGAACATCAGCTCCAATCCCCCCACAACCAACATCACAAAGCATAATTTTGTTGTGCTCCAGAAATAAGTTAGCTAAAGGCAGATGTAGACCTGACAGCAGAACATTCTTATGTAGAGTGACATATATTTAAATTGTCTACAAAGCAGGCACTGGAACGGACTATTGGATACAGTAGCAGGACAAAGATAAAATAATTTAAGAAACAAGCAGCTGCTGTTACCTTAGAATTTCCAACAGAGAGCGCTCAGGTGAATCAAATGGATTTCCTCATTTTCATAACTTCAAAATTCATTGTCCCAATGCTACTTACTATAATAAATAATTAAGGAATTTAGTAATTGTTACAGTTATTTGAATAGGTAGCCAATTAGATCTGCAATACCTTTTAGATCCAAATTCCTACTTTTTCTTCACGTGGCTGAGAAGGGGAGCGAGGTTTTATAGGTGTAATTCAGGGATCTGGCACTCTCCACTGAACTGTAAAATATGAATTACCCCTGATGTTACAGATGACTCAGTTGGTAAATACACTGGACAGTGAAGGTCCTGATCCTCACAGACCAAAGTTCTAACATTTGATGCAAAGTCTGAGAGAGTTAGACTATTACATTTGGGCTTGGTGTCCATTGGTCAGGAAATTGGGTGTGGCTAAGGAGAGGTTGTGGGGAGTTTGAGGAAAGGAGAAGTCTGAGTTCTTGTTGTGATCTCCAGTTAAAAATGAACATTTGTGAACTTTGGGTCAGAACAGGAATCTTAAGTTTCAGTGACCAGGCAAAGCTGAGAACCAAACTTGGCTCTGTTTTTACAGTAAGCACCATTTCAAAATAAGGAACGCTTGCCTGTTTTAAAATTGATTAATGTGTCACATCTAAATTTGCAGAAAATAAATTTGCATGAACTTGACAAGTTATCATTTCTTACAGGACAAGGAATTTGGTTTTTAGCCCAAACTTGTTCAACTGCTGATGTGGTCCACTGCAAATTTCTATGTACCTGGAACTGATGATTATCATATCACTCAGATATCAGAGTCTTGCACAATTCAACTACATTATTTAAATGTTCACTCTCTGTTAGCTCCCCTAAGACAATTGATACTGTAAATGATTAGAATTCTTCCTTTATATTCAGAACCCTCTTAACCATTTAGCACCTGTCATGCCAATGGGAATGCATCTCCTTTTTCATTGAGAAAAAGCTGGATCTGGTCTCTTGTGCATTTTGGGACATGCAAAGCATAGATCAGGGTTCCTATTCAGCCCAACTAAAACTAGAAGATTCACTTAACAAACCTCTTTGACAAATAAAAAAATAATGCTACTCTCTTACTGGTGGTAGATGAAAGCAAAAAAGAACGCAAATGTGATTTTGGTGGAGGGAAAGTTGTTCAGTTGTGCATGGTAGTTGTGCATGGTAGTATCGCTACCCCTGAACCAACAGGGCCTAGGTTCCAACCTCTGCTGTAGAAGTGTGTGATATCATCTGTGAACAGGTTGGTCAGAAAAATATGCTAAATTTTTAATTAAAGCAAAAAGTCACTGTGATTTGGTGGGGGGAAAGTTGTTTGGTTGCAAGAGATAAAAGTTCTGGATATAAAAGCAAATATAGAATAAGACTTCAGGCACAATGGTAGTGTCCCTGTGTCAGAAGACCTAGGTTCAAGTCCCACCGACTGCAGAGGTGTGCCATAATTCCCTGGAGAGGTTGATTAAAAATACTTGTATTATACAATAAAGTCCTTGTGGGACAATGATAGTTTCCCTAACTCTAAGCCAGGAGGCCAGGTTTCAAGTTCCACCTCTTCCAGAGGTACATAGTGACATCACTGAGCAGGTTGATTAGGAAAATATTATAATACAGAATAAGTACTCCTGTGGCACATTGTTAACATCCCTACCTCTGAGCCAGGAGGCCTGGGTTCAAGTCCCACCTGCTGAAGAGATGTGTCATAACACATCTGAAGAAGTATCTAAAATGCAGAAATAATACCAAGATTGGAGAGAGAGAAGGGGAGATAAATTACTAAGTGGAAAGAACTTGACACCAAGTTTTGCTTTCAATAGCTAGTAGTTGTAGTAAGTAGCTAAATGTCAGTAGATGAGCTGCAGCACAGTGTGGAGGTTCTGCAAAAGAATGAGTTTGAATGGATGGTTTGACAACTTGATTTAAAATAAAATCACCATGATAAACAGGTTTATAATGACTGAGAAATGAAATTAAAAGTGTCAATAGCTTTCAAAATGTTGAAAAAACCTAAGATGCATTGAATAGAAGACAAATTCATGATTAGTCAAATTGATGACAGAGTTGGCTTGCATTTGAGACATTTCTGGAAATTGTTAATACCTTTTATGCCTTTAATGAAATGTTCCGTTTGGACATCATTCTGTTGGTTAATCCCGAATATGGAATGAGCAAAATACAGTTGATTCAGTATCCTTCTTCAGGTAGTTAAGTTAGCATTGAGATCACTTATTATTTACCAGATTCAGTAGCTGGTGTTTACATGTCAACGTCTACATACAATATATACTCTTTAGCAACACATGGCTTCCTTCACAGGCAAAGGGAATGGCATGAAAAGAAACAATGAGATTGGAATAAGAATTAAGAAAGGTTCTGAGGTACCCAAGAAGTAGTTTGCTTTATAAGGTTTGTGAAAGTTCAAAAGTAGAGAGGTTTAAAATGAGAATGCTGGATTCCAGGATTCTGAAAGCAAAGAAACTACCATCAACAGTCACAGTCCAGCATCAATAACCATTATTGTAATTTGGGATTCAAGACATTTTTGTTATTCGTGGCACATGGGCATCACTGGCTGGCCAGCATTTATTGCCTGTCCCTAGTTGCTCTTAAGCAGGTGATGAGCTGCCTTCTTGAACTGCTGTAGTCCACATGCTTGTAGGTTGACCCACAATGTCCTGAGGGAAGGATTTCCAGGATTTTGACCCAGCAGTGAAGGAACGGCAACCTGTTTCCAAGTCACGATGGTGACTGGCTTGGAGGGGACCTTGCAGGTGGTAGTGTTACTAAGCATAGACTTCCCTTCTCCTTCTAGATGTAAGTGGCCATGGGATTGGAAGGTGCTATCTAAAGAGCCAGTGCAAATTTCTGCAATGCATCTTGCAGATGGTACACACTACTGCCACTAAGTGCTGGTGATGGAGGGAATGGATGCTTATGGATGTGGTGCCAATCAAGTGGGCTGCTTTGTCAGGGACGGTGTCAAGCTTAAACAGCTGTTGGAGCTGCACCCACCCAAGTAAGTGGGGACTATTCCATCATACTCCTGACTTGTGACTTGTAGGTGGTAGGCATTGCTGTGGGTCTGGAGTCACACGTTGTCCAGACCAGGTGAGGATGGCAGTTTTCCTTCCTTGAAGGACATTAGTGACCAGATGGGTTTTTCCCAAATGGACAATGGTTTCATGGTCATCAACAGATTCTTAATTACATTTTTTTTAATGGAATTTAAATTCCGCCATCTGTCATGGCAGGATTCAAACCTTAATCCCAACAACATTAACTGATTTCTGGATTAATAGTCTAACGACAATACCACTAGGTCATCACCTCCCCTTGACGCATTTTAGATGGGTAGTGTAGAACAAAACCATTAAGGGAATTGTAAACCAAGATGAGACTTAGAAATCAATGTGTAATTGAAGACTGGGCAAAAACTCACATTAGTTTTCATGTAATATAGACATGTAAAAAAGAACTTTCAATAAACAACCACAATTTGTTGTTTTATGTTTTGTACCTATGACTATCCAATGCTTAATCTTGCAGCATGAGAACCATTGTGCATCACGTTATTGATACCATTATACCAGAAGACACAGGAGCAGAAGTGGTCTGTTTGGCCCAATGGAGTCTGTGCTGCCATTCAATGAGATCTTGACTGATCTAACAATCCTCAACACCACTTGCCTGCCTTTTCCTGCATAACCCTGGATTCCCTTACTGATTAAAAATCTGTCTACCCACCCCTGAATGTACTTAATGATGCCATCTCAACATCCCTCGACAGTAAAGAATTCCACAGATTTACTACCCCAACAAAAGAAAAAAAATCTTCCTCATTTCTGTGACTCCTTAGTCTGAGATTATGCCCTCTGGTCCTACACTCCCCCACAAGGAGAAATAATCTCTTGGCATCTGCTGTGACAAGCTCTTGCAGAGTCTTGCATGTTTCAAAAAAGTCACCTCTCATAGCCAATGAGTAGACACTTCATATAGTTTTCTTAGGAGAGGTTGACTATGTAAAAAATCAACCTAGTGAATCTCTCTGGACTCCCTCTAAACCAATATATTTTTCTTTAGATGAGGGGATCAGAACTGTTCATAGTATGCTCAGTATAGTCTAACTGATGCCTTGTGTACTTTTCGAAAGACTTTGCCATTTTTATACTCAATTCCCTCTAAAATAAAAGGCAATTTGCTTTCCCCATTAACAGCTGATCATGGATGCTATGTTTACTATGACTTATGCACAAGGACCTCCCAAATCTTTCTGTGCTGTAGTTTTCTACAGTATTTCTCTGTTTAAATAATATTCTGCTCCTCTATTCTTCCTGCCAAAATGCATACCTCTTATCCAACCACATTATATCCAAACTGCCATATTTTTTCCCCACTCATTTAACCTATCAATACCCTTCTGCAGACCCTTCTGTGTCACACTCATCACTTGCCTTCCCACCTATTTTTGTGTAATCTGCACACTTGGGTATTGTATATTCACTTACATGATTAAGACACATTGTACATAATTGTCAAGCTCCTGCTTGACAGAGGGCAACACGGTGACTCAGGGCCTCACAGTGCCAGGAGACCTGGGTTTGATTCCAGCCTTGGGCGATTGCCTGTGTAGAGTTTGCATGTTCTCCCCCCACAGTCCAAAGATGTGCAGGTTAGGTGGATTGGCCATGCTAAATTGCCAGTGTCCAGGGATGTGCAGGGTTACAGGGTAAGGTGGTGGGTCTGGGTAGGATGGTGTTCAGAGGGTCGGTTTGGACTCGATGGACCGAATGGCCTATTTCCACACTGTAGGGATTCTATGAATCTAATAGAATTGTGGCCCCAACACAGAACCTTGTGGTTTTCCACCCATTAGACGTTGCCATCCAGAAAATGCCACTAGGGCATATAGTCTAAGAATTGGAGCCAGACCACTCAGGACAAATGTAAGGAAGCGCTCCTACACAAAGGGTGGTAGAGGTTCAGAGCTCTTCCACAAATAGCAATGGATGCTGGATCAGTTGTTAATTTTAAACGAGATAGATACATTTTTATTAAGCAAATGTATCAAGGTATATTAGCCATAGATCAGATCAGCCTTGACCTCATTAAATGGTGGAACAGGCTTGAGGGGCTGAATGTTTCTATTTTCCTATATCTCACCTCTGTTTGCTATTAGCTTGCCAGTCCACTATCCTTGCTAACATACCATCCCTAACACCATGGGCTCTTAAGTAGCCTTGTGTGTGGTACCTTATCTTTGCAAATCCAAATATATTACACCCACTGTTTTCACCTTAATTTAATCTGTTTGTTACCTCCTCAAAGAATTCTAATACATTTGTCAAGCATGATTTCCCCTTTATGAAGCCAATGCTGACCGCTTGATTAGATTACATATTTCTAAATGGTCTTCAATTACATTTTTTATAATAGATTTTAACATTTTCCCCAATGACACGTTAAGCTTTCCGGCCTACAGTTACATGTTTTTTGTTTCCCTCCCCTTTTGAATAAGTGTTATTGCACTGGCAGTTTTCCAATCCCAGGACTTTCTAGAATCCATGATTTTTATAATATCACTTCCAGTGTATCTACAATCTCTGTAGCCGGTTCTTTTAATATCCTACGATACAACATATCAGGTCAGCAGAATTTCGCCCTATTGGATTCCCTCGTAATTTTTTTCTTAGTGATAGTTATTTTATTAATTTCCTTCTGTTTGGCCTCTTGCTTATTTAGTATTTTTGTTTCTATCATAATAAGTGATGCAAAACATTTATTCAACTCCTTGGTCATTTCCTGGTTCCTCATTATTCGCTAGCCTCATTCTCTAAATAGCCCATGTTCATTTTGGCCCCTCTATTTTTATGTATTCAAAAGAAGCTCTTACCATCCTTTATGTTACTTGCTAGTTTACCCTCAAAGTTTATTTCCTCCCTCTATTACAGTTTTGGTCATTATTGTTTTTCAAAACTTCCTCAATCCTCTGGTTTATCAAATTGTATGTTTTTTTTCTTCAAATTTAATTCAGCCATTTGCTTTTAATGAACTGACAACCCAAGGTCTCTATCAGGAGTTACATTACACAAATAATAGGAAGAGGCATAAAAGGTGATATTTGCACAGGCAACCACAAATTTCAGAGGTAGGTTTCAAAGAGAATTTTTAAGAAGTTTCAGAAATTTGGGGAGGAAATTTCAGAGCTGGAGGTTTTAAGTGGATGGAAGTAAATAGGTAGCACAGGAGAGGCTAGAGCAGGCAAAAACAGAACTCTTGGAAGTTTGCAGTAGAGGTGAAGATTAAAGAAATAGGGAGGGGCAAGGCCACAGGAAGGTTTGAACAAGAGATGAAAATTTTAAAATTATGGTTATGAGAAACTGGATCCAATTCAGGTCAGCAAATAGAGCTATGGTAAGCATGACTTAGGATAAAGGCAGAGTTCTGGACGAGATCATGTTTATGGAGAGTTGCTCATCAGAAAAACAGTCAAGGCTGAAAGTGACAAACGCATGGACAAGCTTTCAGCTATAGCTAAGATGAAGCAGAAGTAAAGACAGGCAAGATTATAGCAGTATTCGCAGGTTGGATGATGGAGAAAATATGGTATCAGAATCTCAGCTTAGGCCAAGATCAGGTGACCAAGTATAGAGTCTTGTGGCATTCCAGAAGAACGAGAAAACGGCAGGGAAGAGACACAGAAATAAACCCAAAGCAAAGGAAACCACATTTTGAAATGAAAATATCATGCAAGCATAATGAATGGATCAGTAACCCAATCTCTGCATATTCTTGTCATGAAGTGCTTATCTTTTCTCCTGTTCTGCAGTAGATTATTTCCTTGTAATCGCACCCAGATATCCATTATGATGTTTTTGACACAATACAATGGACATCACTTGAGATACTGCCTTATTCTACTTAGGAATTAGAACAGTCAATTTGTTATGTCACTAGCCCTTAACACATTCACTCATTTATAATTGTATCTCCAAAGTGTGTATTGATTCTTGGCTGGCTCTGTAACCTATTAGTTCTGTTTCATTGTTACACACAGTTCAATAGGGTGAACTCCATAAACTTGTCATCAAGTTTTCTTATTATAATGGGTACTAGGTATCTAAGTTAGATGTAAACATTTTAGCAGGAACATTGATCAATGATTCTGTAAGAAAACCCTTCCTTGGCAGTAGATGGATGCAGCTTTACAGATGTCCATTTTGTTTTCACACCATGCTTCTTCTCATTTCACAGGACCATAGGTCCCTTGAACCCACATTGCCATTCACATAGATCATGCATGATCTGGACATTAACCCCATGTACACACCTTTGCACTGTATCGCTTGAGATTCTTGCCTAATAAAAATCTTCATCTCAATCGTGAAAACTTCAATGATTCAACAGGGCAAGAGATTCCAGACGTTCAGTATGCTTTGTGAAAAGTTGCTTTCTGTATTCATCCAAATGGCCAAGCTTTAACCTTGAGATTTGGGCCTATTGTTCCAGATTTCCCAACCAGACCAAACACCATCTACCTTTTCATGAAAAAGGCTCCCTCTTACCAGGGAATGGCTTCACCTATTTTATCTACTGTTCATCACCTTGTCCATTTCCTCCACAGTGGCACACAGACAACAATGGGATGGCATGCTCCAATCAAACCTAATTTTGCCCTCAGTTGATATATCTGCACATGCTCAATTTCCAGCAGTTGGTAGACTAAATTTACCCACTGAGCAATAATAGGGGCATATCTGAAACTTCTAACACACAGCATAGGAAGTGTAACCAATTGTCCGACAGGGCTCAGGTAACCATGCTGCCAAGGAGGGTTTTCTTTCTGCACAATTTGAAACAATTATCTTGCTCAAGTTCATATAAATTTAAGACCTAATAACTATATTATGTATTCAATATTTGCTTTATTACCAGGTCTCTCAAATGGTAAAGAAGAAACAGGTTTATTCCTTTTCTCAACCAGACCATCAAGAAAGACAACTGAGATTAGGGAGTTATGGAGTAGATCTGTAGCTCAGGTTGTGGGTGTTGAGGTTGGTTGGCTCGCTGAGCTGGTTTGTTGTTCTGCAGATGTTTCGTTACTATGCTTGGTAACATCCTAAAGACCCACTCCCCGCCATAGGCAGGACCAATGTCATCTACAAGATCCCCTGCAGAGACTGCGAGAAACACTACATCGGACAAGCAGGAAGGAAACTAACAACAAGAGTACATGAACACCAACTAGCTACAAAAAGACACGACCAATACTCAATCATCTCAATCCACATGGACAACGAGAACTACAACTTCGACTGGGACAACACCAAGATCCTGGGACAGGCTAGGCAGAGACAAGCACGAGAATTCCTGGAAGCATGGCTCTCCACGAAGCAGGCTATTAATAAACACATTGAACTCGACCCCATATACATTCCACTACGGAGGAAACCCGGAAATGAGGCAATCCATCGCAACGGACCCCAGAGTTTAAAAACCAGGCCAGAAAACACACCGACGCTTCATCAGAGGCTGCACTGAGGATGTTACCAAGCAGGTAACGAAACGTCTGCGGAACAACAAACCAGCTCGGCGAGCCAACCAATCTCAAATTAGGGAGTTAAAGAGTAGGAAGGAATTCTTTAGGGTTAAATACAATGATCCAACCATACTAGTCTATTATCTAAATTGCAGCTTTATAGTAAACATTTTCCAGTCATGTGGTTCACATATACTGAACTGGAAAGTTTTTATTCATTTTAGACTATTCATTATCCTTTGGACAGCTATAATTAAAAACAAGTCTCCTTCAAAATAAGCACACTATTATTATAGGATTTGATTCTGTGGGAATTGGCTTTTTCTTTGAAAAAGATCACACAACTGGGATATTTTATTCCAGCAAAAACAAAGATAATATTACACCCACATGAAGTGCACCTTGGCGTTCCAGAACATTTTAAACTGAAAATACCTATAGAATAGAGATTAGTGTGTGATGACTAATTAACAAGGTTTTCTGACCATGACGTTCCCAGGTTTATTTCATAATCTGTTAGCTCAGCTGGGTGATATTCGGCAAACACTAATTGGCCCCTGCTTCACTGGTATAAGGGGAAAACATATCAAACACTGCTTGCAGCTTTCCTGGAGAAGTGTGTTTGTAGATGCTGGAGGAGGCAGAATTGGACTTGGCTTTTAATAGGATTCCTGCCAACACCACAGTTAGGCTGCCAGCTTACGCCCAACCAGAATTCCAGAAGTGAGACAAGAGTGACTGCCCTTGGTATCAAAATAATATTTTGTCAAGTACAGCAGCAGAGGCCTAGCAAAAGATAAGTCAATGGAAAACAAGGGAATTCAGTACTGATTTTTACATCATCTCTGGTCACAGGGCAGTTGCCAGAGGACTCAAGGAGAACAAATGTGGTTCCATGTTACAAGAGGAGTGGTAGAGATGGACCAGGGAATGTAGACCAGTGAGTGTAACATCAGCAGTAGTGTAACTATTGGTGAATAGTTTATTTAGAGGGGCAAAATTTGATCAGGCATTGTCTTTGTCTGAGGGAGGTCATGCCAAACAAATCTAGTGGAATTTTTCACGAGGTGATTAAATGTGTGGATGACAGTAGGGTAGTTGATATTGTTTATGTGGATTTCAGCAAGGCATTTGACAAAGATCCAATATGGGAAACTGATTAAAAAAGGTAAAAGCACGTGGGATTCAGCATAACTTGGCAAGTTGGATCCAAGATTGACTATTTGTGTGACTGGAGCTTGGTATGTAGTGACGTACTACAGGGATCAGTGCTGTGTCCCTTGTTGATTGTGATATTCATAAATGATGTGGATTGGGGGGGGGGGGGGGGGCGGGGTGCGGGGAGGGGAGAGCAGAGAATGATAAGTAAGTTTGTCAATGACACAAAGATTGGCTGGATGATTGACCAGGAGAAGGAAGATGCAAGTCTACAGGAGAGTATAAATAGATTGATCAGATGGGTCTGTACATCTCCAACATGACCTCCCTTTAATCCTGATAAAAATATGAGGTGATGAGCTTTTGGAAGAAGTATCAAGACAAGGGACTATTCAATTAATGATAGGGCACTAAGAAGCTCAGAGAAAGTGTGTGATCTTGGGTGCTTGTCCACAGATCCAGCAGGTTAGTATGATAATTAAGGAGGTATACGGGACATTTGCCTTTGAGCCGTGACACACCTTATAAGAGCAGGGAGGTCATGTTGGAGATGTACAGAACTTTGGTTGGGCTGTGGCTGGAGTACTGTGTGCAGTTCTGGTCACCACACTGTAGGAGGTTGTAAAGGAGATTCACCAGGATGCAATGGAGCATTTCAGCTCTGAAGAAAGGTTGAATAAGCTCAGGTTGTTTTCTTTGGAGCAGAGAAGGTTGAAGTGGGACCTGACAGAGATCCATAAGATGGAGGGCATGGAGAGGGTGAATAGAAAATGAAAATAATGAAAGGGCATAATTTGAAAGTAAAAGGGAGGAAGTTTAAATGAAATTTGAGTAGAAACCTTTTGACCCAGAGAGTGGATTTGGTCTGAAATGCATTGTCTGGAAGTATAATTGAGACAGGAAACCTGCACTTGAAGTGTCAAAACATTCAAGGCTATGGGCCGAGTGCAGGAAAGTGGGACTAGCCTAAGTAGTACTGTATTTTTGATGGTATAGACTCGATGGACCAAAAGAACTCTTCTGCACTGTATGATTCTACAATTGGAGTCAAAACTAAGGGAGATGTTGGGATTATCGGGAGTTAAACAAGTCAGTGGCAGGATGTTACTGTCAAAGCTACTCATGATAATGTCCTAGGTCCCACCATTTTTCATTATTTCAATGATCTTCACAACATCCAAATATCAGTAGTGGATATGTTCATGAATGATTGCACAACATTCAGTATCATTAATGATTCCTCAGATACTGAAGCAGTCTTTGTCATCATCCAAGACTAAGACAACATTCTGCTAAGTGACAAATAACATTCATGCCACGAGTACCAGTCTTGCCACATAAATGCCAGACAATAAGCAAACAGGATGGAATTTTAACCATTTCCCCATAACATTCTTGCTGACTCACCATTAAAACATTGTAGAGGAATTACCAGTCACATGAAATTGAAATGGACCAGCCATACGTGGCTATAAAGGCAGGTCAAAGCTGGAACGCCTGCAGCGTGTAACCCGGGACACCCGAAAGCCTGGCCCAATCAATAATACACAAGTTAGAAGCATGATGAAATACCCTCCACTTCACTGCACCTCTAACTCCAACATACTTTAGTAACTCAACATCATTCAATACAGACCATTTGTATTATTATAGAATAGAATATCATAGAATCCATACAGTGTGGAAGCAGGCCATTCGGCCCATCAAGTCCACACCGACGAGCATCCTGCCCAGACTGACCCCTTACCCTATTCCCTGCATTTCCCACCCTAGATACTATGGGGCAATTTAGCATAGCCAATGCGCCCAACCTGCACATCCTTGGACCATCGGAGGAAACTGGAACATCCGGAGGAAACCAACGTAGACACAGGGAGAACGTGCAAACTCCACACAGACAGTCACCTCAGGTTGGAATCAAACCTATGTCCACGGTGCTGTGAGGCTAACCACTGAGCCGGCTATTGTACACCAACCTCCACCTTTGATATCACAGCGCAGCATATGTAACGTACACAAGGTGCATTACAGATTTACTGGCACTGGAGGGGGTGCAGAGGAGGTTCAGTCGGTTGATTCTGGAGTTGAGTGGGTTGGCTTCTGAGGAAGGATCGAGTAGACTGGGACTATATTCATTAGAATGGGGGGGACCTTATAGAAACATATAAAATTATGAAGGGAATAGACACAATAGAGGCAGGGAGGGCATTCCCACTGGCAGGCAAAACTAGAACTGGGGGCATAGCTTCAAAATAAGGAGAGCAGATTTAGGACCAAGTCAAAGTGAAATTTCTTCACCCAAAGGATTGTAAATCTGTAGATTTCCCTACCCAGTGAAGCAGTTGAGGTTACTTCATTGAACATTTTTCAGGCAAAGGTAAGTAGATTTTTGGACAGTAAAAGAATTAAGGGTTATGCTGAGTAGGCAGGTAAGTGGAGCTTAGTCCACAAAAAGATCAGCCATGATCTTATTGAATGGCAGAGCAGGCTCGAGGGGCCATATGGCCTACTCCTGATCCTATTTCTTACGTTCTTCCACTTCCTTGCACTTCGAATCCAGTGATGTCTACCTCGTGGAGAACAGGGGCATCAAATGCATGGGCACACCACTCCTGCAATTTTCCTTCCAAAGCACATGCCATCTTGACTGGAACTATATTGTTATTCCTTCACTGTTGCTGGATCAAAATCCTGGAATTCACTCCCTAACAGCCCTGTAAGTATTCCCACATGACAGGTACTGCAATGGTTCAAAATGGCAGCTCACCACAAGTGTCTCAAGGTTAATGAAGTTGCTAATCTCAAATAATCAATGGCCAGCTGTGCAACATGCCAAGGATGATTGAGCCTTGCGGAAGTGCATGTGAAAACACCTCTGACAGGGAAACGGGAGGGGTAAAATAATAATTTCCACTCAGGCCTGGATGAGGAAGGGAGAGGAAAATAAGGCAAATACCATTAATTAAGTCTAACATGATCTAATATTAGTCCTTTGGAATTCATGTGATTGCTAAAGGAAGAATGATTAACTTCGTCATTTCCAAGGATAAGTTCTTAATTGTCCTCCAGCCTTTGCATCAAGTTACATTTCTAAACACTGGAAGTGATTCCCTGCAGCGAGATGGGACTTCTGTGTCTGAATAAAATACTGGACGTTTATCCATTTGTACCATCAGAAAAAAAAAATTAAAATTTTCTCTCCACATTCACTATAAGAGAGAGTGTAGAACAAGTATAGTTTGGAGCATCTTAATGCTGGGAAATACAATCAGGATTTCACATTTAGTCAAGTTTGCCTATCATATATGCAAGTTCAATTAGAGTTGCTGGCTTACTTGGAAGGTGGGCAAATGGTGATATATGGATGTTGCATGCTGTCCAATAATGACCAAGGACAGATTCATAAACTGGTAAATCCTGGACAGAAGGAAGAGATCTGGCCAAATTTATCAGCATTTAAGTTTCTAAATATATTTCACAGGCAAAAGAGAGAAATATATTCAGTCGGCATACACCAATTTCAAAAGATGACAGCATTTAAGAGTCCAATATGAACTTATACAAATGATTGTGTGGGGGTGGAGATAGAGTGAGCCTGTAATCATAATACATACTGGGACAAAGATCAGGCCAATATGCAGAGACATTCAGATTTATTCAAAACACTAAATCTATTCTACCCATGGTCGAGGCCTAGCACATGTGGAAACAACACAGTTTCAATCTGAAATGATTCAGTCACAGAAACACACTTAAGAATGCTGAACAGAAAATATTTAAATAATTAAAAACACTCCTAGTTCAAGCATTTCATGAGGGAACATTATAGAAAGGTTGCAGTGTAATAGAGTTATACAGCACAGAAACAGACCCTTCAGTCCAACTTGTCCACACCAACCAGGTATCCTAAACTGATCTAGTGCCATTTGCCAACATTTGGCCCGTATCATTTGAAACCCTTCCCAGTCACGTACCCATCTAGATACCTTTTAAACATTCTATTTGTATCCGACTCCACCACTTCCTCGAACAGCTCATTCCATACATGCACCACCTTCTGCATGAATAAGTTGCCCCACAAGTCACTTATAAATCTTTCCCCTCTCACCTTAAACCTATGTCCTCTAGTTTTGGACTCCCCTACCCTGGGAAAAAGACTTTGGCTGTTCATCGTATCCATGCTCCTCATGGTTTTATAAACCACTTTAAAGGTCAACCCTCATCCTCCGACACTCTAGGGAAAATAGCCCTAGCCTATTCAGCATCTTCCTATAGCTCAAACCCTCCAATTCCTTCCAAATTTCTCCGAACCCTTTCAAGTTTAACAACATTCTTCCTATAGCAGGGAGACCAGAATTGAATGCAGTATTCTAAAAGTAGTCTTACCAATGTCCCGTAAAGGATAACAGAACACCAAAGGCATTATGTCTACAAAAGTTCTCATTTTCATGAGGATAAATTTATTGGTTGACATGATTAATGGAGAATTTTTCAACCACATTGCCCAAAAACCTACCATATACTTTTGAAACAAGCATTTTACAGTGAATTGAATAGCAGCACAAAGACATCCTTAAATCATGTAGCATCCCTAAGAATGACCAAGAAGCCACAGCAATGGATAGGCCACAATGTTGTTGAATCCAAGCCAGTTGATGAGATTGAAACCAAGTTGCCAACAACTTTCCTTTTGCAGAGTTTATTGACTGTCTCAATTTTACCCCTCTTATCCCATGCCCATTATCACAGCTACACCCTGCTTGTCTGAATATTTTCTAATCAACGTGTTCAGAGTTATGATACACCTCTGGATCAGGACTTGAACTCCAGGCCACCTGCCTCAGAGTTAGGGGCACTACCTTGTCCTATTTATGCTCAATGAACATCCACCACCAGTTTCTCTTAACTTTAAATGAAGACATTAGCAAATCTTAAATGATACACTACTGCATCACTTTGAAGGCCAATGCTTGAGAGTTGAGCAGACAAGAGAATTAAATTAAGAAAATATTAGTTATATTGGAAAATCCAGACTGAAGTTATAACCCACCTGCACATTCCCAACATTAAATCACTTCATTTGGTGGCTGTGACTTCATTTGTTTAAGTTCCAAGGTCTGGAATATCCTCCTTACACTCCTCCATCTCTCTATCACTTTTCTCCTTTAAGACACTAATTAAACCCCTCCAGTTTGAAATTTTGGTCATCTCAGTCCATCTCCTTGCATGGTTCAGTGTTATATTGTTTTATAATATTCCAAAGAAGCAAGTTGGGATATTTTATTATGCCGAAAGACACTGTATAAATTCTTCTTTTGAGCTACCCATGTCTCAAACTCTCCATTTATTCAATTATAGAAAGAATTTTCCAATGCAACACACATTACATGTATTTTTGAGAGTGCTTTGCATTTCAAACTATATATCTTGCAGGCCTGGTGCTTTATTTTTTGAAGATAAGCTTTATTCTCAATCAGAAAATAAGTAACAAATATTGGCAAAGGGATTGACATTAATATAACTGAGAACAAAGACAAATAGTGGATGATATGGAGGAGATTGAAGAGCTTGGTGTGCGCTTTAATTGAAAATATTTGATTGTGGCCATATTAAGATGATTTCAATTACTGTTTTCAAGTTTGTCCCTCACATAAAACACCATGACCACTGACGTCTTCATGACTGTCAATGCTCTCCTTCATAGTGCAGATGATGTGCTTTAACTATTCAGGCCTGTTCCAAGCTGCAATGAACAAGGACGACGAGAGTACAGCCACATACGACACAGTGTTATTTGCAGCTGAAAGACCATCTACAAAATCAAATTAGGTTAAAAGCTGAATATTTATTAGCAAGAAGCAGCATCAACCCATGATTCTGGGTGGGAAATGCTGTAGTGTAAAGGTTGAGGAGTAATTTAAGTGTTGAAATTATTAAATAAGATAAATAGCTCTGCTCTATCTACAAGACTATAAGCTGTAGGAGCAGAAGTCAGTCATTCAGGCCATTAAGTCTGCTCCTCCATTTGACAAGATCATGGCTGATCTGATAGCCCTCAACTCCACTTTCCTGCCTTTTCCCCATACCCCTTGATTCCCTTACTGATTAAAAATCCATCTATCTCTACCCTGAAATTTCTTAATGACCCAGCTGTGACAGCTCTTTGCAATAAAGAATTCCATAGATACACTATCCTCACAGAAGAAATTCCTCTTCATCTGTCTTAAATGGGTGATCCTTAGTTAGATTTTGCCATCTAATCATAGATTGCCCCACAAGCAGAAACAACCTCTTTGCATCCGCCTTGTCCAGCACCCCTTGAATCTTATATGCATCTAATAATGTCACCTCTCATTCTTCATCAATGAGTATAGATCCAATCAAGTCAACCTCATCTCCTCAGAAAATCCTTCCTTCTTCCTTTGGTGGGAGATCCAAAACTATGGGACATAATCTTAAATTTAAAGTTGGGGAACAAACTATTTGAATTAACTGCCAGGGCATGGACTAAAAAAGAGTTAGCAAACCATGTGGAACTATATAAAACCCTTGTTAGGCCGCGTTTGCAGTATAGTATGCAGTTTTGGTCATCACATTACCAGAAGGATGTGGAACCTTTGGAAAGAATACAGAGAAGGTTCACCAAGATGTTCCCTGGTCTCAAGGGCAATGGCTATGAGGAAAGACTAAAAAGAGTAGGACTGTTTTCACTGGAAAGATGGCAGCTGAGAGGAGACCTAATAGAGATCTACAGAATTATGAGAGGCATAGATAGGATGGATGGTCAGAGGCTTTTTCCCAGGAAGTTTCAATTACAAGGGGGCACAGGTTCAAGGTGAGAGGGGGAAAGTTTAAGGGAGTTGTGCGAGGAAAGTTTTTCCACAGAGAGTGGTAGGAGCTTTAAATGCACTGCTGGAAGAGGTGGAGGAATCAGGCATATTGGAGACATTTAAGAGGCACCTGGATGGTTACATGAATGGGGAGGGAATAGAGGGATACGTACCAAATAAGGGCAGAAGATTATTTAGGGCATGATAATCTGCACAGGCTTAGAGGGCTGAAGGGTCTGTTCCTGTGCTGTCTCTTCTGTTTTGTTCTTTGAATGGCTGAACAGGCAACCGAATATGCATTACCCATTTTTATTCCGATGCCACACAAAAAAGGACATAAATATAAAGCAGAAACAGGTGTTTTTTTCCCTATGAAGTGAACCATACAGACATTTCCTGTAACTACTTTGGAGACAAAGTCAAGTGTAAAAGTGCCAAATGAATATAAGTAGCAAAAATGGAAAGATCATGTATACCAAGGTATTTCTTCTTTGTTTCCTAACATCAAAGATTCAAGTTTAGATTAAATAGATTTCCATGAAGAATAAAGAACAGTTGTACAAAGGATAACAGACTCTTCCTAGTATTAGCTCGGCTATAGGTTTTATTAGACGTTCTGCACAGCATAACATGGCTAATTCAGATGATGGAAATCAAAAAGAACATCATGGGGTAGAATCTGTTACTCGTGTATTTTTAGTAAAATTATTGAACCTCAGGGAAGCCCAATACAAGAGGAGGCTATTGTACTTACCAGGAAACAATACAAAAATTACTGCACAGCAATAATTGGTGAATATTGAATGTAAGAATTAAAAAAGAGTAATTTGATAATTTTTGGAAGATGATCACAATTCTGGAGCCTAATTGGGATCCTTGCCCTGAAAGTGGTCAAGAGGATGGTGCTCACAATGGACTACTCACAAACGATAAAACAATGAGAGCTGCAATGAGGGTGCAATGGCAGAACAAAGCAAAACACAATGTTGATCGGATGGAAGACACCACATCGTCAGATAGCCTACCAACTGTTGTCGCCAACTGAGCTAACAGCCAACACCAGTCTGATAAGCTATCTCACAGAATGGTAAATGAAGAAGCTGAATGTGACAAAACCTACAACGGGTACCAAAGAGTGGAACTGAAACAATGAGGGTATACAGAAATTTTATTCATTTAAGTTAGTATGAATATCTTCTGAGCATTAAATTTTGATATTCAGTATGGAAGATCGAAGCCCAAATAGCTGGAATAATGGAACTTTTGTCAAATGTCTAATGTATTTTCTGAGTTGAACAAATGTACATTAAAAGAGCACCAGTTTGCTGTGCCAGATGATTACAGATTTAAATCCCAGATTTAGCAGAAATTCAAACTATCAAGTCCTCATGGACAGGTTTACTTGATTGTTGGTCATACTGTAGCATTGCATAGTATTGGTGGATTCCACTGGGTACACCACATTGTTGGCTGATCTCAAAGCAACAATGACCATTAATGCAGCCCCATCCCCAAGAGAGGATTAACATGGTCAAGAAGGTACACACACACACATCCCCCTTAAAAAAAAAAGTATGAAAAAGATGAAACACATCGTACGACAGAATTAGGACGGAATTCCTAGTTTAAAGTTTTTAAATTTCACACAATACAACATCTGCTTTCCATGAATTCACATCATCTACTTTATAAAATATTATAAAATAATGCTCTGGTTTACATTATAGGAAGTAATAATGACTATCTACCAGGGTCATTTACATTTCCTCATGTGATAATAATGAGGTATGGTGATGTCATGAATAACTTCACAAAGACACTCATCATTTCCCTTAATAGATCAATTCTCCAAACATTAATGAAAATGTTTAATGATAAGATAGCATGCTCATAGAACCTGTCAAAATGCCCCTGGAGGCAAACTACCTGTAAAATATTGTTGTGTTACTAGAAATAGAAATTGTTTTACATGTACTACTTCCTTGACTTGACATTACTGGCCCACTGTTGCACCAGATGAAGCCCACTTGGAGAACAGTTGCAACCAAAATTCCAATTTGGGATCACCTAGTGCACTGGACAAAACAGTACCTTGGAACACAAAACCATAATATTATAAGTTCACAAAATTTGATGGAAATCCTAGAGAGATAATACTTCAGTTCCAATTTTATTCTCGTTAGAAAATGCAGTAATTAACACAGATTCTGAGTTTTAGTTCAAATAGCTCCTAGAGGA
Organism: Ginglymostoma cirratum; assembly: GCA_024137785.1. Lineage (NCBI taxonomy): Eukaryota > Metazoa > Chordata > Chondrichthyes > Orectolobiformes > Ginglymostomatidae > Ginglymostoma > Ginglymostoma cirratum. The sequence goes on along the minus strand of JAHRHZ010000066.1, from coordinate 25,227,112 downwards.
AGCTTCTGAATTGTCTCTTTCATGCAATGTGCTTTGCATGTGAATAATTTAAGAAATACTCTACAGCCTAAAACAAAGACAAATTTGTTTCCTTATTTCATTTCTGATAATTGTACCTATGTAAACACAAAACATATTACTTTATGTATGGTAGTATACAAATTACTATGTAGGATCAGCATCATTTGAGTTTATACATAATGGGCAGATGAAATTTTGTGTGTGTGTGTATGTATATATATATATATATATACACACACATACATACACACACACACACATATACACACACGTATGACATGCCCCACAAAAACTGACAGACGTAGACTAAGGTTCAGTCTATAGAATGACCGAATGTAGTTTTATAAAGTCAGATTAAATTTATCATGTTAAAATTTACAGAACAAAAACTGATGTTGCTTTTTGTACATACGGTTAAAGATGGATAGCTTCTAATAGCTTTTCTTTCACCATCATTATGGAAAATATGAGCAGAGATGAGCAATATCAGTTTAAATGTTTTGTGCTATATAGGGCACAAGACAACATACAACCCCATTAAGAGATAGATAAGATAATACAGAGGCTAAGGTAATAAATACTAGAAATCAAAAATCTATTTACCTTTTTGACATAGTCTACGTATACTGTTGGTCTCACCAAATCTATCCTCCATCAACATGTGTGAAGGGAACAAAATAATAGCCATCAACACTAATGCTTTCTCTTCTCAGCCAATTTGATAAGCCTTAAAATGATGGCCTGGTCTTTAGCACCCCACTTAAACATTGGAAATTGGAATACTGATGGGATCCTCAATGTATAAAGCTTGTGGCAACAAATCATAGTTTGTACAGTTGCTGAAGAACCTGCACTATGAAATCTCCACAGCAAAGATGTATCTATTTAGTGAGGTGCAGTGGAAAGAGCTATAATGGAAGTAAGATGCAATGAAGGAAGAAAAATATTAAAATGTCACAATTTAGCTATTCTAAATTTAGTAATCTCTGAGAAGAATTTAACTTATTATCAAGAAGTCCTTGTTAGATTAAAGGTCATTAAAACATTGCCACCATTGTGTTTTTGAGCTAACAATATTGTTTGCTTTGCTTGTCAGAAGATTCCAATTCAAAAATAGGCACTGAACAAATTTGCTCCTCTAACTGACAAGAGTTCAAGGAGCTAATGCAATTTTACTTCCACAGATCATACTGAGGGCCCATTCAGCACTGTGCCCAAGTTAATTTGGAGCAAGTGAATGATATTTCAGTGGGGTTCGATACTTAATATTTACATACATCCTGCAATTTCCTTTAGTCACTAATGTGATGTCAACTGAAACGAAGATACTTTAAAATTTTTTTTGAAAAAAACTGGAGACAACGACAAATAGGTAAGAATCATGAATGTGGACTCCAAACTGTAGTACCTGTGCTAATTAAAGAAATGTTTTTTTCAGAGCGTGTAAATGTAGAGATTTATAATAGTTACCCCCCCCACCCCGATCCACTTTGCTTCCTTAAAATTAATTCCAGTCTGAGGAACAAAGAAGCAACAGATGGTTTTTATGAATTATTATCTAACCTGGGCCTTGTTCAGTCCCTTTCTTTAAAATAAAAAGGTTAATTTTTCATTTCATTTTCTCTTCAGTGTATTTCTGTGACTGGATCCGTTTAGCGTAGCTCTGAGCCATGGAGTTAACGATGGACAGAATGAAGTAGCACACCATGATGATGACTACTTTTTCAAAGATCCAGGACAGCCAATTTTCACTCTAATGGAGTTAGGATGAAGGTTGGGAAGGAAAGAGAAAAACAAAAAAGTATTTATTAAGAATTGTTTAATCTGGAATCAATTGCAGACTGTTACCATCTTAAATCAGATCAATATGCAGGATTAGTAACAGCCCCAAAGACTTTTTCTTTGAAAATTAAAGAATTGAAGAATACGCAAGTGTATCAAGCTCCACACATTGATTTGTTGTTGTCAGAAACAGAATTGTTTGGAGCAGGGTGGGCGAGGGAGAATGGAAGATCCTTGCACAGACCAAACATCCATTTAGGAGAAATAAAGCAGGGAAATATATTCCTTTTCAAATTAAATGGCAAAACCCAAACTTTATAAACATAACATAGCAAGTGGCATGAAAAATAAAATCCTCTGCACACTTTCAAATCACATAGCCATATCCAAATACAATAAATTTCAAATTCTAATAATTTCATTTAATATTTTAATCAAGAGACCGATTGTTTGCCACAGATTAAAAATGAACAGTACCTAGGGTTGTTAAAATATTAGCTACAAATCTAGCGGGATCTTGGACAAATCAAACTCAAGAATACAGACAGAAACTGAAAATTAATTACTGCCATCAATGGCATATAATTATATCAATCTTTAGTGATAAACTTTAATTTCTCTTCATAATTTTATTTAGTTGCCTAGTACAATATATTTTCATTTTCAGGACTGTAACAAAGCAGTTATTATTTTGTAGTCCCCAGTAGAAGTTCAGTCAAAGATATTTAATGCTTTGGATGTAATTGTGAAGTGGCCAACCAATGACGACCTATTGGTCAGTATTGAAAATTTATTTGTCTTTAGACGTACAGACAAGAGGTTTTGGAAGCCAGTGCAGCCATCAGAAGCCAGATTCTCAGTGCCTTAACGGTTCAGGAATGATGAGGCTATTAAAAGACAGCGGGCTAAAATCTGACAGCAGTATCAATACAATTGGGGATCCTTATCAGAAAGGAACAGATGGGAATTTAGTTCACCACCATCTCTTTCAGGCATGTATGTAACACTTCTCCTCACTGGTCAATTTAGTCTATGTTGATATTGCTGAGGTGCTCACTAATATGCCTACAGAGCTGCTCTACCTGGAGATTTAAATTAGCACAGCAAGCCAGAAAAGTCTGAATCAAAAAGAAAGAAAATCGTTCAACAGCTCAATTAGACCAACACAGACACTCATGCAACCAGTCCTCCCATATTCATCTGGCAACAGGGTTACTATTTAGCTTCAATAAATGCTACTGCTTTAAGAGTCTGATTTAGATATTTTGCATCTATGTCAGTATTGAAACAATGGCTCTGAGCCAAACCAAAGTACATTTGTTAATATATGAGTGGAAACTTGTCTGATAGGGGTTTAATAAAGATGATAAAATGTTTGTGCATTGTGAAATAGTTTGCCAGATTCTGGAAAATATTCTTTAAGAAGGAAGGGTAATGTAGATGATGAAGTTTTTTTTCTTATCATGTATGATTTCAGCAAGGGGACGTGCGTGAATTTTAACAAGCATTTTGTGTTTCTTTCCATCTGGGTCATCAGTAGATTGAAATCACCAGTATTTGAAGGGTAAACAGCTGCAAATTATTTTTAAATGTGGAAAAAAAATGATTAAAACTATTAATTAAGAAACTGCGGAAGTGAAAACTGATCCTTCCAGTTTGCCCCTCCAACAATCAAGGGTCAAAGAACAAAATCCAAGAATACTGTAACATCAGCTTTCACAAAGCGTGTGAACTGAGTTGAAAATCTTGTTTCTATGACAGCAAGTCACAAATAGCTGTTCCATTGGGAGGAAGTACCGGTTTTTTAAAAGTTGCACAAGTATTGAGTTTGGTGCCTGTTACATCCACGTCATCACTATTGTACACCACGTACCAAGTTTTTTTTGGATTGAAGAGGGGAAGGTGGTGGAAATTGTAGTTTAAATATCTTTCTAGACATGTTTGGAGAGAATTAAAAATAAAGTAAAATTAGTACAATGGCTTTTAAATTATATTGTATTCAAACACTGGATTAAAAAGATATCACACTCTAATTTTTTTTTTTAGGCACAGGGTCATAAATTCAAGCCTAAATTAGTCATGATTACATAGTTATAACAGTCCAAAAATAGTTATTTTGAGATTTAATATTTTCAAAATCTTTTAAACTAGTTACTGAAAAGACAATCTTTGACGTTTTAATGCATATAGTACTACAAGGTCTGAAGTTAGTCACAAGTATACGATGTGGTGACATCATTTAAGATCATCTTCATCAGTACAGCTTGTATGAAGGTCATACCGTTTCAGCCTTTCCGTTGAATGAGACCTCATTTATAGTGGGTATGGGAAATTGCTCAGTACCACAACAAGGAACAGTCACTCAATGTGCTGGCCTATGCTTGATCACCACTTATGAGACTACTGAAATGGACTTAACTTTAGAAAAACGCTACTTTTGGAATATTTTCTAAGTGGCCTAACCATATCTTCTAGTTTTTGAATTCCTGTAGGCCTCAATTTCTGGCTCTGGGACTTTTGGTCAATTTGAGATCCCAAATATCTACAACTGAAGAGTTCCCCAGTTACAGTATATTTAGCATTCAAATCACTAGAGAGTCAACTGAACAGAATGATACATACAGGTCAACAAACATTTTAACATAAAAGACAAACAAATTACATTCATGGTATTCTTACCGCTTCTACTGCATCGCCAGTCTTATGGTGAAGCTTGGCTTTCTGGGCCTCCAAGTATTCTCTGAAGGGTTTCTGAAGTGAAGGGCCTAGGCTTGGAATTGCCCTATGTGGATGAATTTCAATTCCACAAATATATTTGGGAATAGGGAGAAAAAGAAAGAAACAGTTAATTTTACTCACCTAAGAAAGTGCTGTATAAATTTAAAACAAAAGTTACAGTTAGTTAAATCTTGTGCATCTGGCGCCACCACTCATTGTGAATAAGGTAAGGAGCAGCAACATGAACTCAAGTACTGCACTGGCAGGCCACAGTATCTCAAATGAATGATTCTCACAAGGCTGGCCCCATATATCACTGTCAGTTCCTGTAAAAACTGGTTTGAACTGATCAATAAGGAAGTGAGTCGGTGTTGTGTCATTGCCAGCTAAGAAAGAAACTACACTCCCACCCCATTTATGACTCGCCTCGACAACTCCTGGAAGGGTGGCCACTTCCGAATATATCAGGCCTTATAAGGAAATACAGCATGTCATTCCTTTGCTGTTAGAAACCTACTAGCAATTTTCATAGTACCTCCTCCTTGTTCTTTTACATGTCCTCCTCCACTAGCCCCAGCACCCCCACCCCCAACACGACTCAGCAGTTGGTGATTAACCAGGAGAAAAACAAGGTACTATGAACACTTTTTTGTGAGGTTACTTCACATTTATTCCTCCGTGGCACAATGTGCTATTATTAAAATGAGAGGGAGTGAAAGCCACACCGACCCACACGGCATACAAAACTCTTGAATCATGCAACGACACCAGATACTTTATATTTTAAGTTGTTGCACGCCCAGTGCAAAACTACTTACAATAGAAAAATGTAAAATTGGGTAATGGATAAGGAAATAGGAAGGTGAAAGGTCCAAAAGGAGATGTTTTCTTATGCTATAAACAATGAGTTAGCACTTCTAATGAGGAGCATTCAATCAGCACCAGAAGGAACATACTTTGAAACAGTATGTTACTACAAGTGATTCATTTATTGAGATACTACGTCAATGGTTAAACATACTCTATTTCCTTCAAATCAGACCTTAACTAATCTTCTCATTTTAACAAGGACCATGAGATATGGGAGCAGAATCAGGCCATTCAGCCATCAAGTCTGCTCTGCCATTTGATCATGGTGGATATATTTCTCAACCCCATTCTCCAGTCTTTTCTCTGTAACCATTGATCCCCATACCAATCAAGAACATATCTGTCTTAAATACACTCTGACTTGGCCTCCACAGCCCTCTGTGACAATGATTAATCACCTCTGGCTGGAGAAGTACCTCCTGATTTCAGCTCTAAAGGGGTGTCCCTTCACTCTGAGGCTGTGTCCTTGGCTTCTAGTCTGTCCTATTAATGGAAACATCTTCTCTATGTCCACTCTATCCAGGCCTCTCAGTATTCTATAAATTTCAAATTAGATCCCCTCATTTTCCTAAACTCCGTAAGTACAAACTCAGAAAGCTCAACTACTCCTAATGTGATAAGCTTTCAACCTTAAAATCATTCTTGTAAACCTCCTCTGGACCCCGTCCAAGGCCAGGACATCCTTTCTTAAATATAGGGTCCAAAACTGCTCACAATATTCCAAATGCGGTCTGATCAACCCTTATACAGCCCCAGCAGTACGTCTCAACTCTTGTATTCTAGTCCTTGAATTGAATGCTAACATTGCAATAACCTTCCTAACCACCAACTGAACCTGCATGTTAACCTTAGGAGAATCTTGAATTAGCATTCCCGCGTCCCTTTGTGCTTCAGATTTCCAAAGCCTCTCCCTATTTAGAAATAGCCTACGCCCTCTATCCTTCCTACCAAAGTGCATAACCTCAAACTTTCCCACATTGTATTCCATCTGCCAGTCTTTGCTCACTCTCCTAGTCTGTCTGAGTCCTTGTACAGCCTCCCTGCTTTCTCAACACCACTTTTCTCCACACATCTTTGACTTATCTGCAAACTTGACCTCGAAGCACAATTTTAAAAGCTGACACTGGTGAGAGAGATAGATGAATGATTTCATATGATTTCCACTTAACGCAAAATAGGTTGATTCCTCAATACTTTACGAAAAATGTGGTCAACCTCATTCAGAAGGTAAAAGTCTTCACAAGAATCTCACCGTAAATTACAAATATAGCATTTTAAAAAAGGTAGTCAATTCTCCAATCTCTTGATGTTCACAGATGACTTTAGGTTCACAATTAAACTTCTACAACAAATTTGGAAAACACTGACAATGGCTATAGATTACACAGTCTGCTTAACTACTTATTTATGGGGTACTTTTCATTGACAGAAAAATAGTAACATTTACCATTAATTGCAAAAGTAATTAAATCCACAATGCAAAATTTAGCTGGCCCTTGTTAGATTAGCTTTTAAGAGAGAAAATAGACTTCTGCAGTATCTGTAAGGAAATCCTGATACATTTTCATTCCGTCCTGAGAAAGCCAAATGCTAGCTGGGGCAAAGTTCTATGTGTGTTTGCAATCCTCCAGTAGCCCTTTAATATGGGCACTGCAAATGAACAGACAGATAGTCGCAGGACATCAAGTCTAATTGCTTCATTTTCAGCAAAGATCACCAGATAGTGTCTGGGAGTAGGAAAACTCTCTAGACCAAGATCATTTAAGATGATTGCTGCCTAGGTAACTTGAATTGAATTAGAATGTACCAAGGCCTATCAGTGTACCAAGAGATCCAATCTTCCATTCATTATGTTGGATATGAATTCATGAATCAACCAAGAATAAATACAGGCCAGTTTATATTCGGTCTAAGAACCTTGAACTTCATTACTCAAGAACTGGCCTTGCTTACAAATTGTAATCAGTGTTTCTAGCTCTGCCTATCAGCATTGGAAGGAAACAAAATGATTCAGAGTAGCAGGAAACTAAACTCCATGGAAACATTCAGGGAACTGGACTTGCTTTATTTGGAAGAGAGATTTACCATGATTGGATTTGAATTCTTAACATAATAAACAGGAAGGTTGATTGAGCCAAATTGTTGATGCTGCAAAAGGATTCAAATAGTGAGGTGAATGTTGAATAAAGGGAGTCTCTGACTAAGAAGTAACAACAGTTGTGGCTAGCTGGGCAGGCCACTAACAGCCACAAATAGACTTGAGGTTATAAGATGCACTTGGGAAATAGCAGACATCAACGAGCTGGGTGAAAAGGCAAGTGAGGATAACAGAAATCATTCCCCTTTAAAGAAAAAAAACACAGGTCATGCCTAAACATTCTCATGTTCATCCAATGGAGGAAGTTGGCCATTATCCCAGGGTCCTTTAATTTATTTTTAAATGGATCTAGGTATCATTGACAAGGCCATTATTCATTTCCCACCTCTAACTGCCCTCAAACAGGGTGGCTTGGACAGTTAAGGTTCAACCACATTGCTGTTGGGCTGGATTCACATGTAGACCAAATTAAGTAAAGGTGGCAGATTTGCTTTCCTAAAACACATCCGTGAATCAGTGGAGTTTCTATGACAGTTCAATGGCACCATTACAGAGATAATAATTCAATTCTACAAATTAACTAAAAATTAAATGTATTAATTAATTTAGTGTAATTTTCACCAGCTGCTATGGTGGGATTGAACCGGTGCACTTAGGACTTCAGCTTGAGCCTCTGGTCCTTTCTAGTCCAGTGACATTACCACTATCCCACTGTTTCCCCTCATATAACTCAACAAAATTAAGATTAAAAGAAAATCCATGGGAACTAACAGAAATCTAACAATTATCTTGTGGTTGATTGAACAGCTGGAATCAAAGAACAAGATAGATTTTGCACTAAAGTACTCATTGTTTTAAGAATCCCAGATTTAAAGATTACTATTTGAACCAGCAGGATTGATAACTCTGCAAATAAAATGAGGCCCCTGTTTCACATGCTATGAAACATCTAGTGCTAGTGAAATTGCAAACACTGCTAGATGATTTTTGGTTTAGCTTTCCATCATTGAACCTTAGGCTAAAAGTCAGATGTTTGTAATCTAATGGTTCAGCACCCAATCATGATCTTCTTCCATTATTTTGATCATGGATCTAGCAGCAATACTGATTGACAATGTTCAAGGGAAATTTTCCAGTGATCACTTACAGCCAATAATTATGTTTATTGGCCATGCAGAACGTCATGTTAAAGTGTTCATAGTATGTTATAAGGCCACTGCATGGGGTCTCATTTTTGCAGATAGCATTGTCCAGTCAATTTAGTAGACTCCATAGGTGAAACTTGTGGCTAAGTGCACTGGACACAAAGGTCATGGGCCTTTACAACTTTCTGAAGAGCTGTACATCAGAAAAAGCCACTCCTTAACGAAAGGTTAACCAGTGCAGCATTTGTTTTGGCATCTACCGCACAATAAGTCTCACATCAGAGGTAGTGATAGGCAAATTAATGGAGAAAACTCTGGAGAGAATTCATCTCCACTTGGAGAGACAAGGTTTGATCAGGGATAGTCAGCACAGCATTGTCAGAGGAAAGGCATACCTACCAAATCTGACAGAAGTTTGAGAGGAAATGACCAGATGTATAGATGAGTGTCCTGCAGTTGATACGGTTTATACGGAGCAAAACTTTTGACACAGTCCCATATAGGAAACTGATAAAGAAGGTAAAATCACTTGCAATCCAAGGTAACCTAGCAAGATGAATCCCAAATTGGCTTAGTGTAGGAGACAGAGGGAGGTAGTAGAAGGCTGTTCTGTGACTGGAGACCACTGTCCAGCGCTGTGCCACAGGGATCAGTGTTCGGTCTAATAGTCCCTTACTGTTGGTGATATATATAAATTGGCCAGGTGGTTAATAGTGAGGAAGATGGTCTTGGGTTCAGGAAGATGCTGATTGAGGTGTATAAGATTATGAAGGGCATAGACAGGGTAGAAAGGAAGCAGCAATACCCCTTAGCTAAAGGACGAATAATAAAGAAGGAATAATTTTAACAAGAAGGGCAGAGGGTTTAAAGGGGATTCAACAAAAATATTTTTCACCCAGACGGTTGTGGGAATCTGGAATGCAATGCCTGGGAGGGTGGTAGAGGCCAGAAACTTCAAAAAGTTTAGAAAGCACTTGAAATATCATAATGTTCAAGGCTATGGTCCAAATGCTGGTAGTGGGATTAGGATCGACAGGCAGACTTGATGGGCCAAAGGGCTTCTTTTGTACTATATGATTCTATGAACGTAGATGATTCTTCATCCCATCCCTAAAATCTACACCTGTCAATTACCACACTATTAATCTCCACCCATTCATCAAGTGATGGAACGAATCAATAAAACAGTAGAGAAACGTATATTTACAAATAGCCTGTTCCTAAATGTTTGGCAGGTTCTGGACATCAGGCCTTGATCGGGATAGAAAAGAAGCCACCTTTAAAATCAAAGTGGTACTTAGTTGACTTTTGCACCTAGGAGCTTGAGCAAAGCTGAAATCTGCAGGGTTGAAACAAAAATCCCTCAATAGCTGACATCATTGTTAATTCCAGGTAAATTAGATGTGATCACCAGAGATATGTTATTGATGTTATGTTATAATTACACGAATCCTTGCTGAGGTCCCTTAGTTGTCTCATTTAATTAACTTTCTTTGTTTAATACGATGTGGGCTCTATTTATTATTCATCCCCAAGCACCTTCAAGAAGGTGCTGATGAGCTGTCTCGTTGAACTGCACCATTCCATGGGTGGGAAGTGATGGTGGAGGAAGTGAATATCCCAAGGGGTGGAATCGTAGATAGGGTGCCGGTCAAGTGCTTTCTCCTGGATGTTGTTGAGCTTGAGTGGCACTGGAGCTGCACTCATCCAGGCAAGAGGAACATGTTTCATCACATGTGGCTTCCACTTGGGGTGGCACAGTGGTTAGCACTGCTGTCTCACAGCCCCTCCCTTGGGCAATTGGCTGTGTGGAATTTCCACATTCTCCCCACAGTTGCGTGGGTTTCCTCCAGGTGATCTGGTTTCCTCTCACAATCCAAAGATGCGCAGGTTAGGTGAATTGGCCATGCTAAATTACCCATAGTGTTCAGGGATGTGCAGACTAAGTGGACTGGCCATGGGAAATGCAGGGATAGGGTAGGGGGTTTGGCCTGGATGGGATGCTCTGGAAGGTCGGTATGGACTCAATGGGCTGAATAGCCTACTTCTACATTGTAAGAATTCTATAATCCTATGAATAGTGGACGTGCTTTGGAGAGTTGAGAGGGGAGTTACTCATCACAGAATTCTTAACCTCTGACCAACTCCTACAGCCACATTATTTATATGGTCAGTACAATTGAGTCTCTGATATATTTTGGAACGCAGTGCAATGGAGAATATCCTCAATGTGAAATAGGGTCTTTTACCTCCACAAGAACAGCATAGTGGTCAATCCTACCAACTGTCATAGACAGATGCAGCTATGACAAGTGGGCTGGTAAGGACAGAGTCAAGTAAGGTTTCCCTCTTGTTGCTTCCCTCGCAGATCAACTCTAGCAGTTATGTATGTTATGACTTGGCCAACATGGTGGTTGTGCAACTGAGCCACTGTTGGTGATGGCCATCTATGTCCCCTACCCAGAGAATATTTTTGCCATCCTAGGTACATCTTCCAATTGGTATTCCATGAAGTATTTTCAACACAAGATTGACAAAACTGGTCTGTGCAAAAGGTTTACATAGTGAAGTTTGCAAACAAAAAATTAGGAATCTAGGATCAAGAAGGGACATCAAATGGAATCTTTTGCCATCAAGTAGTTTAGGGAAGACTGCTAAAGTGGATATTATACTTCTCCACCCAACACAGAGTAAATTCGGAATTATTTAATTGCTGTGAAGTACTTTATGAGTCTTGAGGTCATTAAAGGCACCACATAAATGGCGGCTCTCATCTGATACAGGTTCACAAAGCAGTTAAGTTTTCCCGTAAAGTAAGGATGCAGGTATATAGCAATAAAGAGAGATTAGATCCATTAAAAAAGCAAGTTCCTTTTCTGCCGCGATCCTTTTCCTGTTCCAAGAAGCAAATTTAATCAGATGTCCAACCTCCAGAAAACAAAAGTATACTTTATGATAAATATAATACCCAGTGTGAATCTACAACCTTTTCCTAAAAATTCCCTACCAGTATAAAAACAATATTACCCACCATTTGATTTAAAAAAGTCCCACTCACAGAACAAGATATTAAAGAAAGTTGTCTCACCGTTCTAAGTAGCAACATCCAACTTTGTTTAAAAACGCAACAACAGATTAAAGTCTAAAACTCTACAAGTGGAACACTAAGGGCAAAAATGGTGTGATGTCAACACACTGGTATGCTGTGTAAGCTGGGACTCTGTGGTTAAATGAGTCGTCTCGTGATAAAAAGAACCAGGAGAAACCAGACTGAATTTGTGCCAGTGAAATGTGGATGACTAAAGAGGTAAGACAAAGAAAAAGAACACAAGATCTTCTGTGTCTGAACTTGTTGATAGAGGAGGAAACGAAAAGAAGGGACAGAAGACAGAAAAACAGCAATCGGAAAAATTAATCAAAGATAGCTCCAAACACGGAAGTCAAATATTGCACCATAAAATGCAAATCCACACCTCTTTAGTCACTAACATTATCTTCCTATATTTTACCTATTGCTTATTGTTGCCAAAAATTTAATACGTATCAGCTTGAGGATTAAATTTCCACAAACCATACTTTACTTCTACCCACAAACTTCAACTCAATGAAAACTCGTCTGCATCCATACATGTACGTACAAGTTTAGCATACCCATGACTATGACCTTCAACAAGCTCCATTCACTACTGCTCCCCACTAAATAAATCTTCACCTATACACTTACTCCTTTCCTCTCCTTCAACTCCCTCGTCATCTTTTCCTAGTACAAATAGACCTGAAGAGTAGTCACGGACCTGAAATATGAACTCTGCTTTCTCTGCACATATGCTGCCAGACCTGCTGAGTTTCTCCAATAAAGTAAAATGCCCTGATTTCTTAAGCACCTGATTGGAATAACAGGACTACTAAGAATAAATCAAATGATGGCAAACCAAGGAAGTTAGGAGAGTACCAAGTTGAAAGAAAAAAAGCATATAAAAGGAGGCCAAAATCAGCGGTAGCCCTGAAGAATGCGATAAATTAAGAATCTAGAAAGAGAGGACTGAAAAGATAATAAAGACAGAAAATAAACTACAAGGGAAAACTGGCAAAGAATATAAAAACTGACAAGTAAAGTTTCTTTAAATATATAAAAAGAACCAGAGAGGGCAAACTGAACATGGGCTCCTTAGAAAATGAACCTGAGATGATTCTGGAGGAAAAGGAAATGGCAAAGGAGTTAAACAGATACTTTCCATCAGTCTTTACAGTGGAATATACTCTGAATATCCCATTATATTAAAGAATATTGGGGGAGGCCTTAAGAATCATAGCCATTACTGAAGAAGCAGATTAGACAAACTAATAAGGCTCAAGTTGGTAAGTCCCCTGGCCTTGATGGCTTGTATTCTAGGATCCAAAAAGAAGTAGCTACAAAGCATGTGGATGTATTGATTGCAATTTTCCAAAATAAAAGCATTGGATTCTGCAAAAGTACCAGAGGATTGGAAAACTGCCAATGTGACACCCCTTTTCAAAAAAAATGGAGGGAGGGAAAAAGCAGGTAAATACAGACTGATTAGCCTATGGCTGGAATCAATGATTAAGAATACAATAGCAGAACATTTAGAAAATCAACTTCATCAAGCAACGTCAGCATGTGAAAGACAAATCATGTGCTGACTGGAGTGTTTTGAGGACGTCTCAAAAGAGCGGATAGAAAGGAACCAGTAGGTGTGTTGTATTTGAAGTTTCGGAAGGCATTCGACAAAAGGTACCTCACAAAAGCTCAAGTCATAAAAACCAGAGTATTGGAGGTAGGAGAGTGGCATGGAGAGTGTGTTGGCTAATGGGCAGGAAACAGCCAGTGGGATAAGGGCTAGTGACTTATGACCAGTGGAGTTCTACAAGGATCACTGCTGCGACTGCATGTGTTTACATTAATATATCAATGACGAGGAGGAAAGAAGTGAATGTACTGTAGCCAAAGCTGCAGATCACAAAACTAACTGGTAAAGCAGGTTGAGAGAGGAATACAAACGGTTTAGAGAGATATTGACAGATTAAGTAAGTGGGTATAAGGTTGGTGAATGAAGTATAATGAAGGAAAATGTAAAGTTGCTCAGCTTGGAAGGGAGAACAAAAGAACAGACTATTATTTAAATGGACAAAAACTATAGAAAGCTGCAACACAAAGAGACTTGGAGGTACATGTAAGTGAAATACAAAAATATGACACAGGTGTAGCAGGGAATCAGGAAGGCGAATGGAACTTGTCCCCTACTTCAAGGAGATTAGATTATAACTGTAGAGAAGTTTTATTGCAACTGTACAAAGTGCTGGTGAGACCACATCTGGAGTGCTGAGAGCAATTTTGGGCCCCTTATTTAAGGGGAGATATAATTTCATTGGATGCAGTTCAGAGAAGGTTCACAAAGAGGGATTATTTTAGGAGTAAATGCAAAACAGGTTGGCACTCTACTCTTTGGAATTCAGAAAAATGAAAGGTGATCTCATGACAGAGGAGTTAAACAGATATTTTGCAAACATGTAGGATTCTTAAGGGGTTTGACAGGGTAAATGCTGAGAGGATGTTTCCACTCATAGGAGAGTCGAGGACAAGAGGACATAGTCTCAGCATAAATGGATGCCAACTTAAGACCTAGATGAGGAGGAATTTCTTGTCTCAGAGGGTCGAGTGTCTTTGGAGTTTCTTGTCACTGAAAGCTGTGGGGACAGAGTCTTGATCAGTAGGAGAATTAAGGGTTAGGAAAATGCAGGAAAGTGGACAACAGAAACGTTGGATCTGCTATGATCCCATTGAGTGGTGCAGCAGGTTCAAGGGGCTGAACAGCTTCCTCCTGTTCAATTTCTTCTAACCTTACAGTCTACTACATGGCAGCAGAGTGTTCAGTCAATGATCACAAGCCAGGCATTGGACATCTATATCAGATTTTAGCAAAATGATTAAAAAAAAGGGGCAAAAACCACACTTCAAAGCTGATACGAAGCACAAAAACGCACCTCAATGGACCTTTGAAACAAAGAGTCATTATCTGGTCTCCTTCTCCAAATAATTTATTTCATGTACTGAAACTTGAAATTTCTTGCTCTCTAAACAGTGTTCGGCCTGCAATCTTCAGGCCGGTAAAAACATAATACATCAACTTGCTATCGTTTGTTTCAATCTTGGTCATGTCTCACACCCAGGGCTTTGGCCTTTTGAACTTGATTGTTCATTAAAAGTGGTTGGTCCCTGGCTTGCGGAAGTAGGTCTTGCACATGGGACAGGGAAAGTTGGATGGATTGGACAACTTTAGCGGCACTGTTTCCTTCTTCTGTACTATGTCAATGGGTATTTGTTGCAAAGTTATAGAACATCATTTACTATATGAAACTTTTTTTATTTTTTGCAGTCGAATTCTGAGGAGCATACTTGCAAGGAAATTACAGAAAGGTACCAAAAAAACTACAGAAAATTTATAATTGGAACTTTAGTTATCTTAATATAGATCATAATTGCATTAAGGGCTGAGAGAGACCATAATTTCTAAAATATTTCGAACAGAATCTTCTACATTAATATGTTCCCAGTGAAATCAGGAAGGAGACAATGATGGACCTAGTTCTAGGGAATGAAGTGCATCAAATGGATCAAATGTCACTAAGGGAACATTTAGAGAACAGTGAACAAAATATAATGAGAATGTGACAAGCCATGAGAAAGAACAAGAGTAACTGAGTAAAAGTAGTAAACTGGGAGGCAGGCCAAGAATGATTTGTAATCTGAGCCTAATCCAAAGATTGGGAAGCAAGAACGTAATTCAACAATAGGCTGCCTTTAAAGACATTGTTGCAATGCAGTTGAAAGACATTCCCATAAAGGATAAAAGGTAGGGCCAACAAAAAAGAAAATCAAAGAAAGAGTTTGTAGAGGAATTGGCAGCCAACATTAAAATCAATCCAAATGTCTTTTATAATCATATTGATTGTAAAGAGTGGTAAAAGGAGGAGGGGGCCTAATTAAGGGTCAAAAGGTGTTTTTTTTTGTAAAAAGGCAGACAGCTTGGCTAAGGTGCTAAATACCACTTTGCATCAGTCTTTACAAAGTCTGGACAAAGGATGCGGATGCTTTGGCAAGGGTACTGAAAAGGTTTACCAGGATATTGCCTGGTATGGGGGATTTTAGCTGCGAAGAAAGGTTGGGTAGACTGGATTTGTTTTCACTGGAATGCAGGAAGTTGAGGGGTGATAGAATTTTAAAAGATTGTGAATGACATGGATAGAGTGGAAAGTATGAGGCTTTTTCCCAGGGTGGAGGGGTCAATTACCAGGGGACACAGGTTCCAGATGCGGGAGCGGGGGGGGGGCAGGAGGAAGAGTTTAAAAGAGATGTGCGCATTTTTCTCACAAAGGGTGGTGAGTACCTGGAATATGTGGCCAGAAGTGTTGTGAATGCTGCTATTGTGTCAGCTTCCAAGAAGCATATAGGAAGGGAATAGAGGGATACGAATCCTGAAAGTGAAGACAGTTTTAGTATAGAAAGGTGAAATGTCTTGGCACAGGCTTGGAGGGCCAAAGGGCCTGTTCCTGTGCTGTGCTGTTCTTTGGAATAAGATGCTGCCCAAGTCATGGTGAAAGAGAAGGTAATAGTTATACTGGATGCATTGGAAATTAATAAGTAGGAAGAGTTAGAAAGGGTAGCTGTTTAGCAAGTTGATGAGTCACTGGGGCTAGATGTGATGCACAGAGGGAAGCAAGGGTGGAAATTACAGAGAGCACTGGTCAGAATCTTCTGATCTGATTAGGTGGTGATAGAGGGCTGGAGAATTGCAATTATTAAATCCTTATTTCAAAAAAAAAAGTCACAAGGATAAACTCAGCAACTCCAGGCCAGCCAGTTTAGCCTCTCTGGAGGAACAGCTTTTAAAATAATCATCTAGGACCAAATTTACGTTACTTGGAAAAAGTGAATTAAGCAAAGTAAGAGAGCACCAATGCATTAAGGACAAATTATTTAATGCGTGATTGAGTATTTTTAATGAAGTAACTCAGAGGGTTGGGGAGCATAATGCAGTTAATGTTATGTACGTGGGCTAATAGAAGACCCTTGATAAAGTGCCACATAACAGACTTGTCAGCAAAGTTGATGCCCATGGATAAGAGATACAGGGTCCGCACTGATAAAGTGTTATTTGAGTGACACATACAAAGAACAGTGGTGAACAGCTTTTTTTTGCATTAGTTGGAGAGGCTTATGGTGGGTTCTCCAGGGGTGAGTAAGAAGATTCCTGTTTTGCATGACCTACATTAATTTCTTGTATTTGGGTGCACAGGGTATAATAAAATTTGGAAATATTGTGAACGGAGGAAAATAGTGATAAAGTTTAAGAAGACATTAATAAATTGAACAATATAATGTATTACATTTTGGTCGAAAGAACAAAGAAAGGCAACATAATACAGAGGATAAAATTTCAGAAGTGAACAGCGAGACATGAGATGTACGTGCACCAACTGTTGAAAATTGAGATTGAAGTTAAAAGATACGTCAGAGCCTGGGCTGTATGAACAGACGTAGTGAGTTCCCTTTCAAGTAGTGAGTTCCAGAACCCCACCATCCTCTGACTGAAAATAATATTTCTCAAATCTCTTCAAAACCTCTAACAATCACCTTAAATCTATGTCTTCTGGTTATTGAAACCTCTGCTCAGGAAAGTCGGTCCTTCCTATGCACTGTATCTAGGCCTCCCAATCTTATACACCTCAATTAAGTCTCTCTTCAGCTTCCTTTGATCAAAATGTTCAGTAGAACACGAGAGCAAAGCTCAAGCATTATTGATGTCATTCCAAACTACAGACCAATTACTCACTGCCAATCAACCATCACCTTTTGTACATATAACCGTCAATAAAATGAAATCAATTCTATCAAGTTGATCATAAATTCTCAAGGTTACCGCATCATCGTAAAATAATCTAACTGCATGCTTCAAAAAAAATTGTTCAATTACCTTGCTTTTGTTACAGTTGGAAAGAATTTTTTTTTTTTTTTAAAATGACAAGCCATATTACAACTTTCAGTTATTCATCACAATTTACATCAACAACAGTAGATTACTCGACAGGCTATCTGGCACAAATCAGACTTAACCACTTCTTGGTGGGTGGAAAAAAAAAAACTGGGGAGGAGTGTAAATGGTTAACCAGTGAATTAGCTTTACCTTATGAAATGCAGGAGCAGAGGGATGTAGAGAGAAGACAGATAGGTATTATTAATCAAAATGGGATGTGTTTGTTGGGCCCAATGGCCTACACTTCCTTAAATTCTAAGGAATCACTGTGCCCAAAATTGTAAGCACTTATTTTTCTTTGAAGGTATAGATTCAAGGTGAGAATGTTAGTACTAGGCATTAGAACTTACCCCGTTTCAGCATTAAGTATAAACAAGTCATGCTCAATCAAGTTCACAAAAGCACCCTCCCTCCCATTACACTACGTGACAACTTTTCATAACAAATAAACAGCAGCTCTGTGTTGAAGACTGATGGCTGTTACAAACTGGACTGACAACTACTCTTCACACACAACGCTTAGGAACAGTGCGCTATAGGTTATAGTGAGATTAAATCACATGGGATCCAGGGAGAGCTAGCCAATTGGGTACAAAATTGGCTTGACAGTCGGAGACAGAGGGTGGTGGCAGAAGGTGGTTGTTTGGACCAGATGCCTGTGACCAGCAGTGTGCCTCAAGGATTGGTGCTATGTCCACTGTTGTTTCTCAGTCATATAAACGATTTGCATGAGAACATAGAAGGTACAGTTTGTAAGTTTGTGTATGATACCAAAATTATTAGTAAAGTGGGCGGTGAAGGTGGTTATCCAGAAGTACAATGCGATCTTGATCAGGTGGGCCAATGGGCTGAGGAGCGGCAGTGGCAGTTTAATTTAGATACATGCGAATTGTTCCATTTTGGTAAACCACACCAGGGCAGGACTTACACAGTTAATGGTAGGGCTTTGGGAGTGTTGTTGAACAGAGAGTGCAGGTACCTGGTTCCTCGGAAGTGGTGTCACAGGTAGACAAGGTGATGAAGAGGTGTTTGGCATGCGTGCCTTCATTGGTCAGAGCACTGAGTGTAGGAACTGGGATGTCATGTTGCAGATGTACAAGACATTGGTGAGACCACTTTTGGAGTATACGTCCAATTCTGGTTGCCTTGCTTCATGAAGTGTGTTATTAAACTGGAAAGGATGCACAAAAGATTTACAAGGATGCTACCAAGATTGGATGGTTTGAGTCTTAAGTAGAGGTTGGATATGCTGAAGTGTAGGAGGCTGAGGGGTGTTTTTTTTTCCCCGGCAGCAAAGGAGACAGAGGGGTGACCTTATAGTGGTTTATAAAATCATGACGGACATGGATAAGGTGAATAGCCACAGTCTTTGCTCCAGGATAGGGGAATTCAAATTAAGAGGGCATAAGTTTAAGGTGAGAGGGGTAAGGTACATTAATAAGAAAGGTTTAGAGGGATATGTGCCAAACACAGGCAAATGGGACTAATCGAGTTCAGGAAACCTGGTTGGCATCGACAAGTTGGACCAAAGGGTCAGTTTCTATGTTGTATGACAATGACTCTAAAATTATTTCTGTGATCGGGTAGAAAAAAATGTTCAGGCCAAGCAAAACTCTATAGACTGGATCAGATACAGTCAAGTTTCTTTACAGTCTCTATGTGGCTCCTAGTTTCCATCCCTATTTATTAAGTTGGTTACTTCAGTCCAAGAACATTTTTATCGAAGACACAAAATAAGTTAACATCTGCTTAACTTCACGTAAAAGAACTTTGTACGTCAAGTAAACAAATGTGCAGGTGGCTTTTTATGCTGATCTAAATGATCAACGGTAAGGAGATTTATTTTCAAAGAAAACTGAAAGTGGGCTTTTATTGATCTGGTATATTTGACATGACCCATGTTCCATTAAAGATTAAACTCCTGGCACAAAGACAGGCAAACTTTGCACCCACAGTTGAGAATAAAGATTTTAAAATGAATCAACCGCCATCACAGGTGGATTAGGTCTCAAGGAGGATGTAACGATATATTCATTTCAAGTAACCCTTTCTTGGGCAATACCACCCACCAAGCTTTCCATTCTTACAAGACAGATATGAAAATCAGTAGATGAATTACTCACCCTATCAAGGACACCATCTGTTCCACTATGTGCCTGCTGAACATTATAATAACAAATAGTTTCTGTGGGTTTTAAAAAAAATCTTGTTAGTTAGGGATAAAATAGACACCGAAAAAATAAAGTCACTTAAAGAAACAAGAAGAGATTTGCTTATTCAATTTACCCATAGAATTAGAGATAAATAAGACCCAAGACATTGATTTTTGGTATACTGGAAAGATGCAGCCATTCAGCCCATCATATGTGTACTAGCTTCCAAAATTAGTTTTCACTTAGTGCTATGCTTCTACCTTTTCCGCCAAACCAGTATATTCTTCTTTCTCAGATAATAATCTAATTCAGTTTTGAATGATTCAACTAAACCTCGATTTATCACATACCCAGACAGTCAATTCCCAACCTTAATAGCTCAGTGACAGAGAATATTTTTTCTTCTGTCACTGATTTAAACTCTTCCCAGAGGAAGCATTAATTATATTATAAGACAACGTGAACAGTTTCTACTTTATTGCAGCAAGAGTCCAGGAAGGAAGACAAAGGCAAACAGCACATGTGGAGGTTTGGAAGAACAAGAAAAAGCACACTAATTGCAGTTACATCTACAAAGAAACAGGAGAAGGACTGAAGGTAAACAAAGTATAATTTATCAGACAACAGTGTGTTATATTTACACTAGAGTCTGGGATTGGGTAGAATTGCCAACCCCACCTTCCATTTTACTAAATATCAAACATAAGACATTCTCAATCATATTAATCCTAGAAATGTTGGTTACTACTCAATTATGGATACACAAGACAATCGATTTTGGTTAAAATTTAAAATGAAAAATTGTCATATTGGCTGGTATCTCCATTTTCGTTAAATTCTGAACTTTTGCTTATGATCACTGTTAATCACTTCCGGTTATCAATCAGTATTTAGGTTTGTGAACTGAAAACAATTTGAACCCAGAAGATACTGTCATTTGGTTGGACACTTACGGTTTGTTGGAATTACATGTTAGGAGATTCCAGATATCGTCCTCCGATAAAATTACATTGGTTTAAAACAATCAAACAGAAGAGTTTTACTGTGCAGTAGCAATAAACAAAAACACGATTATGTTTGACCTCAGTGGATAGAGGCCAACTTCCCCTTTTGGCAAGCTTTCCAACGTTTTTTTTCCCTCTGTACAGTTTTTCATTTGTTTCTATCTACATGCAATCTGAATCATATTTCTAAAACATGTATGGAGGGGGAAAAGAAAGAAACCAATCTGTACACTCAGCAGAATGTTAGGCAGGAAGGATATAATCCTGACAGGCAACAGTGAAGACAGAAGCCACAGGTGTCAGTTTGCCTTGTGCGTAACATTTATGTAGTGCCACTTGCAACCTCAACATGTCCCAAATTATGTACTTTTCAAAGTAGTCATTCATCTAATGTAGGGAAGCATGACAGTCAGTATTGCATATGGTGGAGTCCCTCAAATAAAAATGACACAGATGAATCGACAATCACATCAATAAAAGGAAAATATTGTGGATGCTGGAAATCTGAAACAAACAAAGAATGCTAGAGAAACTCAGCAGGTCTGGCAGCACCAGTGGAGGGAGAAACAGAATTAACATTTAGAGTCCAGCATGACTCTTCTTCAGAGCTGAAAGTGTTGGAAAGGGATTTTATATATGCTTTTGGCAGAGACAAAGGAGAAGCAAAGGAACAGATGGTGCAGAGGTCAAGAGAAAATTCAAAGAGGCCGTTAATGTTCGTGGAAGAGAAAGAGAGCTGTAGAACGTGTTCAAGTCCCACACACTCCAGAGGTGTGTAATAACATCTCTGAACAGGTTGAGGAGGAAATATCTATGATGAAGTATCTATGAGGATCTGAGGAGTTCAATACACATAGGACTACTGCAGCAGCAAAATGAAATTCAAGAAAAGACTTGCATACAATGGTTAGTTGATAACTGGATAATTTAGTATGTCCTTAACTATAATTTTTTAAAAAATTTGTGGCATGTGGGCATTGCTGGCTGGCCAGCATATATTGCCTGTATCTAGTTAACCTTGAGAAAGTGGTGGTGAACTGCCTTCTGGAACCACTGCAGTCCACTTGCTGTGGGTCAACTCTCAATGCCGTGAGGGAGAGAATTCCAGGATTTTGACCCAGGACAGTGAAGGAATGACAACATATTTCTAAATTAGGTTGATGAGCAACTTGACGGGAAACTTTCAGGTGGCGGTGTTCCTGTGAAACTGGGGCCCTTGACCTTCTGGATGGAAGTGGCCATTGGTTTGGAAAGTGCTGTCTGAGGATCTTTGGTGAATTTTTGCAGTGCATCTTGTAAATGGTGCACACTGCTGCTACCAAGAGTCAGTGGTGAAGAGAGTGGATGCTTGTGGATGTAGTGCCAACCAAGGGAGCTGGTTTGTCCTGGATGGTGTCAAGCTTCTTGAGTATTGTTAGGGCTGTACTCATCCAGGCAAGTGGGGAGTATTCCACTACACTCCTGATTTGTGCCTTATAGATGGCGGACAGGCTTTGAGGAGTCAGGAAGTGAGTTACTTGCCACAGTATTCCAAGCTTCTGGCCTGCTCTTGTAGCTACTGTGTTAATGTGGTGAGTCCAGTTGAGTCTCTGATCAATGATAACATTCAGGATGTTGATAGTCGGGGATTCAGTG
The DNA here is from genome assembly GCA_024137785.1 of Ginglymostoma cirratum. Taxonomy (NCBI): domain Eukaryota; kingdom Metazoa; phylum Chordata; class Chondrichthyes; order Orectolobiformes; family Ginglymostomatidae; genus Ginglymostoma; species Ginglymostoma cirratum. Next base: position 25,204,633 of record JAHRHZ010000066.1, on the reverse strand, counting down.
ATGGAAACACCATTGAATATCAAGGGATGGTGGTTAGATTGTCTCTTACTGATGATTGTCATAGCTTGGCATTTGTGTGGCGTGAATGTCACTTGCCACTTGTCAGTGCAAGCCTGGATATTGTCCAGATCTTGTTGCACGTGAAATTGGACTGCTTCAGTATCTGACGAGTCACAAATGGTGCTGGATATTATGCAATTATCGGCGAACATCCCCACCTCTGACCTTATGTTGGAGGGAAGATCATTGATGGAGCAGCTGAAGATGGTTGGGCCTATGACACGACCCAGTGGAACTCCTGCAGAGATGTCCTGGAGCTGAGACGATTGACCGCCAACAACCGCGACCATCTTCCTATGTGTCAGATATGACTCCAACCACTGGAGAGTTCGCCCCCGATAACCATTGATTCCAGTTTTGCTAGGGCTCCTTGATGCCACACTTGGTCGAATGCAGCCTTGATATCAAGGGCTGTCACTCTCACTTCATTTCTGGAATTCAGCTCTTTATTTCCATGTTTGAACCAAGGCTGTAATGAGGTCAGGAGCTGAGTGGCCCTGGCGGAACCTAAACTGGGAATCACTGAGCAGGTTATTGCTGAGCTGCTTGATAGCACTGTTGATGACACCTTCCATCTCTTTACTAATGATCGAGTGTAGACTGATGGGGCGATAATTGGCCGGGTTGGATTTGTCCTGCTTTTTGTGTACAGGACATACTTGGGAAATTTTCCACATTGTCAGGTAGATACCAGTGTTGTAACTGCACTGGAACAGCTTGGCTAGGGGAGCGGCAACTTCTGGAATACGAGTCTCAGTACTATTGCCAGGATGTTGTCAGCACCCACAGCCTTTGTAGTATCCAGTGTCTCCAACCATTTCTTGATATCATGTGGAGTGAATTGAATTGACTCAAGACTGGTATCTGTAATGCTGGGGACAACTGGAGGAGGCAGAGATGGATCATCCACTTGGCACTTCTGACTGAGAATTGCTATGAATGCTTCAGCCTTATCTTTTGCACTGATGTGCTGGGTTCTTCCATCATTGAGGATGGGGATATTTGTGGAGCCTCCTCCTCCAGTGAGTTGTTTAATTGTCCACCACCATTCACGACTGCAGAGCTTAAATCTGATCCGTTGGTTGTGGGATCGCTTAGCTCTGTCTATCACTTGCTGCTTTCACTGTTTGGCGTGCCAGTAGTCCTGTCTGGTGGCTTCACCAGGTTGATACCTCATCTTCAGGTATGCCTGGTGCTGCTCATGGCATGCTCTCCTGCCCTCTTCATTGAACCAGGGTTGATCCCCTGGCTTGATGGTGATGGTTGAGTGGGGAATATGCCAGGCCATGAGGTTACAGATTGTGCTGGAGCACAGTTCTGGCACTGTCGATGGCCCACAGCACCTCATGGATGCCCAGCCTCGAGTTGCTAGATCTATGCGAAGTTTCCCAGTTAGCACGGTGATAGTGCCACACAATACGATGGAGGTTGTTCTCAATGTGAAGGCGGGACTTTATCTCCACAAGGGCTGTGCAATGGTCACTCTTACCAATACTGTCATGGACAGATGCAACTGCAGCTGACTGATTAGTAAGGAGGAGGTCAAGTACGTTTTTTCCCCCCTGTTGGTTTCCCTCACCACCTGCCGCAGACCCAGTCCAGCAGCTACGTCCTTTATGACCCGACCAGCTCGATCAGTAGTACTGCTGCAGAGTCACTCTTGGTGGTGGACGTTGAAATTCCCCACCCAGAGTATATTTTGTGCCCTTGCCATCCTCAGTGCTTCCTCTAAGTGTTGTTCAACATTGAGGAGTACCAATTCGTCAGCTGAGGGAGGATGGTATGTGGTAATCAGCAGGAGGTTTCCTTGCCCATTTTTAACCTGAAGCCACAGTCTATGTTGAGGACTCCCAGGGCAACACCCTACCGGCTGTATACCACTGTGTCGCCAACTCTGCCGGGTCTGTCCTGCCGATGGGACAGGACATATCCAGGGATGGTGATGGTGGTGTCTAGGACACTGTCTGTAAGGTAGAATTCTGAGAGTATGACTATGTCAGGCTGTTGCTTAACTAGGCTGTGAGACAGCTCTCCCAATTTTGGCACTAACCCCAGATGTTAGTGAGGAGGCCTTTGCAGGGTCGACAGGGCTGTTTCTGCCGTTGTCTTTTCCGGTGCCTAGGTTGATGCCAGGTGATCCGTCCAGTTTCATTTTTACGCCCTTGTTTGAACCAAGGCCGTAATGAGGTCAGGAGCTGAGTGGCCCTGGTGGAACCCAAACTGGACATCAACTCAGCATAATGGATTAGAACACTTCTTTAAAGCTTGGAGATAGTGGGAACTACCAATGCTGGAGAATCTGACATAACAAGGTGTAGAGCTGGATGAACACAGCAAGCCAAACAGCATCAGAGGGGCAGGAAAGCTGATGTTTCGGGTCTGGACCCTTCTTCAGAAAGGGTCTTCTGAAGGGATTAGGTTTGAATTTAAGCTCATGTGAACAAACACAGTAAAGTTCAACCAGTCCTTTGCTAACCCTGAGCAGAGTAGGGCAAAGAAGGAGGCAATCAATTTCAAAATCATAACTCAAAATCAAAACGGAGGTAAACAGTGAATGTATATTTATGCTGGTGAGCAAATCAGTAACAAAGGACTTACATTCCGAATGTACCATCACCCTCCCTGCACAATGTGACATCATGTAGAAAAACAGCTAAGGAAGTACATGTTCAAGTCTGAAATGTTACTGGTAGTAATAATCTAGGAATTTAGCTCTCAGGATGCCATATCAACTAAGGTATTCAGATCATGAAGACAAGTCCACTGCACAAAACATTAAACGAGCTTAATGTCAGAGGAACATCTGACACATGAAAATATTTTATAATGGTAATTTTATTTTTTCCCATATGCAAATACCATGGTCTAATAAAGAAGTGTTATTCACAATGAGTGTTCTTATGAGTTCAACTGTAGTGTCTGAGTTATTCTACCAAAAAAGAGTGCTGACTGCAAAAAGGTCAGTCTGGAGTAGGAGTAGGTGGCTAGAAAGAGAAAATTAGGGACTTAGCACAGAAAGGAAGAGGACCACAAATCAAGGAAAGCCATTCCAGGTTGCTACTTAACAAACCCAAAGCAGCAATTTACAAACAGCACCACAGAAGTTCAGGGACAGACTCAAGTCATGGGTTCAAGATGGACTCTGACATATCAAAAGCTCCAATATCCAGCTGCTCAAGCTATTTGCTCAGTTGAATGTTGAGTTAGAATTAAAGCAAGCTTAGGAAATAAAATCTGTTAAACAACTAAAAGCAAGTTTACAGATTGAATAAATTAGTGTCAAGTTAACACCTGTGATCCTTAATTATTCAGCCTACAGTTACTGTTATTAGTAAAAATGAAAAGGATTTTCAAATTTATACAGACTGTGACTTATGTTTTAATTAAGGCACGTTGTTCAAGTATGTTTTTAAAAATGGAACCACCCCCTTCTCCCTAATCCTAAAACATGAACTGTATCAATTTATGATTGCCCCTGGGATTTCACAACTGCTTCACTACACCCTCATCACCCAATAATCTTACTGATCATTTCTTAATTTCAACTTTGACCTCACTGAACAGTTTATATCCTACCTTGTAAATAACTGCTCATGATATACCCATCTCAGCAAGTTAAATGATCAGGGGAAAAAAAATAGAATCGAGGTAAATTAAAATAAGCCAGGCAACCATTTTGGAGACTTGGTAAAATGTTATGGTTCCACAGTTTTGGTGGTGGTGGTGTTAGTGTTAGTAGTGGAGGACGTTAGAAGAGTTGAGTGCATGTTCCTGCCTCCCAAAGTCCTCCACCCTCTTGGGTGCAAAACCCTTTGGTCGGCCTCATCCTTACATCACCCTCCTCAATCCTCACATCCTGGCTCCATCGCAATCCCCACACTCATGTGGTCCTAGATTCCAGCCACTGCTTGCCACTGGTTTTACTGTCAGCCATTCAGACTGGTCAGCAACTCTGAAGCGAGACTTCAGATCAAAATCAACATTCCTCAGGGCGTTAAATGGCTGTTACATTGCTGTGTTCCCAGCTGACTCAGGTGGTGAGGTTGGAATTGCCTGTCATCTCAAAAATTCTGAACCATGCATCTCTTGAGCCAAGTTCTATCCCAAACACTGGACGCTAAAGTCAAACATTCAGGGTTGGCCATACTACCAAAATGCGCCACTTATACTAAATATACATTGAATTAAACTCCAAGCATGTCATTACAATTAATTTTTCTAAAGCATGTTTTTTGAAAACCTCTTAATATTTGCAATCACAATAATTATATGACTTGATCTGGTATTTTTACGCTTTTGGTAAAATCATTAGTTCACTTTAGACTAGGTTACTAGCAACAATTTCCTCCAGGGTGTGGTTTTATTCTTCAGGTGTATAATGACTTATAACTCATCAGTTGTAATTGGAAGTCAAGGGCCAAGACTAATTTTATTTTTTTGGATCAAACATCTGACAAACCCAGTTTCTCAGGAACAGATAATGCAGCAGTGAGTAATGTGTTATCACCAGGGTGATATAAAATAGTCAACTTTGACCTACTTTAGTACAGAACCCATCTGCCAGCTCTTCTCAGATAAAGGTCTGTGTGACACATCATCTTTAACCCTTAAGAGTACAGGGTACTGAACAAAACTAAAAGGCAGAGTTACAAAACAACAAACACAGCTAATTCACCATACTCCAAGGACTCAATGGTCCTTAAATTCACAATCATTCCTTCCTTCCCCAAAAAATAAGATCCACCCAGAGTACCCAATAAAGGAAAGGCAATAGGAGTTCAACGCTACCAACCAACATGGAATCTGGCAGATCAGGTATAATTTATGCCACTTCCAATCAGTTTAATTTTCCCTGTCCAGCCCCAAAAATCTCTCATTGTAAAGTTCAACATCTCATTCTTGCCTTTTAGGCTACCTGCAGTCTAGAATTTGCTATGTGGGGAAACCAAACAGTCTCACCAGACAACTTATTTCACTGCCCCACTTCTTGTTTTCAACTTTCCTAAAACCTAGGGTCATCAGGCTAGGTGCCATTCCATTGCTTTTAGAAGCCTCTTAATATCTCTGTTAATGTGTAAGCTTGAATAAGTAGAATATTGTCGAGTGGGGCTGCAAGTGTAGATTTTCTCAGTACTGTCTGCTTCAACATTCGCACACGTGCATATTACAGGCGAGATCACTGAACCTGCTTAGCAAGTTTGAGATGCATTATGGCAACTCAACATTTGCCCAAAGTAATAGCAGCCAACTTGTTAGACTGGGCATTGGGATTGGGCCCTTCCTGTTAAGAGTTATTTCGCGGGATAGATCATATAATCAGTAATTATACCTTCCTTACTAAACTGAAAACAAAAGTGTGCAATGAATTGAGCAAGATTTATTGTGTGGGAGTACCCTGCAATATTGAGAGAGATTAGTGAGAAAGTTGCTAGGATTCAGTGAGCCTCAACATGTTTGCATATTTCAAAAATGGCTGAACGATTACACAATATAACAAGTTACTTTAACCCATCAACTGCTGGAAACCCAGGCCTGTGTTTATTACAGAATATTTCCTACTGCTTCACCTATTATTCCAAAAGAATATTGTCAACATTTAACCCACTTTAGAACAGCAGAAGACTTGCAGTTTTATGTAGCTTTTTTTAAAAAATTACTAATTCATGGCTAGACTGGCTTATATTGACCATACCTAATTGTCCATTGGACAATTAACAGCCAATCTCATTGCTGTGGATTTGGAGACACCTGTCACAAAGTACAGCATATACAATCACATACAGAATACAAGAGGTTCTAATTTTCTGCATCATCAATATTTCAGAATGCAAACCTCTAAAGTGTGACACTGTCTCTTTAAGGTCTTCCAGTTTTATAGGAACTGATAACCTTACAGTTATCTAGCCATACAATTTCATCAGCTAAGTTTGCAAAATAGTTTTAAATTCAGGAGGAATCCCATGTAGGGAACTATCTAAAGTAGCAGATTAACAAGAGTCTCCATTAGCATGTTGTCTCTGCAACAGAGCTTTCTTTTGGCCAGTCTTTTAGTGACTGTCATAGACTTTCCCTTCTAATTATTAACCAACAAAGAGAGAGAGAGACTTGGAGTTGAAAAGGGAAATGTTTGCCAGAGGTAAATCAATAGACCATTCAAATGGAGGTAGCAATGTTGTAAATATCATAAACAGTAGTTCTAACAAGGTCATCTCCAGTATTTTGTTCTAAGTTTTTCAGACACAATCTATTGTTATTGAACATCATTCTTTAGTTTGCTTTCAATACATTGTTTAATAGCTGAATTAGCCAAAACTGAAATTTCCACCCTCGTTAAGGATGCTGTTTACACACCACCACTCTGCTCAGGTATGAACACCTCATCTTAAGGAAAAGTATACAGTCCAGTTGTCTCCAAATGAGTTAAATTCCAAATATGCTATTTGATGAGTTACACAGGTTGCTTTCACTTGCCTGGATATGCATTTTTACAATAGCTTTTCCGATAAGAGTTGCTCCAAAGAAGGTCCAGAACGGCACAAGGAAGTGTCCACATGTTATTCCAGCCAGGTCAAAGAGGGGATTGGGAATCTACAACACATCCAGGATATTTATCAAAAATGTTAACAAACAGGGGAAAAAAAAACTAATCTGTACTGAATTTAAATTCAATGACATTACTGTAAGATATGCAAAAATACCTTTTACACCATCCAATATATCGACTAAAATAAAGCTGCAGATACAAGGTCAACATCCATTTTGTATACTAGAAATTTTAGCTTACATGTCAGTCATCTTTTTGTGCAGTTGCTCAGTTTATTTTGCTGTTGATAGCATAGTGAAAACATGGTTGCAGAAGTATATTCAAGTCATCTTCCTCCAATCAGATGGTGAAACTTTCATCAGTTGATCCATTTCTGACAAAATGAGGCATGTGAAAAGAGGCATGAGATGTCCTCTCATTGAGAGGCTGAGGGGAATGAGAGGGCATCTCATGGAAACCCAAAATTATGACAGGGCTGAACAGACAGGATGTAGAGATGATCCTTCCTATGTCTGAGGAGCCTTGTTCAAGGAGTCATGGCCCCAGGATTTGAGATAGATCATTTAGGACCGAGGGCAGGAGAAATTTATTCACTGGTGGAATTCTCCACCACATAAGGCTGTGCAGGCCAAGTTATTGAATATGTTTAAGAAACAAGTGGTAGATTTGCAGACACTAAAGACAGCAAGGGGTATGGAGAGACAGAGTGGGAGTTTGTGGATAGAGGATCATAGGACCATAGACACAAGAGCAGAACTAGACCATTCAGCCCATTAAACCTATTTTACCATTCAACGAGACCATGGCTGATCTGGTAATCCTTAACTCTAATTTCTTGCCTTATTCCATAACCCTTGACTCCTTGACTAATTAAAAATCTTCCTATCTCAGCCTTGAAAATACTTAACATCACAGCCTCTGCAGCCTTCCACTGTAAAGAATTCCATGGGTTCACGACCCTCAGAGAAATATAATCCTCCTCATCATCTTAAATGGGTGACCCCTTACTCTGAGATTATGCCCCCTACTCCTCCTCCAATGAGTCCAAGCCCAAACTCCCCTCATGAAAAACCCCCCAAATCCAGAATCAACCTAATGAACCTTCTCTGGACTGTCTCCATTGCCAGTAGATATCAGTATATATTTCTTTCGATAAGGGGACCAAAACTATTCACAGCATTCCAGGTGCTGTCTAACTAGTGCCAAATATAGTTTAGAAAGAGTTCCTATTTTTATAGCCCAATCTCTTTACGTCATAAAGGTCAACAGCCCATGTGCCAACCCTATAATCTGCAGAACTTGGATTCCAGCATTTTGCTAGATTCATGCTCGAGGACCCCAAATTTCTCTTATGTAGCTATCTGCAGTCCTTCCCCTTTAAATATCTAGCTTTTCCAACTTCATGCCAGAATACATAATCTCACATTATATTCCATCTGCCCCATTTTGCCAACTCAGGTAACCTGCCTATATCCTTCTGCACAATGTATAATCCTCACTACTTGCCTTCTGACCTATTTGTGTATTATCCATAAATGTGGTGATAGTACCTTCACTTCCTTCATGCATGTCATTAACATATAGTTATGGATCAGCCATGATCATACTCCTGCTCCTATTTTCTATGTTTTTATGGCCAGGGAAACTTTTCTGCTCTTAAAAGTCTTGTCTTGGGAATGTGTGGTCAGGGCCTATTATATCGCAATCTAGATGGTGGCATTTTCAACAATGTAGCATTCTCCCAGTCTTAGGTGAGATGGTATGGGCATGAGACTACACCATAAAGTGATAGAATAGGCTTCAGTGTTTTAATCTCCCACGTAGTTAGTTTTTCTCTTTTTGTCATCTCCTTGGGGCAGATTTGGAGAAAGTAACATATACCATCAAAGAAAACTCAATCTTTGTTTCAGTCCTGTCCGCTTTTGCTCTGTGGCACAAATCACTGTGGTGGAGTAGTAGATGCAGGAGTAAAAAGAGCATAAATTTCCTTTTCTTAATCAGTTTTCTTACAATGGCTGTTGGTGAAGCAGAAAATTGGTTCAATTAAACTAAGACTGAAAATTTGACAGTTTTGAAGAATCCTCTCAGATTTCTCAACTCTAGTGTTTACAACAGTAAAGACATTTTTAGCAATCACTTTTCATTCGTGTGTGTGTTTGGAACAAAACAAGCATTCATGAAATAGCACTCTTCCTTTAATTTACTTTTGAAAACAAAATTTTTGGAAAAACTTCTTACGCCCCACCACAACATTGATATACCCTCTGGAATTGCAAAATCCATGATTAAAAAAACCAAGTGCCATGGTTTACTCTTTGTAATCCACATTTATCTCACTGCCTAAATGATCTGTGCCACAGAACAAGAGAGGAAAGGACAGGACCTTAGCTTTCCAAGTCTCCATGACAATGTGTTTCATTTTCTTATGTATTGTTCACTGCAAATATCAAAGATAGGAAAATTCAGCATGCGGAAATCAAACTCAAGCTATTCTATCACTTAACGGCCCCAGTTTCATTTAACATTTCACCATAAATCTAAACCAATACTTCAGTGAAGAACTGGAAGAATTCTACATGATTGAAAGTGTCAACTTCCAGACTTAAATGTTAAGGCCCTCTCTGCCTATCCCATGTCAAATATTTTAAGAACAGATGTTCTCTCTCGTCATCATTCTTTCTCCAACAGCAAAAATAGATCAACTGATGACTCATTTAAATCTTGTTTGCGTACAATGACTGATTATGTCAAACTAATGTGTAGCATTCTGAAAACCCCAGGACAGGATAAGACTCCATATGAATATTATTCTCTCTGTTCACTGGAGTCACTGCTTATTTTTCTGGCCACTACGCGACATAATCTCTGAGCCTATTAACTTCTGCCTTTTACTTACCGAAGCACAGGCCAAAATTCCGAAGAATCCAACTTTTTGCACCAGGTGCTGAACAGCCAGCTTTGCTCGGTTGGGAAGATCCTTAAGCAGGAAGAACAGAACAAATCTTCATGAAAATTTTAAATAGTGATGTCTGATGTTGCAAGGCCTGTTTTACTGCTTCAGTCTCAAAGATTTTGTTTGGGTTTGTACTCGGTTCCTGAGTATACCTTAGCCAAGAGATGCACAGCCAACCACTGGCAGGCCCAATGATTTTTGACAAGGCGCAACACAATATTGGAATCTTCTGGGTACGAGAAACTTGTTTAGGAGTTATGTCTAACAGAAGCAGTAACTCTTTTGCCTTGCCTTTTGTTTGTCTGAAACAAGATGATACAGCAATGTTGTACCCTTGTTCAAGAAGGGCAGTAGAGATGACCCAGGTAATTAGAGACCAGTGAGCCTTACATCTGTTGTAGGAAAAGTTTTGGAAAGGATTATAAGAGATAGGATTTATAATCATCTAGCAAGCAACAATTTGATTGGAGATAGTCAACATGGATTTGTCAAGGGCAGGTCGTGTCTCACAAACCTCATTGAGTTTTTTGAGAAGGTGACCAAGCATGTGGATGAGGGTACGGCAGTTGACGTGGTGTACATGGACTTCAGTAAAGCCTTTGATAAGGTTCCACATGGTAGGCTATTGGAGAAAATGCGGAGGCATGGGATTGAGGGAGATTTAGCAGTTTGGATTAGAAACTGGCTTTCTGAAAGAAAGCAAAGAGTGGTGGTTGATGGAAAATATTCAGCCTGGAGTCCGGTTACTACTGGTGTGCCACAAGGATCTGTTTTGGGACCACTGCTGTTTGTCATTTTTATAAATGACTTGGACATAGACATAGGTGGATGGGTTAGTAAGTTTGCAGATGACACTAAAGTCGGTGGAGTGGTGGACAGTGTGGAAGAATGTTGCAGGTTGCAGGGAGACTTGGATAAACTGCAGAATTGGGCTGAAAGGTGGCAAATGGAGTTCAATGCAGATAAATGTGAGGTGATGCACTTTGAGAAGAATAATAGGAAGGCAGAATACTGGGTCAATGGAAAGATTCTTGGTAGTGTGGATGTGCAGAGGGATCTTGGTGTCCAGGTACATAGATCCCTGAAAGTTGCCACCCAGGTTGATAGTGCTGTTAGGAAGGCATACGGTGTGTTAGGTTTCATTGGTGGAGGGATTGAGTTCCGGAGCCGTGATGTCATGCTGCAACTGTACAAAACGCTAGTGCGGCCTCACTTGGAATACTGCGTACAGTTCTGGTCGCCCCATTACAGGAAAGATGTGGAAGCATTGGAAAAGGTGCAGAGGAGATTTACCAGGATGTTGCCTGGTCTGGAGCGAAGGTCTTATGAGGAAAGACTGAGGAACTTGGGTCTGTTCTCATTGGAGAGAAGAAGGCTAAGAGGGGATTTAATAGAGACCTATAAAATGATCAGAGGATTAGATAGGATGGACAGTGAGAGTCTTTTTCCTAGGATGATGACGTCGGCTAGTACGAGGGGGCATAGCTGCAAATTGAGGGGTGATAGATTTAAGACAGATGTCAGAGGCAGGTTCTTTACTCAGAGAGTGGTCAGGGCGTGGAATGCCCTGCCTGCCAATGTAGTTAACTCAGCCACATGAGGGGCATTTAAACAGTCCTTGGATAAGCATATGGATGATGATGGGATAGTGTAGGGGGATGGGCTTAGATTAGTTCACAGGTCAGCGCAACATCGAGGGCCGAAGGGCCTGTTCTGCGCTGTATTGTTCTATGTTCTATGTTCTATGTATTTGAACTTGGATTGGCCCCTAATGAGCACTCAAAAAACCAGTATCAGTAGTAATTCAAAACATAAAAATGTTGGAAATACTAGCAGTTCAGACAGCACTGTGGAGAGAAACAGAATTAATATTTCACATTGATGAGACTAACAATAAACTAACTCTTCCTTTACTTTTCTCCATCAGTCACTAGCTGTTCACTATCACGAACTATTTTCAGCCCTTCCAATTTGTATATTTTTCACTATTTTGATTCAAATTACATCAAATCTTGTATCTGCATAAATTAGTTATAACCTGCAACATTCAATTGATTTAATAATGGCTTGGAATCTAAATATGCTTGCATAGATATATTTTAAAGTCTGCAAGGATCTGTGCAAAATTGTTGGTTATATTTTACTAAAAGTCTGGGAAATCAATTGCATTTTTATTTTCTTTAAAAATTACATGGCTAGTACTGAACATATTCAAACATCAAACTTGTTGAGGAAGTTTGAAAGGTAAATTTCTAGCTGCCCCTTGAAGTCGTCCGTCTACCCTTAGGAAGCAATTGTACTAATTTTAAAAATGTATATTTCTAATGTGCATATGAGTTCCAATGTGAGAAGTTTGGATTCTAATTTTGAAATATTTAGGTTGAGGCTCAGAGTGCAGGATATTTGTGTAATGAATCTGAGGAATTCTTTATCACAGAGTTTCAGAGATTGGGTTGTTAAGTATATTCAAGACTGAGGTAAATCTTTAGACAACAAGGAAATCATGGGTTAAGGGGAAAAGGCAAGAAAAGCAAAGTTGAGGATTATCAGATGAGCCACAATCTCATGAAAGGTTGGAGCAGACCCCATTGGTTGAATGAACTACTTCTGCTCCCATGCCTTTTAGTCTAATCACCAAGTTTTGAGAGTAATCAAGATAATGAGATTAATAAAGTAACACCAACTAAATAATTGAAATCTTCAGGTTTGAATACTTTTTACAGCAAATACAGGATTGAAGGGAATAAGTTTCATAATAGGGACAATATCTCAGAATAGTATGTCGTCAATCGTTTTCTTTAGACTTCTTAGCGAACTTTGTAAAGAGAGCAAGCATATGTAAGATAGCATGTTGTTCTTGTAATGAGTTATGTATTTAACCACAACATACATTAGCAGTTATTGTATTTGCTCTGGTTTTCTGCCCAATGGGGAACAATTGCAATTTAGGCCTCTGCTATTCTGAATGCATTTTAAAAATAGCAACTATCTTAGAAACTCTTGGAATTAAAATGGGCATTTTCATCTTGTGCGTGAAGAGATCAATGGTACTTAGTGATATGAAGTCTCAGCTTTGTACATACAAACCTCAAACTAAAGATCAACCCCTTCATTAAACATTTCTTCCTCTGAAATCGTATAAGAAAATAAATAACTTTGGGTGCTTAAGTTTGGGTCAACCAGTTTTAGCCAAACTCTGTGAAACTATTAAGTAGTCATTGAACAATTTTAAAAATAATCTCCAGATAGACTAAACCTTTGAGGATTCCAAAAGTGGAAATACCTCCCAAATTTCCAACTGTTTTGCAAAGACACAGGGAGGGAGAAAAGGATAATATAAAGCAACAAGTTTAGCAAAATTGAGCAGTGGGAAACAAGTTTATTCCCTATTTTAGTCAGACGTGGTTGAATTTTCCCAGGCCATGATCAATGTAGGCAATGGCAAGTCAGTTGAGGAAAAATGGCGAGAACAGAAAAACAAAATTATTGTTGTCAAGAAAGAAAGTGTCCAATTTGCCACCCAAAGTTTTAATGGCTACATTAGAATCTTGCCAGCGAGTGGTGGGGAATTTAATTTGCATACATTAAAATCTCTATTACTTAATAGCATCTCAATTATAGGCATTTGAGATTTTCCCAGTCAGTGCAGCGAACCTAAATGGCAACAATTCCCGAGATGAAAATCTGAACGGGTACCTTGTGGCTGCAGTTCATCAGGCCTCTATCTTGGCCAATGTTCCCCAACATCTCAGGGTATGGTCCATGGGTGACTGCCTGTATCCTCCTCCACAGAGATTGGCATCAGCAAAACACCAGCCTCACTAAATCATATTGGCACATCTCAGATTCACTTCTAATGCAATTTACTACTTCAACACTGCACTTTGGAGTTCACTACTATCTTATATAACAATGCTGCTGCCAGGCCGCGTTACACACTGGAACAGGCACCCATCTCACGTACCTGAATAAGATCCAATTCAGGGCTCTTTGCTTGCTTTCTTAGTGCTCACTCACTTCAGATTCTTGGATGCTCACTACATCTGTCTTGTCTTGTCTTGCCTTTTAATACAGTCAGCCAGCCATACAACTTGTCATGTTTGGCAGCAATGAACAGTAAAGGAACTGGACTGTCATCAGTCAGGACAGAGGATGAAATGTCCAGAGTGAGTGAATAGGAAACATTTGGCAGGAAGGGTCGGATTGGTGACAGCCAACAAGGGAAGATGCTGCATGCAATAAGGAGAGCGATAGACCATTAGCTTAAGTGGGCGGTGGGTGCAATGGCAAAGTTTGACTGAGTGCAAGGTAGCAGAGAGAAGATGGTGACAATGGAGCTTGTTGGGTGCAGACCGACCACAATGCGGACACCAAAATGAACTGTGTAACAACTTCAAACCAGGTTGGTAGCATATGACAGTGTTCAGCTGAGGTTTAATTAATGCACCTACAGCATGAACTCTGGAAGGTCCCAACACTGATAAATGTTTTGTCAGTGTGAGCTCAAGACAGCATGAGAGCGGTACAATGGTACATAATTAATGAGCTGAACAGCAAAAAAAATTACATGAAAGACTGATAGACATCCAATTTTTGTGAAAATTCAGCCCTTTTTTAATATGGGATTAAAGCTGCCTTTGGCTCACTCAAGAATAGGAAGAGAAAAACAGACGGCAGTCTGTTGGTTATGCTTTGATTACTATATTAACATAGGCCTTTTAAACAATAAAATTAACATATCTAAAAGGAATCTTTCGGCATAGACCATTAAACCTGTGCAATTAGATCATGGCTGGTCCGTGCTACATTTCCACTTACCAACATTTGGTGAATTTCCCTTGCTATTCTCATCAAACAAACAAACAAAAAAAAAAACACTATTAATAACACTCTTGAAAATTTCAATTGTTCCAGCATATCCAACCTTTTGGGCAACAGAGTTTTAAATTTCCATTGCTCTTAATATGAAAAAAAACTGATTTTTCACTCACAAATGGGCTGCCCCTAACTTTAACATCATGCTTCTCGGTTCTAAATTTCCCTGCCACTTATACATTACCTCAAATTTGACTATTTGAAAACAGGTGATGTCCCTAAAGTGGACATTTTAAGCTTCCACAGATGAATTTTTAACTATTATTCCAGTAAATTATTTTGCAATTGTATTGTTTGGCACAGTGCTACACTGGTACTATGTACCAACAACCAAGAGGATTTAGGAGCAGGAGTAGCATATTCAACCCTTTCAGCCGCTCCACCATTTGGTAAGGTGATAGCTAGTTGATGAGTCATCAGCTTTGTGCGCCTATCTTTTCCAGTGATCCAAGCAATCCTTAACCCCACCTGACTCCACTTGGCCCAAACCACTGCAAACGTGACTCCAAGGTTGCTAAGACAGTGCCTTGATAGAACAGCTTATTTTCGTAGTGCTTTTCGTGCAATAATGGATCCCAAGATGCTTCACAGCAGCACTACAAAACATGATGCTCAGTCACACAAGCATACAAAAGATATTTGGTGAAAACTGTTTTTCTATCCAAATTATTGCACTGCTTCACAATTTTAAATACATTTGATAGATCACCAGCTCAAAAATCAAAACACAAAACGAATATAATCTAAGTTTACCTAACTTATCCTAATATTTGAAGTCTTTAAGCAGCCGTATCACTCTGGTGATGTGCATTGCATATCATTACCAAAATAAGTGCATTGTGATTCACGTTAAAGCATTAATAGTACTTTTTTTTTAAAATGCAAATAATATTGCATCTTCTGCAGACTTTGAATCACAGAGAGGAGGTATAGACCTGATGCACTGAACAATCTTTTTGTGGTACACCGACACTAATAACCACTATTGGCAAGGATGAGCTGATGCCCTGCTGCTAAACCTGAAACCCAATGCTTCTCAGGAGGTGCACAAGTCCACCTTGGAGTCAATTTGCCCAGGAGTCTCCTTTCCTCTTTGGAATCCCAAGTCCTCCATTAGACACCTCACAGCTGAGTTCAAATTTCAAATATATAGTGAAGTGCTATATCTCGACAGAATAATCAACCCAACATGTTGCATCAGTTGCAACAAATTCAATATCTAAATTTATATGATGATTTTGCTGCCCAAAGGCAAAACCATTCACATCCAAGGCTGCATGTTGGGTAGTAAGCAAAATTTTCAAATCTACCATGTGCAAAATAAAACTCAATGGCACAAACCTGCCCCCATTCATGGAAACTATTTCAGTTATTCAAATATTTTTTAGTAAGTCATTCTGAACTAAAACGAGAAACCACACACCGCCAATAGTTGTAGTTACTAACCTTATACTTATGAGTCTAGTGTGTCCCAGTTGGCCAGATGTGTAATGTGTTGCTGACTGCCTTGCAAGGCTTTGCTGAGTCACTCATCTGAATAGTCCTGAGACAATTAAAAGTACAGGTGCAAGAACTTCATCCCCTAAATACACTCCATTATCATTCCATCAAAACTTTCTGCCTTAAAAAAGGAATTCAGACCATCATAAATAATCCTCTTCGCTGAATTAATACTACAAGTGATTCATGCTGCAAATTGAAACATTTTTTGTATTTTCATAACCTTTTGATTACTTCTCCCAGATTGTTTCATTTTACAGAATGACTGATGTAGCAAATCTAACGTTGGTTATTTTCTTCCATTCCAAAATCTGTGGGTTGTTCAATTTACACTAGAGAGAATAAATCTATGAAATAATCTGTAGCATACATTTTTACCATGTTAAATGTATTTCTCAGGTAATGGAACATTTTATGACTATCATTGAGTACTGAAGCATTTCACTTCCAGTTCAGTCTCAGTAATCTAATCTTTGACCTTTTGTAAGAGTACAACTTGAAGGTCATCTAACCTTGATAAAAAAACTTTTGTTTTTGTCTCTATTGTTTGAAGCCTAAAAATGTCTTGAAACTGCAAAACGTTAATCAATCTTTATTCACAGGTGTTCAACTGCAACTATGAAGCTGCTCTCAGGGATTTTAAACTCTTTGTGCATCTATTTAGCTTTCTAAAGGCAGATGTTTCCTATCTCTATTTCTTCTTCCTCATTTCTTTCTCCAACTTCGAACAAGTGTTTTCCCTTCTCTACTTTATAGCACATGCTAACAAGCCACTAAGTCCACACTTATCTAGGGAGGAAGGGAGAGGCACACAAAGAGAGATTTAGAGAATACTGAGGAGGGAGCAAAGCAATTATAATGAGATATAACACTCTCCCGTATCACCTTCAATGACAAGGTAAAGATTAAACTGGTTATGTGTTTATTGTATAGGTGGAACCAGCTTCTTCACGTTTCATGCTTGAACATATTACTGCATTCAGTTAGTTATCCTTTCTCTTAACTCTAAATTCTTATTATTTAATCGTATGGCATATGCATTTGCTTAACATCACCTCATGGTAGAAGGAATGAGAAAGTATTTCTACTCTTTTAGAGGTTCTCCCTTTAGGTCTCCCAATTTGTTCGTGCATTTTATTCACTGTGCAGCTGAGCCATACAGATTAGATTTTTAGATTTTAGAATTGTCACATGTACTCCAGTATACGAATAGAGAAGAACATTGAAAAGAGTACAAAGTCATCATTCTCCAGCACCATTTTGGTTACACATTTGATTACAAAACCAGAATTTTAAAAAAAACAGCATAAATAAAGGAAACAAAGTCAGGCTAGGTGGATTGGCCATGCTAAATTGCCTGTAGTGTTCAGGGATGTGTAGATTAGTTGAGTTATAGGGGTGGGTGGGATGCTCTGAGGTTCGGTGTGGACTTGTTGGGCCAAAGGGCCTGTTTCCACACTGTAGGGATTCTATGATTCTAATTCTAAAGTCAAAAGGACTGAGAACTGTCCAGATACTATAAGTTTTAAGACTTAGTTCCATGCAGGCATCTGGGCCAAGCCACAACGTGGAGTCTCAGGAGGAGCTGAATGCTTGCTGCCACTGATGCTACTGCCTCCGGTCTCCTCCTGCTGCCATCGCCACCTCCGATCCTATTACTATCGATACTGCAAGAATTTTAGTTTGACCCTGATCTATACTAAATTAAGCAACATTAGAGAAGATGGTGGTCACAACATCAGCAGTCTCCAAGTCTTTTTATTAGATTTGCTAGTCCAGTGTCACCGCTGGAAAGTACATTCATGGCAATAGGGTTATACCAATTGTGATTCTTCACCTCTCTGTAATTATTATTACTGCCCAAGTTCAAACACAAACATCTTGGGAAAATTGACAATGTGGGACAGCCAGGTTGAATGTGACTATGTAAAAACCGAAAGAACTGCGGATGCTGTAAATTAGAAACAAAAACAGAAGTTGCTGGGAAAGCTCAGGTCTGGCAGCACCTGTGAAGAAAAAATTAGAGTTAACATTTCGGGTCCGGTGACCCTTCCTCAGAACTCATTTTCAGCAACTGCTTTTCCAGCAACTTTGTTTTTGTTCCAGATTTACAGCATCCGCAGTTCTTTTGGGTTTTACTGAATATTTTCTGTATCTTGTTTTAGCAATTCCTTCCATCCACCAATCGGTTTTTTTTTTATATTGGAGTACAGGCTTGAGATCTAATCCAGGCTTGTGTCAATATAATTCCTCAGTCATTTGTTAGACTGTGCAATACCATAACTATAACCCTTTGTTTTCCTCCAGCTGAATGCTTGGCCTCTTAATTTCTTCATCCAGTACATCATCACTGAATTAGCTGACAACAGACCATCAACCCAAAGTATTAGCTCTGCATCACTTTATAAATGTAGCCCTAACATGTTGAGCTTTGCAGCATTTTTTTTTTTTAAATATCCAAAATCAAGAAATAGGACTGCAACTGTCCAAGCTGTAACAGCATCGCACATGTTCTGCTCTAGCGCAGTGACACTCCAATATGTTATAGCCTCCGATTTATCTTTTTTCACACATATATACGTGTATGCAGACACAAGAAAATATGGGCCCATCCATACAGGTCCATCAAATGGATTTTGAATGCATGTCTTTGAGATCTAAAAAGTGAATGGTGATACTATCCATATAACCAGGGGAAAGTACGAACAAGGACAAATTTGCGCCTTTGTGCTGGGAGAGGAGAGCTGTGAGCAACGAGGGGAGGAGATGATAGATACATCTACATTTTTGTTTGGAATGGAGTTCCAGGATTTTGACACAGCAATAAAAGTAAAGGAGCAACAAAACAGTGGATCAATTTTAGAAAAAGGATAAAATATCAAAAATGCCAAGTGTAGCTGGTGAGCCTGGCCTGAACAAAGTGTGACATCAAATTTCACCATGGTTAATGGCCAAGTCAATTTTTATTTTTAGATGAAGAATATTAGCACTATTAAAAGAAAAATAAAGTAACTTTTGAATTCAGGCTGGTCTGAAGTGATAGCATATCCACAGCCTTGTAAAATTTTAAAATGAGAGAAAATTCTAGGCTGAAAAGGACACCGGGAGCAAGACTTCAGGAAACGCAACTGTCAGAAGGCAACAGTACAAGGAAATTGTGTTCTGCAAAGTCCAGTGATGGGGTTGTTCCAGACAAGTAATATACTTTATTTAATAGCAGGAAGCCTTCTTATGGCCTTGCTGATGCAATCTCACCACAGAAGTTCCAGCTAACTACTATAAACTTCTAAAGTCCACGTTGACAAATTCTTGAACAACTTTGTGGTTAGAGGAAGCTAGTTTTGTTCTGACTCATCCCTGTCCAAAAGGTTACTGGAAATGGAGGAGATTTCACAGAAGTCACGTGATCCTCCTAGACAAAACCACACTTCATAGGGTGCAGCAAAGGTTCAGAGAATGCTCCAAAGTTACGCATACTGCAGCTGTTCCTTATTAACTAAAACAAGTAACTCAGTTCACATTGTGAGTTTTCAAAAGTGCTTGCCAAATGAACAAGAATATTCCAGTTTCACGAAACATCATTATCAATATAGATTCATAAATTCTTCTATACAACTACAAAACAACAGTTTCTCTGTTTCTGCTACAGATTTTCTTTCACTTTTTTAACATTATGGAACTCACACAGGGAACAAGCCACACTGTCACCTGTACCTAATAAAACAGCATAAATCACAGATCATCTTAAATAATTAAGTATCAATGTTTAGATTTTAAACACTTTCAAAGATTAAATTGAAAGCGTTGGCAATTGTGGAAATGCGAGGAAGTTCATTTGACTCAGGAAAGATGTTGTTAGACTTGAAAGGGTGCAGAAAAGATTTACAAGGTCATTGCCAGGGATGGACAGTTTGAGCTATAGGGAGAGGCTGAACAGGCTGGTGCTATTTTGCCTGGAGCAACAGAGGCTAAGAGGTAACACAGTGTGGAGCTGGAGGAATACAGCCGGCCAAGCAGCATCAGAGGAGCAGGAAGGCTGATGTTTCGGGCCGGGACCCTTCTGAAGACACAAAATGTCAGCCTTCCTGCTCCTCTGATGCTGCCTGGCCTGCTGTGCCCCTCCAGCTCCACACTGTTATCTCAAACTCCAGCATTGGCAGTTCTCACTATCTCAGAGGCCAAGGGGTGATCTTATAGAGATTTATGAAATCATAAAGGAGCATAGATAGGGTGAATAGCCAAGGTGATTTTTCCAGGATAGGGGAGTCCAAAACTAGAGGGCATAGGTTTAAGGTGAGAGGAAAAAGACATAAGGAACCCAAGGGACAACTTATTCGTACAGAGGGTGGTGCACGTACAGAATGAGCTGCCAGAGGAGTCACGAGTAACAGAATGATATCTAGTTCTAGACTTTTAACTAACATGTTTCGGGTCACACATTTCAGCTAATGATCAGATATTCTTCCACTGCCTGTGGGGCGTGATGCACATTACTAATGCTTACACGTGTATAGAAACTTGTCAAATGTCACACTATGCCAAATCACTTACCCCCTACATGGGCTATCTACATAGGTTTCAAAAACTGATTTGAGATTTTGAAAATTTCTTTAGCTAGTTGGAAAGAATTTGCATTAGTTACAAAGACACTTTGTGGAGGAATTGCATTTTGAAGAATGATGGAAAAAGGAACTTATTTCAAACACTGTACATACCTAGAATAACATTTATAGTTCACTGTGGGCATTGGAGATTTTTCTTAAATAAGATTTTCTAGAAAGCACATGACTGGTAATAACTTTTTGCTTGTCCGAAAGTCCTCCTGGGTCTAAGTTTTGACTAGAGAAAGGCTTGGAGACCTGGTTCATTTGGAGAAAAAGCACGTTAAGAACCAGCTAAGATGGAAGAAAGTTTGCTATAAAACAAGTGACCCAGCTGATCTCTTCCATTTCTGAAAATAAACCCCTTTACATCAGTTCTGGGCGAAAGACATTTGTCCTTTTGAAAGAGTGATTGAAAGAAAATCTCAAAATTGCCGTGTCTACAAGATTTCAGAGACAACCGTCCATGATTCGTGACTTGCTCATATGTTTCAGAAAATCAGAGCAACAGGCTTTAGAATATTCTATGCTTTATCCTTTTACCTTCAACAACAAGCCTTTGGTTTTTTATTTTCAGAATGCCATTTTCTGCAGAGAATATTTTTCTCCTCTTTTCCTAGAGTGAGTGTGTTTTTGTAAATGTGCTTTTGGAGATAATAAGACAGATAAGCATTTATGCTTCAAAATCATTGTGAGAGGTAACCAATTATTGGATCTTTATTGACTAAGTTTTGTTTTGATAATAAACCCTTAATTGTGTAAAGAAATCCAGTTGATAGATTTTTTTGTTTAGCAACTGATATATATAAAGGCATTAATACATCAACTTAGCAACTGGAAAAAGTATCTTTTAACTTATGTTACAAACTGTGGAGTAGTCGGACAAGGATGATGGTGAACTCCTCCAGCCTACTATTTAAAATGTGACTTCAGTCCAGAGCTTTTTATGGTCAATTTTCTTTATGAACAGATTCCTGCTGGAGTACTACCAGAAGGATTATAGCAGATCTCAAACATTTTGCCCAACTTGCTACATTTTATGCACAAGTCCAAGACTGAACTTTGGCCAGCTACACAACCACTGAGAATATCACAGGCAAATCTAAACCGAAAGAACTGCAGATGCTATAAATCAGAAACGAAAACAGAAGTTGCTGGAAAAGCTGAGCAGGGCTGGCAGCATCTGTGAAGAGAAATCAGAGTTAATATTTCAGGTCTGGTGACCCCTCCTCAGAACTGAAACCAGGAGCATAATCAAAAACTATTGTTTAACCTCAATTGGTGCCTCTCAAAAAACTATGAAGTATGGCAATTTAAAAACAAAAATCAAGGTAATGTCCTTAATTAAACAATTTATCAAAGTCTTTGACAAGTTTCCACATGGGAGACTGATAAAGAAGATAAAAGCACGCAAGATCCGGGGTAACCTGGCAAATTGGATCCAAAATTTGCTAAGTGGTAGGAGGAGGAGTTAGATGGTGGTGGTAGAAGGCTATTTGTGTGACTGAGGCTCGTGTCCAGTGATGTACCACAGGGATCAGTGCTTGGTCCCTTATTATTCACAACACCTATAACTAATATAAGGAAAACATGTGGCGGGGAAATGGAACAACAAGTAAGTTTGCAGATGACACAAAGATTGGGTGGTTGACAGGGAGGTTTTAGCATCTTAAGTTTAATGAAGATGCTGACAAATTGGTCAAATAGACAGATCTGTGACAAATGGCATCTAACTCTAACTTTGGAAAAAGTAACAGGACATGGGAGCAGAATGAATGGCAGGATACTAGGAGGCTCAGAGGAATCTTAGGATTATTGTCCACAGATCCCTGAAGAATGCAGGACAGGTTAACAGTGTGGTTAGAAAGACATAGGGACACATGTCTTTATCAGTTCTGGCATGGATTAAAAGAACAGGCAGGTTTTGCAGAACCTGTATAAGACTTTGGTTAGGTTACACACTAGTAGTGTGTGCAGTTCTGGTCATCAAGCTACAGGAAGGATGTGATGCACTAGGGAGGATACAGAGGCGATTTACCAGGGTGTTGCCTGAGATGGAGCAGTTTAGCTATGAAGAGAAACTGGATATGCGCAGGTTTTCTTTGGAGTAGTGACGGCAGAGAGGGGATCTGATTGAGGTGTACGTAAGGGGCATGGACAGGGAGAATAGGAAGCAGTATTCCCCTTAGTCAAAAGGTCAATAACAAGAGGGCATACTTTTACAGTGAAAAACAGGAGGTTTAAAAGGAATTTGAGGAAAAGGTTTTCATACAGGGGCAGGTGAGAATCTGGAATGCACTTCCTGTGAGGGTAGTTGAGGCAGGAAGCCAAATAACATTCAAAAAGTACTTGGATGAGCACTTGAAATGTTGTAATAGTCAAGGTTACAAGCCAAGTGCTGGAAAGTGCGTCTACTGCAGAGTTGGAGTAGTTTGTGTCAGTGCAGACTCAATGGACCAAAGGGACTCTTTACACTGCATGACTGAATGATTCCATGATTAATTTTAAAGTAGTCATTTAGTAATGCACATCTTGAGCACAGCTGAAAAACACTTCTGTTCAATAATTTTTGTCTTGCACTCATCATAACAATTCACAAGAATACAGATTTAAGGGGCAAACCAGCATGTATACTGCAAGTGGACTCTGATTGGTAGAGATGTTGCCATGGAGAATGTATTAGTTAATGGTGACAGCCTGGCAGTTAACGGTCTTTAAATTTTAAACTAGGCAGTTTGACTCTGATTGGCCCTGAGAAATAAACTAGAAAATGACTCATTTATTTTGTTGAATTGAAAAAAGACACAATGTATGTGCATGTTCTTTCTGCCTGCAAAGAACAGGGCTCTGTGTATCAGTGTAAGTAGCTTTCAGTAAGCAAATGTGTCACAGAGCCCAAATAACAATCCTAAATTGGTTTTCAGGACAATTCTTAACACTCGCAGAGGAATACAAAGCAAATGTTGTCCAAATGAAGAATCGGATCCAATGTCAGACACTACGTTGCTGTTTTGCAAGTTCAGGCTGCTTAGGTATAGACAGTGCCATAATTGCTGCATAAAGCGGAGATGATTTGCTCTTTGATAAATAACCTTCAGTCTTTGGGAAGTACAGACTCGCACCTAGCATTACACTGGTACTGAAATTCATAGACCACATTACTCATTTGAGAGGCAAGCAAAACATCTCTGGCTGGAAAGTCGTATCTTGTTAGTGACGAACACCACCTCTGTTGCGACTGCATTGCAGCAGCATGATACAGCTTGCTTCAGTTGTTGCTCAAACTTTTGAGATTGCTTATCTGAGGTAGTCAGGGAATTTTTCAGGATCAAAAATTACAGCTTTAGGGCCATTTATGAGTTTGTGCAAAGTACACTGAGAAATTATCTGATCAGATACCATTATCCTGCAGAATAGCTTTTAATGCTCTATTTCAATTTCAAGCTTGCACAATGAACAAATGGCTCAAGCATACTCACAAATTTACCAATAAGACCAATCCTGTAGCACATGGAATTGTAGTACCTCCAACATGTACACTGCTGGATTCACTGCTTTTCGTCATTTATAGAAATAATTTGGACATGAATATAGGAGGTATGGTTAGTAAGTTTGCAGATGACACTAAAATTGGGTGTAGTGGAAAGCCTAGAACGTTCTCTCAGAATACAACGGGACCTTGATTAGATGAGCTGATGTGCCAGGGAGTGGCAGATGGAGTTTAATCTAGATAAGTGTGAGATGCTGCATTACGGTCAGGCAAATCAGGGCTTAAACTAAGTGGCAAGGTCCTGGGGAGCATTGCCAAACAAAGAGGCCTTGGAGTGTAGGTTCATAGTTACTTGAAAGCAGAGTTGCAGGTAGACAGGGTAGTGAAGGCTCCCATTGATATGCTTGCTATTATTGGTCAGTACATGGAGTATAGGAATTCAGAGGTCATTTTGCAGCTTTACAGGTTACGCCTCTTCTAGAATACTGCACTCAATTCTAGTCTCCCTGGTATAGGAAGGATGTACATAGAATCCCTAGAAGCAGGCCATTTAGCCCACTGACCCTCCAAAGAACATCCCACTCAGACCCCACCCCATCGCCATAACCCTGCATTTTCCCTTGGCTAACCCACCTAGCCTGCACATCCCCCACACACTATGGACAATCTAACACGGTCAACCCACCTCACCTGCACATCTTTGGACAGCAGGAGGAAACTGGAGCACCTGGAGGAAACCCATACAGACACGAGGAGAATCTGCAAAGTCCAAACACAAACTCCAGACAGTCACGTGAGGCTGGAATTGAACCTGGGCCCCTGGTGCTGTGAGGCAGCAGTGCTAACCACTAAGTCACCATGCCACCCATGTTGTCAAACTTGAAAGGGTTCAGAAAAGATTTACAAGGATGTTGCCAGGGTTGGAGGGTTTGAGCTATAGGGGAAGACTGTATAGGTTGGGGCTATTTTCTCTGAGTGTTGGCGGATGACCTCACAGAAGTTTATAAAATCATAAAAACCAAAAGAACTGCAGATGCTGCAAGTCAGAAACAAAAACAAATGTTGCTGGAAAAGCTCAGCAGGACTGGCAGCATCTGTGAAGGAAAAAACAGAGTTAATGTTTCGGGTCCAGTGATCCTTCATGATGGGCATAAGGTGAATAGCCAAGGTCTTTTTCTCAAGGCAGATGAGTCCAAAACTAGAGGATATAAATTTAAGGTGTGAGGGGAAAGATTTAAACAGGCAACATTTTCACACAGAGGGTGGTGCATATATGGAATAAGCTGGTGAAGGCTGGTACAATTGCAACATTTTAAAAGCATCTGGATGGTACATGAATAGGAAGAGTTTACAGGGACATGTGCCAAATGCTGGCAAACAGGATTTTTAGGATATCTGGTCAACATGGAAAAGTTGGACCGAAGGATCTGTTTGTGTGCTGTACATCTCAATGACTCTGAGTGAAGGTAGGTGTGTGGTAGAGAATCTTCAGATCCAAGCATTATAAGATTGGTCTCATTAAAAATCTCATAAATAAGACTCAAGCCACTTGTTTACCTTCCAAACTTAATGCTGAAATAAGGCACAAAACCATCCTGCTGGGTAATGGCTACTCTGACCAGATTACTACTTGCTGCATATTGTGCAAATTTAGGAATAGCCACAAAGCCGTCACCTTGGCCCTGAAAAGTGCCCAGCATACCTCCGATCACCTTGGAAGGGTAAAGTATCTCTATCATAAGACATAGGAGTGGAAGTAAGGCCATTCGGCCCATCAAGTCCACTCCACCATTTAATCATGGCTGATGGGCATTTCAGCTCCACTTACCCGCACTCTCCCCATAGCCCTCGATTCCTTGCGAGATCAAGAATTTATCAATCTCTGCCTTGAAGACATTCAACGTCCCGGCCTCCACTGCGCTCCGTGGCAATGAATTCCACAGGCCCACCACACTCTGGCTGAAGAAATGTCTCCTCATTTCCGTTCTAAATCGACCCCCTCTAATTCTAAGGCTGTGCCCACGGGTCCTAGTATCCCCACCTAACGGAAACAACTTCCCAGCGTCCACCCTTTCTAAGCCATGCATTATCTTGTAAGTTTCTATTAGATCTCCCCTCAACCTTCTAAACTCTAATGAATACAATACTAGGATCCTCAGCTGTTCATCGTATGTTAGGCCTACCATTCCAGGGATCATCCATGTGAATCTCCACTGGACACGCTCCAGTGCCAGTATGTCCTTCCTGAGGTGTGGGGCCCAAAATTGGACACAGTATTCTAAATGGGGCCTAACTAGAGCTTTATAAAGTCTTAGAAGCACATCACTGCTTTTATATTCCAACCTTCTTGAGATAAATTCAGAAATCATTTCAGAAATTGAAGAAGCTAGCTATTCCAAAAATGCTATTATCCACTAGCAACATGGGCGTAGTTTGCCATTAATCCTGTCTGGGCAATAAGTTATACAAACAACCAATTCAGGATTGTCAATCAGGCTTGACGTAAGGCACATTGGATGCCACAATATTAATATAAAGGGCTCTTTCGTTTGCAGGCAGAAGGAACACAAACACGTCCTGCATTTGTTTCAATTGAACAGAACAGGTGAAAGCTGGTTCTTTACTCAGAGCAATGCCTTGACCAATAGAATTCAACCCTTCTGTTTCAAGATTTAAGCAAAACTTGAGTTTGAGCTTAATTTATTGTTGTCACACATATGGAGATACAGTGAAAAGTGTTGGTGCAACACCTCACCATACAAAGTGCATCAGGGTAGCAGAACAGTGTGTAGAATACAGAAGGTGCAGAGAGATAGATCAACATCAACATTTGAGGTCCGTTCAGAAATCTGATAAGAGGGAAGCAACTGTTCTTGTATCTGTTCAATATGTATTCAAACTTTTACATCTTCGGCCCAATAGCAGAGGGTGTAAGAGAATATAACGGGGTTGGCAGGGGTCTTTGATTACGTTGGTTGCTTTCCCAAGGCAGTGGAAAGTATAGATGGAGTCAATGGATGGAAGGCCAGTTTGCATGATGGATTCGGCTGCATTCACGACTCTCTGTAGTTACTTGCGGTTTTCAAAAAAAGCAGTTGCCATAACATGCGGTGATGCAAGCTGGCCGTCAATTGTCAAGAACCATCAGGCTAACACATTTATCAATCAGAGTCCACTTATTAACCAATCTGCATTCTTTTCTCACGCAGTATGAACATTTGTTTTCCCCTTAAATTTATATTCATGCGAAAAGCCCTGATGAGGGCAAGATGAAAAGCTTCAATAGGTGTATTTTTAAGCATTACTGATATTTAAAATTTTGCAAGGGTCCAGAATTGCCAAAACTAAATGCAAAATGTCACAGGATGTAACTAGTCATTTTGACATTGAAAGGCATGAGAGAAAGTGTCACAAACAAACACAAATTGCTGGAAAAGTTCAGCAAGTCTGGCAGCATCTGTGGAGACAAATCAAGTTAACATTTCAGGTTGAGTGATCCTTCCTCAGAACTGAGAAACTGTCATGACTGGCAGCAGGAAAGTACATAATTTAAAGACTGTTATGCCAGTAGCCCATTTGGGACTGGGTGTGAATTCTAGTAGAATTAGTTGGAATTTTACAAAGAAAAAGCTACTCTTTTGAATTATTATTTGTCTTTATGCTGTCCTGAAGTTCAATCAATTCAAAAAAGTGTACTGAATATCAACTTTTTAGTCTGACATGCTAGCATTTTAAATTTTTTCTTCAAAATAAAGTACTTTTTAAATGGATGAAGCAGACTGTTTTGAGGGCCAAATATATGTTACAGATCTCATTTTGTAAGTTTTGGATATTGGAGAGAAACTCAGCAGAGATACTTCCAGACCAGCAAAGGTCTAATTACCCTAATTGTTTGCTTTCTTCTGTAGCACTCAGACAATGCTCAGTTTCTCAGGCATGTTGGAGCTGGCTTTCATAGTGACATTGTTCTCAATCTTGTTCCTTCGAGCAACTTGTATTCATTCATGAGATATGGGTTTTGCTGGCTGGGCAAGTATTTATTGCCCACGTCTAGATGCCCTTGAATGTAAATTAAAGGACATTAAATATTAAATTTACCATTCATCCACAAAATCAGATAAACTGTAATTGTATATCTGACAGCAGTTGTGATGTTTGGTGTCCGATTTAATGTACTGATAGTTCCTACGGACATTGAAAAATGCAAATGCTTCTATTTTAAATATACAGGTACTTGAGGAGACATTAGGTTAGATACCCAGAGAATATTTCCTCTTGGTGGGAGGCAAACTAGCAGGCAAAGAATAAGCAGTCTCCTTTTTAAAACAGAAATGAGGCAAAGTTGTTTTTTCTCAAAGAGTTGCCACAGTTTGGAATTTTCCTTTTCAGAAGGTAGTGGAAGCTGTGTCTCTAAATCTATTCAAGACAGAGTTCATTAGATTTTTGCTGAAAAAAAAAAGAGTCAAGGGTTATTGGGGCCAGATGCAAAAATGGACCAGAGACCACAAGTGGCCAGGATCCCACTGAGTGGAGGAGCAGGCTTGAAACACTACGCCCCGCTCCTATGTTCTCTGGTCACTACGTTTCCTTGACAGCCAAGATATGAGTAATAACACAATAAGCAAGTTGCCAAAACATTATTCAAAATGCTCAGGTGGAAAGTTAGTTGTCTGAGGTACTTTGAAAACTTGTAACTTTAAAAAACTAAATTTCAAGAAAAAATTGTAAACATATTATAGGCTAAAATTCATGGATTTGCAGGCAATTCCAAAGTTCCAGCTTTTCAATATTGATAAATATTGTTGGATAAAATAATTTTCCTTTCAATCCATTAGTACAGGAGAAAGGTTTAACGTAGTCAGGACTAAGTTCGAAATTGTAATGTATAACTTGGATACACAATCAACAGCAATTTACTTTTGGCTCAGTGTTGGGAGCTACTTGCAAAATCACTTTTCCCCTTAACTCCTTTACCACTCCCCATCATGTAACAACCACTTTTTTTGGGGACTATGGACTACAAATGGAAAAAGATATTGCTTTAAACCAAGGAAGCTGTGTTAGCAGATTTTTGCAGTTTTATAAACAAAATTACCAGAGCACATTATGAATTATATGTACAATATCATCTTACTGAATCAATGAGTGAGAACTCCAGACTAATTGACACCACCTGTGTGTATCTGTAGCAATTCTGCCCAAAGACAGATATTTGATTGGCTTTTCAATTGGCATCAGTTGACGTGGGTTCAGGAGAGCTCCACATAGTAACAACCTCTTGACTGACTCCAAGGCAGGTGGCTACAACCTTGCGTGTAGACAATACATCAGAAACATCCAGATTGTGAAGTTAAAACACAATCATCTCTCTCTCCCTTTTGGATGGAGAACTAAAAGAAAATCCAGCGGCTAGAGACTCTTTTTCACCTTCCTTCAGTAACATTTTGTTTGCAAACTCCAATGCTGAAAGGGGAAAAAGGGTAAACCTCCTTCAAGATATTGAAAGAACAAATTCACAACCAGCAAATCAGTGTACCCACACCGCTTGTCATCAGTAAAGAGTCAGAAGGAATCAAAAGAAACCGAAAGAAAATAATTCTTTGATGTCTATGGTCTGAACTGGTGCTATCAGTGTTTCTTCTTCACTCATATAATTAATGTCTTGTTCATCTTTGTGTCACTGTCTTTACGTGAATAGGACTTTTTTTAAATGGGTAAAGTTATATAGTTATAAATTAGCAATTCAACTTTACTTGTTGCCTTTGGCTAAAAACAGTTTTAGTGATGTTCCTGGTAATAAGGAAAAACTTAGGTCTGCACACTCTTTTAATCTGAATTAGATAGTTCGGTAAAATTAGGCAATTTGGCTCTTTAATCAAATTTTCACATTTGTGACAACTCTGGGCATGGCTGGGCTTCAATGTCAGCACATCTCCCAAGTTGTGACTATCCAGGAATCCTCCATTTTGTTCTATTATTTATAAAAGACTTGCTTGAATTAGAACAGCATGGAGCTAGGGGAACACAACCGGCAAGGCAGCAGAGCAGGAAAGCTGACGTTTCAGGTTGGGACCCCTGTCCGACCCGAAACATCAGCTTTCCTGCTCCTCTGATGCTGCCTGGCCTGCTGTATTCATCAGTTCCACACTGTGATCTCTGACTCCAGCGTTGGCAGTTCTTACTATCTCTGAATTAGAACAGCATCTGATTATGACTAATTAAACAGGAATCTGCATACTTCCCTAAGTGCTGTTTTATACACTCTAATATATCAGCAACAGACTGGTTCTGCTCCAATAATTTTCTTCAGAATTAGTCTCCCACAAAATCTTCCCCTCAAGTTCCAGTGGTTACCTGTTCCAGGTGAAACATACAGGCAGATACGATTTACATTGCTTTTTGCTGCCATCATTCCTCCCCAGTCAACTGAAGTAACAAAGCTGCAAAAATCCCATCAAAATAGACCTCACCATCTTAACTTACAAACACAAATAGCCTAGCTTAATCACAAATTTGGGAGGTACATTTCTAGGAAGAATGTTAAGAAGGACTGATGGCAGTAATAAAATACATAAATCACATCCACACAAATTAATTTTAAGAACCCTGACTCATACAAGATACGACAGTATCAGTGCCACATGTATGCTTTTGGGTTTTAGTCATTTTGTTTCATTGTTCATCTCAACATAACGGGCAAAACCCATTATGCGTAATCTTAACACAACATGCAGTAGCCAGATGAGTAATTTAATCCCTTGGGTTTATGCAAAGGTAACCTATAATGAAGAACACCTAAAACATACTCATTTTACAACTGCATGCAAAACCAAAAAGGAAACACCCCTTCCCGAAGTTGTTTGGGCAAGTCTTCTTTTTAATAACAAAAAGGAAAGCTCTAGCTTGTCAGAAACATTGGTTACTGAGCTCCAATTATGCCTCAAACAAGTTAAGGCAGTCATTAAAATGTGACCTACCCATTGGACAACATTCCAGATTTTCTCCTTTGGTTTTTATCAATAATCTGGCTCACCTGTAGCAAATGTTGGGTGAAACAGTTTGTTCTGACTAAATTTTGTGGGAAGGGACAATCAGAACGGGTTTCTACTTTCCATTACCATCAGGAAACCTGTTTGAAGCTCGACTGCATGGAAAGTTAGGCCTAGGCTTGTCAATGATAACCCATAATCAAGTAACTTGGTGCTACTCAGTCTAGGCTGACATATGCAGATTGGCCACTTTATAATAAAACAGAGCACACCCAGTATTATTTTTTCCTTTATTCATTCATGGGTTGAGGGCATCACTGGCTAGGCCAGCATTTATTGCCCATCCCTAATTACCCAGGGGGCAGTTGAGTCAACCACATTGCTGAGGGTCTGGTGTCACATGTAGGCCAGACCAAGTATGGATGGCAATTTCCTTCCCTAAAAGGACATGAGTGAACCAGATGGGTTTTTAGATAATTGGCAACGGATTCATGGTCATCATGAGACTGTAAATTTCAGATATTTTGTTGAATCCAAATTCCACCATCTGCCGTGGCAGGATTCAAACCCATGCTCCTAGAACATTACCTGGGTCTCTGGATTAACAGTCCAGCAGTAATATCCATGAGGGCATTGCCTCCATTTGGTTCCACCAAGCTACAGTCCAGGAGCTAATATTTTAGGAGTGTGTGGAATACCTGTAGCCAGTCCTAAAGGTCTTGGAGAGTACAGGCAGTCTTAACTAAATTCCATTCTGGATACTAGTTCACAGCAAAAGCTGGCTGTGGTCAACTTTGGGCTGGATGCAAGTGGTTCAAAAAAAATCTAAAAGAATCGTGAAAAACATAGACAATGTACATTTTAATTGCTGAAGAACTGTTTTCGGTTGTTGTAGGAATGAAAGCATCAATAAGATCTGTTGAGATATCAAAAATCACGATCAGTTCCAATTGAAAATTCACACTATCTAAACTCCAAATCTCAACAGAGACGTGCTGGTGGTTGAATCATCACTGCTTTCCAAATCCTTTTCCCATCAGCCAAACTCAAAAGAAATTAGAGATGGACAATTCACACTGCCCTTGCCAAGGATACCCACATCCTACAAACAAATGACAAAAACTCAGCAATATCTGAAAGGTAATTTCCATCCTGATCCCCATACACATTATGTTCCCACATGATCTGGAATTCACAACTCTCAAGAAATTGAAACAAGACCATAAGATGTAGGAGCAGCATAGGCCATTTAGTTCATTGAGCTTGCTCTGCCATTAAATGAGATCATTGCTGATTGGATAATTCTCAACTCTACTGTCCTGCCTTTTCTCCATAACCTTTCATTCCCTCACTGATTGAAACAATTAACACAATTAATGACACTACCGCAGAGCAACTGAGGCAAAGAACTTCACAGATTCACAACCCTCAGAAGAAATTCCTCATCTGTACCTTAATTGTGGAGACTCCTTATTCTGAAGTTATGACCTCTGGTCCTCATTTCTACCACAATCTTTCAGCATCTACCCTATCAAGTCCCCGAAAATCTTGCATATTGCAATAATTTTGTCTCTCATTCTCCAAATCTGGTATCAGCCTAGTCCTAGAGACACTGAGGTCTGCAGCACAGAAAAATGCTCTTCAGCTGTGCTGGTCAAAAACAACAAAACCAGCAAACCAAACCAAACCAAAATAACGAAAACCACTTAACTTTTGAATCCAACTTCCAGCACTCGCAACCTATGTGAACCTTCTCTGAGCTGTCTCAAATGCTAGTATATCTTTCCTTAGATATAGTTTGTATATAGCCTATGTTTTTCTCCTCCCCAGACCTGGAGCCTAACCAACATGGAAGATGAAGAGTGATGAACTCCAACAGTTTTCCGTGATGGGTTGAAAATGTGTTCATTGACACAATGCATACATGCTGGGAGGTGCGGTATGAATATTTCATTCACTGAAGAGCTTTACTACATTCAGAAAAAAAATAATAATTCCTTGCATTTCAATACAGAACTAGACTAGTTACAGATGAGGAGCACTGCCCATGCACTCCTGTTCGAGACATAAAAGCCACCAAAGAAATGGGTAACTGTCAGACTTGAGTTTCCTTTAGAGTGTGGTTATAGGATATCAAGAAAGGAGAAAGGCATTAGTCACTTGGTTTAGTCAGTGCTGTCATTCTTCATTTAAGCAGTCTAGGCATTTCTTCATAACGTCAGGTCAGTGAATTGACTCAAAAGTTTCTGTAAAACTTCTGTCAAGTGGCTATTGTCATCATTACAGAGGAAACCTTGTGTTATGGAATGCGACTAGCTTGTGTGTTAAAAAATATACCTGGATTCCGTGAATGAGAAGCACCCAGAAAAGGTTCAAGATGACAAAATTGTACTAATTAACAAGGTATCAATTAAAACTTGCCATACAGACATGCTACTCAGAAAGTTATTTCATCTCAATGACCAGACAGACATTCACACTGGCAATTTAAGTTAGAATTACAAAATCTGGCAGCCCAGAAAGCTGCCAAGTATCTCAGCTAACTCTCAAATAATGTGTTCATTTAATCCTTTCCCCTTCCCAAACTGTATTCATTTTGAAATAAATTTGGTTTGAACTCAAAGTTCTGTCATGGTATTACATTTGAAGCTTTGTATATCCCAATGACTCTCCACGTAAACTCCCCATCTAAAACGTTTGTAGATCTGTTAAGTTAACAACTAAAAATGTAGATCAGTGTTGAAAACTGACCTATGGATGCATTCTTTAACAACGAAAAAAAAATCCAGCCTGTCTGAAATAAAGAAAGGACTTGAGGATGAGTGTGTAATTCAGCTGTGGTTTATAAAGTCGTGAACTAAAGAAAGATAGTCAAATCTTTTAGGAGCATTGACCCAGAGCCTCAGACTCTAAAATGGTTCCACTCCATTTATCAGAGCACTTGTTTAGCATTTTACAACATATTCTACTTTACTTTTTAACCATTTGGCAAGATTTTACTTTCATCTATTCCTATCCCATTAATAGCTGTTTTTTCCTCTCCAGTGTGAAGGTCTTGCTTCTTTCTTGTACAAGTTTTTTTTCTCTCTTTAAACAGTAACTTTCCAAATGTCAGAAATGGCGACATTTTCAGAAGATTAACACGTACAAATTATTACTGCTTTATAGTACTCTGCAATTGTCACATTTGACCTAAAAATAACTTAAGTAATCTACATGCTTTGATTAAACTTAACTAGACAGATTACGATACTGCTGTTCTGATGCCGTCTGACCTGCTGTGTTTATCCAGCTCCACGTTTATTGACTACAAAACTTGAATCCTGGTTGTACCTCAGGTACAGGAAAGCAAAGCAAATTCTACTTGCATCTGTAGTTTTATCACTTGTTACAATAAAAACATAATTCAAGAAATTTTAAAGGTGGAATTGTAATTTCCTGGCAGCAATCCACTTCTGACCGTTGGTTAGTCAGCATTATAAAAAGCAACTACAGTCTGTAAACTAATAACTTTCCCAAGATTTAAACTGCTGATAACTCCAGTCTGAGACACCAGGAATCAGTTACTGGAATTGAGATAATTGCACAATTACTTCATTCAGTAAAAATCTACCCCATCCTATCCCCTCCTTCAACAAATAAACTCACCTCTGCATTCTGATCACGTTCCAGTATTTCCTCAAGCTCCTCATCTGTTTCTGTGCCTGACAGGCGAGCTGCTCGGGCCATGAAGTAGGGAGGTAGTT
This sequence comes from Ginglymostoma cirratum, assembly GCA_024137785.1. Taxonomy (NCBI): domain Eukaryota; kingdom Metazoa; phylum Chordata; class Chondrichthyes; order Orectolobiformes; family Ginglymostomatidae; genus Ginglymostoma; species Ginglymostoma cirratum. The sequence continues at coordinate 25,169,875 of JAHRHZ010000066.1, read as the reverse complement.
CTCCTATTGCAGTGCCAGCTCCCTGCAAGTAAGAAGAAAGACTGATGATTCAAGGAATATATTTGTATATGTGCTTAAAAACATATGTGCCAAAACAAAAATAGCTTTCTTCACAATAATTGTGAAAATATTCAGCCGGTCCAACGTGAAGGATGTACGTACACATTTTATGTCAGAAAACAAAAATACGAAAATGGAGGGATAAAGGAAATATACAAATGTTTCAGATCTAAATTTTTTTTTTAAAAGTTGGAAATGCATAGATTAGCAACAGTCTTACGCTCTCTTCCAGTTGCAGATCAACATTCTTGTATTTCCTATATTTTCCATTTTATATCAAACAGAAGTCTAACATTCATATTGATTTTAACTGGTAAGACATTGAAAAATTCCACTCAGATTTTGTAAATTTCTGATTTTCATAGAATAGAATAGAATCCCTACAGCGTGGAAACAGGCCCCTTGGCCCAACAAGTCACACCAACCCTCGGAGCATTCCACCCAGACGCATCCCCTAATTTACACATCCCTGAACGCTACGGGCAATTTAGCTTGACCAATCCACCTAGCCTGCACATCTTTGGACTGTGAGAGGAAACCAGAGCACCCGGAGGAAACCCACAGAGAGAGGTCTGTGTGCAAACTCCACACAGACAGTTGCCTGAGGGTGGAATTGAACCCAGGTCCCTGGTGCTGTGAGACAGCAGTGCTAACCACTGAGCCACCGTGCTGCCCCATGTTATAGCCAACACTAGTATTAATGGAGCAGAAAACCGAAAAACACAAAGTTGGGAAGAGGCAATACTTGAATAATTACTATTGTTTCATATGTAGTGCCCAGACTAGTGACTGAAATCTAGGTTAACGTTGCAAGAACTAGATAACCCGCTTTTAAAAACCAAACAAAGGTTAATATTGAGAACATCAAAGAAATGAGTGACTTTAATGATAGATAGGACAGTACAGCACAGTAACAAGCCCTTTGGCCTACTATTACTGTACTGACCATGATACCATTCTGCACTAAACCCATCTGCCTACACATTGTCCTTTTCCCTCTATTCCCTGCCTTTCATGTGTCTAAATGCCTCTGAAGGGTTGCTATTATTATCTGCTTCTACCACTTCCTCGGCAGCATGTTCGGCACCTACCATCCTCTGGGTGAGAAAACCTGCCTTGCGTGTCTCCTTTAAATGATCCCTCCTTACCTTAAATGTGTATACCCCAGTATTTGACATTTCCAATCTGGGAAAGAGACTCAACTATCCACTCTGCCTTTCACTTTATCAAATTTCTTCATCTGCATATTTACAAAAAAAAAAAAAAAAAAAAAAATGGATGCTCTTCATTAAGGGAACATTCCCCAGCCAGAGGTTCAGACTAGGATCTATAAGCATACCCCACTGGAGCAGAAAAACAACACACAAACAAACAAAGTGAATTCCTTACTTGATGACTTAATATCTTTCAGTTGCTGTAAACTAATGGACATTTAATGCAACAAATATACAGTTTCCCTTTAGCTAGTCAAGAACATCTTGGGATGCAAGTGTTTCTTGAAATATGTCACCATTTATAAGGGTGTGTGTCAATATTTGTGGAGAGGCCCCCACATAGAGAAGTTTAGAAAAACACTGCTGTAGGTGTAATTTTTGTTACTGGGTGGATGAAATTCTAAATATGGCATTTTGCAGCTGTTACTGGCAACCAGCAGCACGTGGAAACAGTTCAAGTGGTTTCTGGATCGCAGTAACAATTCAATACAGCTTTTCATATACAGCATATAGTGTGACTTATTTTACTGACCGAGTACAAATACACATTAGCCTTATGCTATGTACAAGTATAAAGAAGCAGATTTTTACACCCATACTCTTCTACCCAGCCATTCTTCCCTCTTCCACAGCCTAATTAATCTCATTTTACTGTTGGGAGTTATCAATCTGAAGATGATCGGGATCTTTCAGATCCCAGAGGAATTGGACGACCCAAACATAAGTTTCCAGCAGACACAACAAGTCTATAGTAATCTGTGCACAAAACAAGAACTTCTATGAATTCATACAATCTGCAACAGAATATTTTCAAATCATCTTCAATGTACAGAAAGTTTTTTTTTCTGTTGGGTGTTTTTCCACTAAATCCGAGTAAGATGGTTTATAATTAATGTCCCTCAGTCAGGTTGTCCAAGACCATAAATTTACTGTTTGGAGAATAATTTGTGATCTTCAGATCATCAAGTGCCAACATGTTGTGCCCCATTACAAAGAAGAGTTCATTTAAAAAAAATTACATTCAAGAACATTTCTACAAATTTAGAGTATTTTAGGTGTTAACACAGATTGAGTCACCAATGCCATTTATCACATAGACATTGCACTGATCCACTGAAGCAACAAACTTTGGCATAGAATTATGTACAAAATTGACCCAATCTGCATTAACATCTGTCCCTATTGTCCCAGAATAAGCCATCCTCTAGGATTTAGACTTATTATCCAAACTGACACTCCAGCACAGCTTATTAGGGAATGATGCACTGTTAAAGTTCATAAGGTTTATGAATAGAGTAGACCAATCAGCACATCACTGCTCTGCCACTCATGAGATATGGCTGATCTGGTAATCCTCAACACCACTTTTTCTTGTCTTTTCCCCGTCTTCACTGCCTTTTTCTTACAACCCTTGATTACCTTACTGGTTAAAAAATTGTCTATTTCAGCCTTGAACGTTTTTAATGATCCAGCCTCGAACGTTTTTAATGAACCAGCCTCGAAAGCCCTCCGGGGTAAAGAACTCCACAGATTCACTACCCTCCGAGAATTACTTCCTTCTCATCTCTCAAATAGACAACCCTTATTCTGAGATTCTGCCCTCTGGTCCTATATTCTCCTACAAGGGAGAAACAACCTTTCCACATCTACCCAGTCAATTTGAAACTGAACATTTGAGTGACACAGTGGTTAGCACTGCTAATAGCTCACAGCGCCAGGGACCCAGGTTCAATTGTAACCTTGGGTGACTGTGTGTGGAATTTGCATATTCTCCCCATTTCTGTGTGGATTTCCGCCAAGGGCTCTAGTTTCCTCCCATAGTCCAAAGATGTGCAGGTTCAGTAGATTAGCCAAGATAAATTGCCCCGTTGTGTCCAGGATATTCAGGCTGTGTGGCTAGGCAGGGTCGGGGTGGGATGCTCTTCAGAGAGTCAGTGCAGACTCGATAGGCCGAACAGCTTCTCTCTGCACTGTATGGATTCTAGGATTCTAAAATTGTAGCTACAATGTGTTACAGGTATGCATTAATTGCTACATTTGAACTTGCACTTAGCAACAAATTACACCCCTCACACAAATATCAAGTAATCAAAAACATTATTTCATAGCACAGAACTTCAATGTTTGTAAATCATTACATGTTGTGAATAACTGGTAAATTGTAACACTAGAGAAATCACAAAATGTTATAGATTACAAAATGAAGCATAAAGTCAAGCTTGCTAATAATGGAGACAACAGGACACACAGACTAATGCAAAAAGTATGTATAATTACAGTGGTTCAGTTTAGTTTATTTTGCATCAGTCACCAGAGTTATTATGGACAATGACTAGTAAACTTTCGCATTGGTGTTCAATTACATTCAATTCTGATTGCCACATTACAGGAAGGACGTGGAGCCAGGTGTGGTGGTGAAGGCACATACATCAGGGGCGTTTGAGAGACTATTAGATCAGCACTGAATATGCAAGAAACAGGGGAATTTAGACCAAGGGCAGACAGAAGGGATGAGTTTAATTTGGTGTCGTGTTCAGCACAACATCGTGGGCCAAAGTTTCCAGTGCCGTACAGTTCTATGTTCTAACTTTGCATGGTCACGAAGGAGTGAGACACAGCCTGAGTGAGTATATAGTTCAGGGACTTTGGATACAACATGGAATTCTGCTGCAGAGGGGAAGAAGTGCTCTTTGCTTGTTTTTGGCTCAACTTAGATGCTTGTTCTTGAAACACAGGACCAGAGAGGCGGCCAATGCAAAACAAGGAATAATATCACAGGTCAAATGCAAGTTCATTGGTTGGTAGTAGCTGTTAATTTGATTGTCGGTTACTTTCAGATTGAAGGGAAATAGAAGAAATATTTACAGATTACAAACTAAAAGACCAGTAGGAAATTTCAAAAAAAAATTAAGAGCAAAGTAAATAAAAGACACAAGCAGGGCCAGGCAATGTGTTGTGCCTCCATGTTGTGGGACCATATTGTTGTACCCCTTCATGGTTCATAGAGACCACATCTGTAGCAAGTATTAGTTGCCTGAGGAACTCTGGCTCAGAGCTGACAATCTGACGTCTGAGCTTTAAACATGGAGATACATCATCGAGGGGAGAGTTATCTGGATGCTGTATTTCAGGACACAGTCACATCCCTTAGATTGACTGACTGAATTCGAGGTGGTTAGTCATCAGGGACAGGAGGGCATGACTACAAGCAAGGCAGGCAGACAGATTCCAGGATACAGTACTGAAGGAGCCTCAGCCCTTGAATTTGTCTAACAGGTTTGAGATTCTTGCTCCCTGTGTGGACAAGAGCTGGGGCTACAGGGAGGATGAGCGAACAGATAATAGCACTATAGTACAGGGGAGCCATTTTATTTTGGGGGAGGAGGGGGGAGAAAAAAATGCAGTTGTAATCGGGGATAGTATAGTCAGAACGGGAATAGACACTGGGACTCTCGATTCTGGCCACGGAGAACAAAAGCTGTGTTGCCTGCCTGGTACCCTGATACAGGATATCTCATCTAAAGAGCTGGGAGTAGGAAGGGAAGGAATCAGTTGTCGTGGTACACGTAGGTAACAACAATACAAGTAGAAAGGGAAAACAGGTTCTTCAGAGGGAATGAGTGTAGCTAGGGGCCAAATTAGAAAGCAGAACCAAAAAATCTCCAGATTACCACCTGAGACGCAAGCTATTTGGCACAGGGTCAACAAGTTTAAAGAGGTAAACACGTGGCTCAAAGATTGGCATGGGAGAAATAGGTTCGAATTCACGGGGGAGTTCGTACTGGAGGAGGAGGGAGCTGTTTCGATGGGACAGGCTCCACTTGAATCATGTTGGGACAACAGTCGTGGTAAGTCATATAACTAGGACTTCAAACAAAATACTGGGGTTGTCAGTTCAATTGCACAGAACAGTATTAAATCAAACATAAATGAGAATGTAGGATTACTGGTCAGTGATGGGGTTGTTTGTTATTAGAAAATAAAAGGAAGACACAGAACGTCATATTGTACCAAGGAACCATGAAAAGTGTGGGAAACTCCATAATAGAACCAACTTAAAGACTTTGTAATCTTATCGCATGAAGCATTTGGAATAAGTTAGACAAACAGATGGCACAAATTGAGGTCACAAGGACTTTAAACTAGTTAAAGGGGGCAATGGCTCGGGAAAGGTTACAAAATTGTCCAGAACAAGTTGTAGGACACAGTATGGAAAGCATTAGTAATTTAACTTCAGGCACAGCAGATAAGAGGACAAATAGGAGAAAGTGGCGTGTTCAATGCAGGACTGAGGGTGTTGTACTTTACTGTGTGCAGTACACAAAACAAGTTATATGAGCTTGTATCGCAGACTGAAATTGGCACAATGTTGTGGGCAGAGGCATGGCTGCAAGGGGATCAGCACTGGGAACTAAATATCCAAGGATATGCATCCAATTGAAAGGACAGGCAGATGGGGAAAGCGAGAGAAGGTAATGTTAGCGTTCATTGAGAGAGCTAGAATACAAGAGAAGGGACATACTGCTGAGGCTGTATAAGGCTCTGGTTAGACTGCATTTGTGAGCAGTTTTGGACCCCATATCCAAGGGTGTGTTGGCCTTGGAAGGAGCCCAGAGAAGGTTTACAAGAATGAGCCTGGGGATGAAGAGTTTCTTGTTGAGAATTCTGGGTCTATATCCGATGGTGTTTAGAAGGATGAAGATGGATCTGATTGAAACTTAGAGGCCTAGATAGTGGGGGCACAGAAATGTTTCCTTGAGTAGCACAGACTAGAACCTGAAAAAGCAGACTCAGAGTGAGGGATGACCCTTTAGAACTGAGAGGAGGAGGAATTTCTTCAGCCAGAGGGTGCTGAATTTGTGGTATTTGTTGCCACAGAAGGCTGCGGAGGCCAAGTCATTAAGCATAGTTAAGACAAAGATAGATAACTTCCTGATTAGGAAAGGGAGAAGGCAGGAGAATGGGGTTGAGAAACATATCCGCCACGATTGAATAGCAGAGCAGACTTGATGGGCCAATGGCATAATTCTGCTTCTATATCTTATGGACTTACTGTATGTACACAGGTCTGGTCAGTATTATACCAATCAATGTCAGAGCCATTGACTTTTAGACAGAAAGTTATTAAACATCACAACAATGCATATGTGGTCACTCACACATGACTATTTAATAGACCTAGCTGCGCACAAATTGCTCGAAAAATTTACTACCACACTGACTATGCTTCTAAAGTAGCTCATGGGCCGTAAAACACTTTGGGATATGATGAAGCTGTTAAAGTGTTGTATGACTGCAAGTGTTTCTTTTCTTTCTTGAAACTGAGGCCTCAAGTTGCTACTCAAATGATCAAACATCCATGGCCCTATTTGAATTATACGCACTTCACTCCATTTTTGTTAGCAAAGCATTCTTCCTTTAATTCCAGCATAATTAGACCAGCTGGTCAGGCATCCTTTTATAGATCACTTCAATGAAGGTTTGACGGATTGTAAAACAAATTGGAAGTACAATTTCACAATATAGATGCCAAGTTCTCCTTTAGCCTTTGGGTTGTGCAGATGGAAGGCTGAAATGACAGTCTTGACAGTGTTTGGTCAAAGTCTCCAATGACACCATACAACTACTTGAGGAGGGGCCAGGGATTATGATAAGCAACAGGCCATAAGTGGAACACAAGGAGCAGCTCAGATCATTAGCCACATATTGAACTACTGCCCAAGAAATCCATTCCTGGTGGCAGCCCAACATTGACACTGTGTTAACTGAAGATATTGACTGGATTGTTAACATTGACATTGAACTATAACTTCCTCAACCATTTGAAGAAATCAGAAATTAAGACACGTATACATTCTGTTTGATTCCACACTTGGTTGCCATAATTTTTATTCATATTTGTGTGCCAAATTTTGCCAATTCTCTTAATCTGGACAGCAGAATGAGCTGTGAGGAAGATGCAGTGATGCTTCAGTATGATTTGGACAAGCTGAGTGGGCAAATGCATAGCAGATGCAGTATAATCTAGATAAATATGAGATTATTAGGTTGGGAGCAAAAACAGGAAGGTGGATTACCTGTATGACTATAAATTGAGAGAGGGACATATGCAACAAGACCTGGTGTCCTCATATCACTGAAGCTAAGCACACAGGTGCAGCAGAAGTCAAAGAAGGTTAGATGCTATTTTTGCCTTCATTGTGAAAGGAATCAAAGTACAGGTACAGGGATGTCTTGCTGCAATTATACTTGATCTTGGTAAGACCTCATCTGGAATGTTGTGTGCAGTTTTGATCTCCTAACCAGAGAAAGGATGCAAGAGAGGGAGTGCAACAAATGTCTACCAGACTGGTCCTGTGATGGCAGGACTGATTTATGAGAAGGGGTTGAATTGGTGAGGGTAATATTCACGGGAGGTCAGAAGAATGAAGGGGGATTTCAGAAATGTAAAAAAAACTAATTGGATTAGACAGGGTAGATGCAGGATAGACGTTCCTGACAACAAAACCAGGGGTCAGAGTTTAAAGCTATACAATAAACCATTTATGCCCAAGATTAGGAGAAATTTCTTCTCCCAGAGAATTGACAGCCTGGAGAGGCAATCTCTGCAACAGAAAGCAGTTGAGGCCAAAACATTGTATAATTTCAAGACTGTGTTGGACAGAGCACTTGGGGATAAAGGAATCAAAAGATATGGGGGATAAAGGTCAGAACAGGTTATTGAATTGGACGATAAACCTTGATCATAATGAATTGCGGAACAGGCTCAAAAGGGCCAAATGGCCAATTCCTGAGCCTATTTTCTATGTTTCTATGTAATTGTCAGAGCCTAGGTTCTGGCCACCAGGTGACATGGTAGAACAATTGCTTCCTTATTTAAAAATCTTCAACTAATCAAGGTCAATTTATTCCTAACTGAATGAAATACATGAATCAAGGTAAATTTTTAAAAACAGGATGTCCCAACTCAAATGGCACATAGTCCCATGGACCATCAAGAACCATAGTAGAAATGAATAATCGTCATTATAACTAGACATCTCAAATGATTGCTGTCTTCTGCACCAGATGCAATCTTTGGTAGAAAACCTTTTTTTTGGGAAAAAAAGCATATCTGTAGAGAGTAGGGTGCTGGATGAACAAGTAGCTCCCCAAAGAGAGACAGAATGCACTGTCAATCCTTCTCACATTTCTGGGCTTGAATACTCTAGGTAAAGACTCTGCACCACTCCCGCACGAATCAGAGGACCTGGACCACTCAAACCATCCCACTTTTGGCTCTCAACTTAGGTTACCAGAAACCAAGTTTCTAGCCCATCTTTCAATAAAAGTATGTGTGGCCCAAAGAAACTCCAGGAAGAAGGTAAAAACCCACAAACCAAACTTCTATAAATGACACAAAGTAGGGACAGTTCACTGCCAAAAGGCTACAAGCCAAAATACAGCCTCGACTCAATCCACAGCTGTGTGGAGTTAGCATATCTCAGTATTCCTAGATGTGAGAAAAAGTTAAAACAACCCAACTGCTAATTAACAGCGCTTGCTGGAAACTATTATGGATATCTGGTAAATATTGATAATTATCCATTAACAGATTAGGGGCAGTAGAGAACTAAAAATATTACGTTAACTCTAGAAGGCGTTTTGATTCATCTTATTCAGTACTCTGTTTGTTTATAATCATTTCTATGTTTTTTCAAAACAGTTATCAGAAGGCACCAGAACTTCCTTTTTCAGTCCTCACAGGGAGTTTCGTGGAGGGGGATTTTTGGTACATATAGCAATTATTTCAAAATATCATTGTAAATGGATATCACCACTACCCAGCATGACTTTCTGTGTATACACTTCCTTGAATACACCCTAGCAACTCGAGGTTTTTTATCCCCAGATACATCGTTTACATGTGATTACTGCAAGCTAGCAAGATTGTTCCTTTTTGACCTGCCATGATTAAACATATGCCTCAAGACAAAACTAAACAGGTTGTGATTTAGTGTAGTTAATACTATGTTTTAAACTGCATTAAAAGCAGTCATGCTAGGGTTTTGGTGTTGAAATGTACTTGTTATAAAAACTACATTGAACATGAAACAGTCATAAAAGGGTGAAAGGTTTGTCTATTCCAGCGGCTCAATTTACAAGAATGCAATTACAGTGTACTCCCAAGGTAAACAGTAAGGTGCAGAAAATAACGTCAGAACCTTTGCAGGATGGAAGAAAACATGAGCCGAGATTAAGGAGGATGGACAAAATGGAAACATCCAGTTGTGGTAGACAATGAAAGCACAGAAAGAGAAATGCAAAAAGTGAAGTGGTAAAATCTAGTAGTTTTGGTTAAAGGCATGAAGATGGGGTCACAATGGTTCTAAGAGCAACCAATGATGGAAGTGGATATTAGAAGAACATTTCCAGGTAAGGTTTGCAGCTGTGCAATTTTTGTTTGCTTAATCTAGTTGTTAAACTCTATAGCTCAAATAATTAAAATAAATCTGTCAAACTGTATCAGTAGACTGCAAACTGGGTATTTACTCCATGTCCATTGATACCAAATACAAAATTGGCAGGAAGGAAAGGTCTGCTGGCTCATCAAGCCTCCTGGCTACCAGCCCACAAGAACTTGAGTATCACGACCAGACACTTCCTAGCTCTGCAGTCATGGTTTTGCCTCTCTTGCAACTGCAAGTGTGATTAAAGTGCCAATAAAGGGAAAAAATTAAACTTGAAACTTCTTCACGATCCCCCTTGAATAATCTAAACCAGCCACAGAGATCACATGAATCAAGTTGCACAACAGAAACTAGGGAGACATAAATGAAAACATTAAGTGCGTCAGTAACTGATTCATTACACAAATTCAAACCAAATAGGATATTGAGGGTGTTCAGTAGAAAGCAATGGATTAGCAACTTTTCAAACCGAAATGTTTACTCATTGTGAGGTAAAACTGAGAGATTAATTTGGCCTTTAAACAAATGATGAATTTTCTTGAAAAAATGGAAGATTTAAATTACTTTTGCAAATTAAGCATTGCTAAACACAACTAAATGATGTCTCTGCCAATTGGCTCATTGTATTTTAAAATAAAGCATCCCTGCTCGTCAATAAAACAAACTACTTAAATCATTCAGAGTTAGCAGTGGTTCAGCTGGTAGCACTCTCATCCGAGTCAGAAGGATCAAGATTCAAGACTTGAGCACGCAATCCAGGCTGACACTCAAGTGAAGTACAATAGGATACTGAGATAACAAGGTGTAGAGCTGGATGAACGCAGCAGGCCAAGCAGCAGAGGACCAGGAAAGCTGACGTTTCAGTTCGAGACCCTTCAGAAATAGGGGAGGGGAAGGGGATTCTGAAATAAATAGGGAGACAGGGGCAGGCAGATAGAAGATGGATAAAAGGAGAAGATAGGTGGAGAGGAGACAGACCAGTCAAAGAGGCGGGGCTGGAGCCAGTAAAGGTGAATGTAGGTGGGGAGGTAGGGAGGGTATAGGTCAGTCCAGGGAGGACGGACAGGTCAAGGAGGCGGGATGAGGTTAGTGGGTAGGAGATGGGGGTGGAGCTTGAGGTGGGAGGAATGGTTAGGGAGGCGGAGACGAGCTGGGCTGGTTTTAGGATGTGCTAGGGGGAGGGGAGATTTTGAAGCTTGTGAAGTCCACATTGATACCATTGGGCTGCAGGGTTCCCAAGCGAAACATGAGATGCTGTTCCTGCAGCTTTCGGGTGGCATCATTGTGGCAACGCAGGAGGCCCAGGATGGACATATATCGTCCAAGGAGTGGGAGGGGGGAGCTGAAATGGTTCGTGACTGGGAGGTGTAGTTGTTTGTTGCGAACTGAGCGTAGGTGCTCCACAAAGCGGTCCCCAAGCCTCCGCTTGGTTTCCCTGATGTAGCGGGGGCCACAGCGGATGTAGTATACCACATTAGCAGATGTGCAGGTGAACATTTGCTCGATGTAGAAGGTATTCTTAGGGCTTGGGATTGGGGTGAGGGGGGAGGTGTAGGGGCAGGTGTAGCACTTGCTGCGGTTGCAGGGAAAAGTGCCGGGGTGGTGGGGCTGGAGGGGAGTGTGGAGCGGATAAGGGAGTCACGGAGAGAGTGGGTCCCTCCAGAAAGCCGATAAGGGTGGGGAGGGAAAAACGTCTTTGGTGGTGGGGTCAGATTGCAGATTGATAAGTTTCGGAGGATGAGATGTTGGATCTGGAGGTTGGTGGGGTGGTACGTGAGGACAAGGGGGATTCTGTTTTGGTTGTTATTGTGGGTAGGGGGTGTGAGGGATGAGTTGCGGGAAATGCGAGAGACACGGTCGAGGGCATTTTCGACCACTGTGGAGGGGAAGTTGCGGTCCTTGAAAAACAAGGACATCGCGGATGTCTGGGAATGGAATGCCTCATCTCGGGAGCAGATGCGGCGGAGGCGAAGGAATTGGGAATAGGGGATGGCCTTTTTGCACGAAGGTGGGTGGGAGGAGGTGTATTCTAGGTAGCCGTGGGAGTCAGTAGGATACTGCTCTATTAGGCATGCCTACTTTCAGCTGAACCAGTGAATCAGTGAATCAAGGTCCCACCTGCTCTCTCAAAGATCCAAAGCAATATTTCAAACAGAGTGCCCTTTTTAATATTGATCAATCAGCATAACTGAGAAATAAAGAGATTATCTGATCATTATCACATTGTGGTCTGTGGCATGTTGCTCCAAACAGTTAGCAGTTACACTTCCTATATTACACCAGCAACTATAGTATTTTTTAAAATACTTAATTCCTACGTGATTTGGGACATCCTGAGGTCATAGAACACCTTCTTTAAATGTAAACACTTTGTTCCTTAGTTAGTTTCAATGTTTTCCATCTGCGTCGCGAAGAAAATTCAGAAGTTAAATATTGCTAAGAGGAGACTAGAAGTTAACGCTTTTGGTCTTGCACTCTTCAAAGCTAGGGCACAAGGAACAGACTTAAAAAAAAGACAATTTTATACAGTAGAAAAGACAGTGTTGATTGGTTGGGCCATCATCAGCATGGGGATGCCATGGAACTGTTAACTGTCAATCGTAATTCTCAGACCAAACAAGATGATTCTAATTGGTCAGGCTGTTGCCATGGGGGTGGCAGAGTTTGGCTGCCTCCATGATCCCATTTTTAAAAAAAGGCACAATATAACGTACAAATTCCTACACACCTACTGCTATGACACAGAGACAGATCGTCAAATCAAATTAGCCTCCCTTTATCTACATTCACAATACAGTAGAATTAAAACCTTCAAAAACCCTCAGAATTTGCTCCATGCTTCCTAACTAGATTTTGTGAATAATCAATTTCAGACACAGACACCTAAACAAAAGACTGAGCAATTTAATAACAATCCAGTAATTCTTGCAGAGCAAAATTAAAAAACAAAATAATCTAATTATTGCCTATATTTTAAACCCAATAACCTTTGTTGTCAGCTCCATTCACACAAAAAACAGACAGATAAACAAACAATTAAAAAATAAATTCCAAAAAAGTAACAAAAAACTGTCCAGATTACTTGAGCAGTTTTCATGATGTGTTGTTCTGCAGGCATACATGATTTCTTTTCTGATGACACCATTGATCAATGCCACTTTTTCACTTCACCCTAAGGAAGTCTCAGTAATACTTTTACCCTAGTTTCTATTTTATGAACTTCCAATAGCTGATAACAGGATGTTAGGCAGGTAGCTTTCAAATCTTCATGCTGTAACATTAATAGCCAAGCAGATTCTCTAAGAAACCCCCGCTTCAAAACGGATCAAAAACTCCGGCCTCTCCTTCATATGGATCATCATTTTCCCTCCCAGACTTGCTGGCGCTAATTCCTATTTTTCCTATTACAAACAACCTCCAATAGTGTTGCACATAGGAAATCAAGCATCAGTATACTCTTCAGGTCATATGGAGTGAATAACAAAGGAGGTATTGGGCCATGGCATGCAGAGTAGACTGCATTTCAAAGTAACTTTGTTCTCAAACATTTTTCTACAGGCTATTCAGGCACTGAGTCTGCAATGAAAATTACACAAACTTATCATACTGTAATTGTTTACTCCCGAGAAAAGGCATAGACGTACCAAAATTTGCAGGGGATGCAACTAGTGTTTAATTTGCTGCAACACTTTTCATTATAAATAGAAACAGAAATTCATAACAGTAGAAACTTGAAAGGAAGCACAGACTTCAGATTTACACTGCAGTATACATTGACTTGGAGACAGTAAGGACTGCAGATGCTGGAAGCTAGAGTCAATAAAAGTGGAGCTGGAGAAGAACAGCAGGTCAGACAGCATCTGAGGAGCAGGGAAAGCAACATTTTGGGCATCAAAACCCTTCGTCAGGACTGTGTTGGGTGGGGGGGGGCGGCGGCGAGGAGAGGGATGGAGACAAGTGGGTGCGGGTAGGGGTTTATTGTGGTTGGCCAGTGGGAAGGGTAGAGCAGACAACGAATGTTGGAAGATTGCCAGGTTGGGGGTGGAGAGATTTTGAAGCTGATGATGCAGGTGGGGGGTTATTGTGGTTGCATTATCCTCCTATATTTTTGCCACCTAGAATCAAAAAGATATTTCCCTCCCCACCCCGTCCGCTTTCCACAAGAACCATTTAACTCCACAACTCCCTCGTCAGCTCCACACTCTCCACCAACCCCTCGACCACCCCTGTACCTTTCCCTACAACCACAGGAGGTGCCACACCTGCCCCTACACCTCCCCTCTCACCTCTGTCCAAGGCCCCAAACAATCCTTCCAAATCCAACACCACATCTAACCTCATCTACTCTATCCATTGCTCCCGATGTGGTCTCCCCTATATCAGGGAGACTAAACACAGACTCGGAGACCAGTTCATGAAGGACCTGCGATCTGCGTGTATCAACCAACCCAACCTTCCAGTTGCCATCCACTTTAACTGCCCCTCCCCCTGGTGACATGCCCAACCTGGGCCTTGTCCACTGTCAAAGTGGGACCAAACATAAACTGGAGAAATATCACCTGATATTTCACCTTGGGAGCTTCCAGCCCAATGGCCTGAATATTGACTTCACCAGCTTCAAAATCTCCCCACCCCCCACCCTGGCAATCTTCCAACTCACCTATCTGCTCCACCCTTCCCACTGACCTACCACAATAACTCCCTACCTGCATCCACCTACCCTTCCCACCTCTATTTATTTCTGGGGTCCCCTCCCCCTCCCAGAACTGACAATGGGTTTCGGCCCAAAACGTTGACTTCCCTGCTCCTCGGATGCTGGCTGACCGGCAATACACTTCGAATTGAGCTCAGTGTTCACAAACATCATGAAAATTTAAAAGGCAAAGAAGCACCTATTTTTTCGTGAAGGGAAAAAAGCCTCTCGTTAGACAAGGAGCAAATGTGTGTGTCAATAAGGAAAGCAATAACCCTGACCCAAGGTTTGCCGTTGAATACAACTCCCATATCTGAAGATTTTCTCCTCATGCCTTCTAGACCAAGTCACCGTTTGTACATTAAAAAGTGCACAACTACAGTCACAGAAAAATCTGATTTGGGTTTTTTTTTCTCCTCCTCATCCGTCTGATCCCTTCATTAGGAGTACTGCAAAACTAAGAATTCATTGCAGACTAAGCTGATACCTACACTAACGTTGCACATGGGAGCTCCAACACAATGCACTGCCTAAATCCAAGAAGAATTCTGGATGTCAGAATTTAGAACTGTAACTTCAAATAATGTTAATCTTGCTTTGTGCATTTTCTGTGCAGCCGTAAGCTTGTATGCCCCCACCCTGTCCAAGTGCCCTATGATCTGTATGTCCTTTTTTGCTATGACCTGCCTGTACAGCTTGCAAAACAAAGCTTTTCACTGTGGTTGGGTACATGTGACATTTGCAGATGACACAAAGATTGGGGGAGTAGCAGAAAGCATAGGGGATTGTCAAAGAATACAGGAGAATATAGATAGACTGGAGAGTTGGGCGGAGAAGTGGCAGATGGAGTTCAATCCGGACAAGTGTGAGGTGATGCATTTTGGGAGGTCTAATTCTAGAGCGAACTATACTGTAAACGGAAGAGCCTTGGGAAAAGTTGATGAGCAGAGAGATCTGGGAGTTCAGGTCCATTGTACCCTGAAGGTGGCTGCACAGGTGGATAGAGTGGTCAAGAAGGCATATGGTATACTTGCCTTCATCGGACAGGGTATTGAGTATATGAGCTGGCAGGTCATGTTAAAATTGTACAAGACTTTGGTTCGGCCGCATTTAGAATACTGTGTACAGTTCTGGTCACCACATTACCAAAAGGATGTGGAAGCTTTGGAGAGGGTACAGAGAAGGTTTACGAGGATGTTGCCTGGTATGGAAGGTGCTAGCTATGAAGAGAGGTTGAGTAGGTTAGGATTGTTTTCATTAGGAAAAAGGAGATTGAGGGGGGACCTGATTGAGGTCTTCAAAATCATGAAAGGTATAGACAGGGTTGATAGAGATAAGCTTTTTCCCAGGGTGAGGGATTCAATAACTAGGGGTCACGCGTTCAAGGTGAGAGGAGAAAAGTTTAAGGGGGATACACGCGGAAAGTACTTTACACAGAGGGTGGTAGGTGCCTGGAACACGTTGCCAGCAGAGGTAGTAGAGGCAGGCATGGTAGATGCATTTAAGGTGCGTCTGGACAGATGCATGAGTAGGTGGGGAGCAGAGGGATACAGATCCTTAGGAATTGGGCGATAGGCTTAGACAGTGGATTTGGATCGGCACAGGCTTGGAGGGCCGACGGGCCTGTTCCTGGGCTGTAAGTTTTCTTTGTTCTTTACTACAATAAATCAAATCAGAAAATAATTGATACAATCACACTTTTTTTCTCAATCCGACTTGATGACATCTCACAGAGCTGAAACTCAAGGCAATGCACTCAACATTGCACCACTGAGTATTATTACTTTTAACTCCCTCTGAGAAGCAAACTGAATTGCCTTACATATACAAAATTATGGCCGCATAGCTCCATCGTACGCTTTTAGATGATACGAGTGAGATCATTTAAAAGTTAATAAATTAAAAAAACTAACTTTTAAAAATTCTGAGCTCGTCCTACCAGTCTTAATGTCCAAGGTTAAGAAGAAAAGCACTTCTCATATCTACTCATGCGTAAGCTGCAATCTCTTCTGTGAAGATCTTTTGCTTTCAATTAACCTAAGGAATAGGACATCAAGACTTGCAACTACCAAAGTTCTCACTACATTGCGCAGGGCCTGAGCTTTTTCAATTCAACCAGTGTATTCCAATCTACTGTTGATGATCCACAGTTCAACATCCATTTATACAACATATTTCACTCCCAGCATCATCCCTGTTCAGCCAGCTGCAGTTATTAAGTCTTCGCTCCCTGTAGTTTCAGTTTCTGATCCCATGCTGGTTACCATGGTGAGAATTTTAATGGTCAGAAGTGACCCTTTATCTTACGCAAAACTCAGACACTTTTAATGGAAGGGATGTAATTTATTCTCAAATATACATGGCATGTATTTTCTTTCTTCAAAGATGGATATTAAATCCCTGAGGGGAAGCCTGGTATTTTTAAAGAGGTGCATTCAATTTTTCCACTCAAACTCTTGGCCAACTTTAGTTCAGCTGTATGAGTCTAGACCTTGCCATGTTTAAAAAGAGCTTCCTATTCTAAGGTTTAAAGTAGAGCAAAGGTAAAAGGAAAAAACCTCACAAAAGTGTATGATATGAATGGACAAACACTGTACTGGTACTGCATCTTGGCAAATTTGCTTTCAAAAAAAAAAAATTATTAAAAGACTACAGGTAGTTCTGCAATAACGCAATAGCTGCGCTCGTGTGATCTTGCGTTATAGAAAATGGTGTTACAGAATATCGCATAAGGAAATCAGTATACCTGTAGAGCAGAAAGTTTTTGTTATTCAAAGAGCATCCACTATTCATCAATTGTGATACAGCCAATTCACAGTAATGAAACACGCATTATAGCAGAACTACCTGTATTAGGTCAAACTTCAATTTCCAATTTAAAAACTTGTATTTTATCTTAAATTAAGAAAAGACAGTGAGAAGAAATAAAACTGACTATTTTGTAGGTTTAAAAATAAGTTGAGAAATATCAAAGAAAGAAAAAGAGCTCAAATTTTGAACTGCAGTAAATTTAGGGAAATTAAAAAAAAAAGCCAAGTTAAATGCAACTACAATTATTTACACAGTTCATAAGCATCATGTTTATGCAAATCACTATTACTAACTTAATCCTCAATTATTTTTACTAAAAGTAAAATTGTTCACAATTACAGTTTGAGTCACTTAAATGGCACTTTCATGGTGGAATTTTAAAAGTACTGAAAATTACACATGGGAATTTTGTGATCTTCTTTGTGAAAGATATCTTGGGTCTGCTTTTACGACTGGCCTTGGTCTTTAGAGGACCAACCATCTGGCAATTATAATAGCACACTGGGGCTTTTATTCTGTACCTAAGCAAGGCTGAAAAGACTGGAATTGCTGCAACAAGGTCTGCATAGTGGGAATTGTTAAAGGTTGATTCCTTATGCACAAAAGGAAACCTATCTAGCCTTAATTTCTTTACCAATTAATAGACTAGTTTCAAAAGATATGCATGCATCATTGCAGTGAACTCAATATGACATATACAGCACAGCGCATGCTGAGCACTTTAGAACAAAAGAAAGAAGTAGTAGAAGATGTCGTGAACCTGCTCCATCAATCACTAAGACCATAACTGAGCACAGTTCCATTCCGCTGCTGATTCCCAAATCTCTCGATTCCCCTAGAGGCCAAATACCTCCATGTCGGCCTTTCTCACACGTGCAGTTTAAAAAAAAAAGACGAAAAGACCAAATCATACCTTGCAGCCAATGTCACAGACTCCTCCAACACCATCCCTGCTCTTGCCCTACCTCTACCAACAGGACAATCTCACAAGGGATGACACACAATGGCATACATTTAGAACGCAATGGCTCTGGGAGTTCTCAACATTGATTCCAAACCCAATGCTACCTCATGTCATCAGGTGAAACACTGGCAAGGGAATCTCCTGTTAATTGCCATTCACTGCACTCCCTCAGCTGATGGATTGATGTCCCCCCTTGCTGAACACCACCTAGACGAAACATTAAGAGTATTAAGGCCACAATGTACTCTGGATTTCAATATCCAACACCAAGAGTAGTCAGTATACCAAACTGGATAAGCCCTGAATCCTGAATCTTGTATCTGCCAAAGGTGGTGTGAGAACCAATAAAGGGTGGAGGGCAGGGGCAGTGGAGGAAACAAGAATACAAACATACTTAATAGGAGAAGCATATTACAGTGTAAATACCATATTGTTTTATTTTCTTTATTTTGAATTGGAATGGGAATAGGACTGTTTTTAAATCAAAGACTGTACAAGGAATTACAGTACCCTGAAAAACAAGTTGCTGGAACTGTGCTGACTAGTTATACAGTCATACAGCATGGAAACAGACCCTTCAGTCTAACCAGTGCACACTGACCATAATCCCAAACTCGCCCCACCTGCCTGTGCTTGGCTCATATCCCTTTAAACATTTATTATTTATGTACTTACCTAATTTTTTTAAAAAATATTTTAATTGTATCCACATCCACCACCATGAAGTTCATTCAACACATGAACCACTATGTAAAAAAGAAATTGCCCCTCATTTTTTAAAATCTTTCTCCACCCACCTTAAAAATACACCCTCAGTCTCGAAATCCTCCGCCCTAGATAAAAGGGACGTGCCATTCACCTTATCTATACCCCTCATGATTTTGTAAGCCTCTATAAAGCCTCAATCTCCAATGTTCTAGTGAGAAAGATCCCAGCCCATCCACCCTCTCCTTATAACTCAAGCCCTCTATTCCCAGCAATATCCTGGTAAATCTTTTCTAAGCCCTCTCCAGCTTAATAATATCCGGAACGGGACACTGTACTCCAGATGAGGCCACAGCAACCACCTGTATGATCTCAACATAACACAGCAACTCCTATTCTCAAAAGGTCTGAACAATGAAGGCAACAGCACTAAATGCCTTCTTAACCACATTATCTGTGAGCTGTTATACTAATGCTTTGCAAGCAGTAGACAAGGAAATAAGACAGTGTGGCACTGGGGCATGTGAGAAGTGAGAGATCCACTAGGTAGTGGTTTATTCATTAGCCTGACAACAGCTCTCTGATTACCTTAAGACGCAAGAACGGAAGTAGGCTATTCAGGCCAATGTGTCTGCTCCACCATTAAATGACATCAAGGCTGACCTGGTATCCATCAACTTCCTCTCTTAACTCCATAATCCTAGGTTTCATTACTGATCAAAAAATCTGTCCATCTCAGCCTTGAATACATCTAATGAATCAGCCTCAACAGCCTTGTGGTAAAGAATTCCACACCTACCCTTAAGCAAAAAAAAAATCCTCATTTGGTGCTAAATGGGCAGCCCCTTGCTCTGAGAATGTCTTCCTTCTAAACATTCTGCTGTGTCACGTTCCCTCAGAATTTTGCACAAAAACAAGGTTTCCACTCAATGTTCTACTTTCTGAGTACAAGCACAATCCATTCAAACCCTCCTCATAAGAAAATATCTCTATACTCGGATCAACCTAGTGAACATTCTCTGGACTGCTTCTTTACCTTAGGTGAGAACCAAAACTGTTCACCATATTCTAGGTGTCATGTGATTGTGCTTTGTATAACTTTAGCAAGACCTTCTTTTTATAATCATTCCCTATGAAATAAAAGCCAAGTGAACTCATCTTCCCTCTTACCTACTGTACTTGGACGCTAGCTGTGATTTATGCATGAATCCCTCTGCACTGCAGCTTTCTGCAGTCTTATCCTATTTAAATAATATTGAACTCCTCTGTTCTTCCTGCCAAAGTATATAACCTCAAAACTTCCTACTTTATATTCCATCTGCAAAGTTTTTGCCCACTCAACTTGTTTATGCCCACTCACAACTTATCTATACCCACTGTAAACTCCTAGTGTCATCCTCACCACTTGCCTTCTCACCTACTTTGCTGTCATTTGCAAACTTGGTTGTAATACATTCATTTCTTTCATTTAAGTCATTAGCATATTTTGTAAATAACTGCGATCCAGTACTAATCCACCTGTTGGCACTCTAAGTTGCAGGGTGCCAACCTGAAAATGCACCACATGGCTACTTATTGAACATTTTCGAAAATACTGATTGGTTCCTGGGCAGATGAACAGCTCTTGGGTGTAAATGATACAGTAACAGACCTTTTCCAAACTGGCAGAAGCAAGATCTACGTCTCTATCTCTCTAGAGATAAAGTACCTCAAGAAAGTCTTATATTCTCCCACAAGCTAATGTAAGCTCAGAGATAGTAAGAACTTCAGGTGCTGGCATCAGAAATAACAATGTTATTCACAATTTGTGAATGGTGGAAGACAATTAAACAGCAAATCAGACAAGGAGGCTTCACAAACATTCTCATCTACACATCAAACCATTACCACCAACCCCTCGGTCTTAACCTGAGTAACTCCTGGATGAGTGTCTGCGGATGTCATGATTACCCTTCAATAATAATGGTCTTCCTATCTGCTGGGTACAACTTCAGAATTCACTTGTGATTATCATATGACTTCAATTTGCTTCTGCTCCTTGATTGCATCCTTGATCAAATGTCATCTTGACATCAACAATAGCCATTCTTATCACAACTCTGGTATTTAGTCATTTTGTCAATGTGTGGACCAAGGCTGAAATTATGTGATCCTGGTTGAGCCCAAAGTAAGCATTTTTGAATAGGTTATGGGGATATGGTAGGGGGTTGGGTCTGGGTGAGATGCTCGGAGGGTCTGTGTGGAGTCGATGAGCCTATTGGCCTGCTTCTATGATGATCTATTCCAAACTCTTTAGATACTGAAGCAGACATTTTTCAAGATGGCAGCGCTGGCATGGAATGTAGTGTTTGGGTTCCTGAGCCCATCTGCTCCAAGCCAGTAGCATCCTCTTCTTTCCTTTTTCTATTTTCACTTTTTTTGTTCTTTCTTCATCTTAAGTCTGGAGCGATGATGGCATGGCAGCAGCTGCAGCATGCATTGGATCTCCTGGCAGCAGCGACAGTACTTGAAGTGGGGACTCCTGATGGCGGTGGACCTGGAGTGGGGTTTCTTGGCAGAGGTGGTGCCTAGAGAGGGGATTCCTTGCTGCGATAGACCTGGAGCAGAGACTCTTAGCAGGTGTTGCCGTGGCCTCCTGGGGCATCAGTGTCATTGCTGCTGTACCTGGAGCGGGGACTCCTGGAGGACCAGAACACCTTACAGAAGCACAGGAGCCACGCTTGAGGCCCAAGAAGATGGGCTGTATTTAAGTAATTTCTTTTTACTCGTTTGACAACTCAAAATGGTACCAGATCGTGGTAACAAAACACTTTTCAGTGTACCTTTCTAGATGTGAGACACAATAAAATTGTTCATTCATTCATTCATTCATTCAATCTGTGCCAACACACAACAAGAAATTGACCGAACGTAGACAAAATTCAGGCTTGGGCTGATAAAGTGGTAAGCGACATCTGCAGTTACAAATGTGATGGAATATGATTCTCTCCACTTGCATGGATGAGAGTAGCTCAAAATACAGTCAAAAAAATTGAACACCAAAAGACAAAGTAACCCACTTGATTGACAACCCAGCCAAAACCTTAAAATATTCACTTTCTCCACCAAAAGCTGCATAGTTGCTGCAATGTATACCATTGACACAATGCATCAAAAAAAAAAACTCTCCATGCCTCCCTCAACAGTTCCGTCCAAGTCCACAACCACTACCACCTGGAAGAACAAGGACAGCAGTTTTATGGGAACACCACCACCTTCACATTGGCACTTAGGGATGGGGAATTAATGCTGAACTAGCCAGTTACACCTACATCCTATGAAAGGATAAATAAAAAGACTAGTCTCAACTAAATCCGTTTTTGATTGTGTTTGGTTAAAGAAGAATGTTGCTCAGAACACTACAGGTCATCCGCTGCTCATCCTCAAATGATGATACACTATCTTTTAAATGCACAAAATAAAATGAGCATAAAATGAACATTATCTCATCGATCCTGAACTACATGGAAAAAAGTTAGATCCAAACTTGATCCATGTCCTATGCAGAGTTAACCAATCTTAGTGGGGCTGGTGGTATTAATCTCATTCACATCAAACAAGAAAAGAAAACTAAACTTCAACTAGAGTTTATGCTTTTATATTAAAGCAAAATATTGTGACTGCTGGGAATCTGTAATAAAAACAAAGTGCTGGAAATAATTAGCGAATCTGGTAGCATCTGAGGAAAGAAAGAGTTAATATTTTGAGTCAAAAATGACTTCTTCAAAACTGACTCTTGCTGTGTATTTCCAGCACTTTCAAAGTTCAAACATTCCTTGGTTGAGGGAAGCATGCAGACAGGAATAGCCTTAGTTGTAGCAGCCAGCATGGTTAAATAGCCTGCCAATACCCACCGTTTAAATTCACACGCAAAGAATGTTCACTTATTGTATGGGATACTGTTGCTATTGGTCAATATGCAATTCACAACCAATGAGGTAACAGTATTTCCCACCTCCCCATAAGCCTACTTTCTTTTGTCTCAGTTTTTTCTCTCATCTAGAGTACCTCACCCAAATAGTCATTCTTTGTATTTGAATTTAGAGAGACAGTATTGTTGAATATGCATTACCACAGAACCAATTTGATATCATTTTCAACAGCTTTACACATCAGATTTTTCTAGCAGAGTTTGCTGTACAACAAGGCAGGAGTCTGGCCAATCTTTCATGCTTTGTACAGGATACAGAATACACTTGCAGCTCGAGCATGACGTCAGCCAAGATCAAATAGCATATGAAGTGAGAAAATCTAGAAACAAACGCAATGTGTCGAAGATTCCTAGCAGCCCTTCAGCTCTTTAATTAACTGTTAAATCATACATCACAGGAGACCACTCAGCCCATCGCAAATACTTAGGTCTTTGTTTGGAAAGCCTTTTCATTTTCCTCACTATCCTAGATTTTCTCATAGCCCTTTGACACTCTCTCTTCTCCCTATCCAATTCTACCACATAACAATTCCATACTCCATTTTCTGCTTCTGTCTCACGTATGAAATGTTGCCCAAACTACAGCCCCCTCCAGAGCATTTTGTACGATTTATTTTCTGTTTAACTAGTAGACAAATTTATAGTTACTGAGTCACAGTCATACAGTATGGAAACAGACTCTGCAGTCCAATTCATCCGTGTCAACCAGTCATCCCAATCCGACCTAGACCCATTTACCAGCATTTGGCCCATATCCCTCTAAACCCCTTCCTATTCATATACCCATCTGGATGCCTTTTAAATGTTGTAATTGTATCCACCTCCACCATTTCCTCTGGCAGCTCATTCCATACACACACCATCCTCTGTGTGAAAAAGTTACCCTTCAGGTCCTTTTTAAATCTTTTCCCTCCTACTTTAAACTTATGTTCTCCAGCACTGGACTTCCCCATCCTGGAAGAAATGATCTTGGCTATTCACCCTATCCATACCTCATGATTTTATAAACATCTACAAGTTTATCTCTCAGTTTCCAAAACTTCGGGGAAAAAAATGCCCCAGCCTATTCAGCTTCTCCCTAGAGATTAAACCTTCCAGTCCCAGAAACATCCTTGTAAATATTTTCTGCATCCTCTCAAGTTTAACGACATCCTTCCTAGAGAAGGGTGACCAGAACTGTACACAGTTCCAAAAGTGGCCTCATCAACGCTCATTCAAGAGATTCCAATAGCTAAGTACATAGCCTTACATGTATAAGACATTGACCAGGAAAAGAAATGATATCAAGTTTATTGTTTTTAGAATTCTCTTTTTAATTTGAAGGTGAAGATTCAAACACAAGTATTAGTGATGGATTTTACAAGGAGCTGCTCGTCAAATCATGGAACCTTTCTTTTGCTTCTCTGCTATTGCAGGAATTACCGAGGAGCCTATCAGCAGAAAATGTGAGGGAGAACTTTTCTGTCATTGGAGGAGCAGCAAGCAGCCAGAGGCATGGAGCTGTGAAGGTGAGTAATCTGGCCAGGTCTGCAACTAGGCGGCTTTCAGGGAGACTTTGGCTTGGGGCAAGGAGGCGAAGGAGATGATTGCACCACAAGGAGAATGCAATGAGAGTCAGATGGCGGAAGGAACTGCAAATTAGACCATGACAGTGAGTGGTGTGAGGAAGACAGCGATGACAGTCTGGCCACGTGATTGCTCCCACTACGCATTCTTTCATTTTTGTTAAATGCTGTTTGGTAAAAGGCGATTTAAGTTTCTCCAGAGAGAAAAACATGGCCACTTTCATTTCCATGCAAAATTCATTCTGGTGGAAACTCTGGAGCGCCAAGCCCCATTATGTATTTCCTTAGATTTAAAAGGGGCAAAATAAGACAGATTTAGATGGGTCAGGCAGGAGGTTGCAAGCTGCAAGGGATATACAGCAGGGAGTGAGAATTAAAAGGGATGAAAGAGAGAAAGAGGTAAAGCGATAAAAGTGTGGGAGAGGAAAAGGAGATATCTGATTTGATTTATTATTGTCACACACCAAGATCAGTGAAAAGTATCGTATTGCATGTTAACCAGACAAATCATTCCTCACCTAAGTACAGCAGGGTAACAGAACAGAATGCAGAATATAACGGTACAACCATAAAGAAGGTGCAGAGAAAGATCAACTCTAAGTATTTGAGAGGTCCATTCACAAGTCTGATTAGTGGGGAAGAAGCTGTTCTTGAATCTGTTAGTGCGTTTTCAAACTTTTCTATCTTCTGCCCGATGGAGGAGGGTGAAGGACAGTACAACCAGGCTGGGAGGTGTCTTTGATTATGTTGGCTGCTTTCCTAAGTCAGCAGGAAGTCTAGACTGAGTCAATGGAAGGAAGCAGGCTGGGAAAGGAGGAAACCGCAGGTTAAGAGTCAACTCACTCCTGACCACCATTTTCCTTTGAATTACGCTAAAACCTGCTTGGAGTGGCTCCACCAGGAGACAATCCAAGATCAGCATTAAACTTAACCCCTTAGCTCAGCCCCAGCCACCATCCCCTTTCCCAGTAATCATGAGTTGGGGCTGATCTTTTTTCTCACTAGCATAGTTTCTTAACCAAAAACAACTTGTTTGTTAAGATGTACTACTTGGCACTTATTGAAAAGGTTATTTCTATCAATTACTCATTTAAATAGCCAATTTATTGCTTTTTGAATTATGTTGTTTAAGACATTCATTGTTGTCACAACATTGCCCATATGATACAGAAGCAGAATTAGGCAATTCAACCCATCCACTACACCTGCCCCTACACCTCCTCCCTCACCCCAATCCCAGGCCCCAAGAAGACTTTCCACATCAGGCAGAGGTTCACCTGCACATCTGCCAATGTGGTATACTGCATCCGCTGTACCCGTTGTGGCTTCCTCTACATCGGGGAAACCAAGCGCAGGCTTGGGGACCGCTTTGCAGAACACCTGCGCTCAGTTCGCAACAAACAACTGCACCTCCCAGTCGCGAACCATTTCAACTCCCCCTCCCATTCCTCAGATGACATGTCCATCCTTGGCCTCCTACAATGCCACAGTGATGCCACCCGAAGGCTGCAGGAACAGCAAATCATATTCAGCCTGGGAACCCTGCAGCCCAATGGCATCAATGTGGA
The DNA here is from genome assembly GCA_024137785.1 of Ginglymostoma cirratum. Taxonomy (NCBI): domain Eukaryota; kingdom Metazoa; phylum Chordata; class Chondrichthyes; order Orectolobiformes; family Ginglymostomatidae; genus Ginglymostoma; species Ginglymostoma cirratum. The sequence goes on along the minus strand of JAHRHZ010000066.1, from coordinate 25,143,875 downwards.
TTTCACAAGCTTCAAAATCTCCCCTCCCCCAACCGCATCCCAAAACCAGCCCAGCTCATCTCCACCTCCCTAACCAGTTTTTCCTCTCACCCCAAGCCACACCCCCATCTCCTATCTGCTAACATCATCCCGCTCCCTTGACCTGTCCGTCCTCCCTGGACTGACCTATCTCCTCCCTACCCCCCTACCTACACTCACCTTTACTGGCTCCATCCCCGCCTCTTCGACTTGTCTGCCTCCTCTCCACCTATCCTCTCCTCTATCCATCTTCTATCCGCCTCCCCCTCTCTCCCTATTTATTTCAGAACCCTCTTCCCCTCCCCCATTTCTGATGAAGGGTTTAGGCCCGAAACGTCGAGTTTTCCTGTTCCTATGATGCTGCTTGACCTGCTGTGCTCATCCAGCCCCATGCTTGTTATGCTCAGCCATTTAACGTGTTTTTCGATTCTATTCTCCTGCCTTCTCCTTCTCCTGCATACAATACTAATCAAGAACCTAACTATCACTGTTTTAAATATATTCAATTACTTGGCTTCCACAGCCTTCTGTGGCAATGAGTTCCACTACCCTCTGGCTAAAGAAATTCCGCTCATTTCTGCTGTAATGGGTTATCACTTCATTCTGAGGCATTCTGAAATTTGCTCACTGACACATCGCCTCCCCCTGCAAAGACAGAAAAAGTTAAATGTACCCACTCCCAAAAGGTTAGCTACATCTGTCCTGCATAAATTCCTCCCTATGCTATTCTGGATCCCCTCCAATACTCTGGACCTGAACAGCCTCCTGAGCTGCACAAGTCTATCAGGCCCTTTGATCAAAAGCATATCGAATTATTTCCACTCTCCACCTGTTTTCATAAGTCTACTTCCAAACCACTATCCCCTATCCAATACCCCAATTCGAATTCCACACTTCATATACCCTACCCAAATCTCTCATCCCCAATGCCGTATGCCCCAATTTCATAACCCCTAATCCAATCTCTTAACCCAATCTCATTGTTCTTTTGTCATATACCCAATCCTGCACCCCAAATCTCCTACCCCAGTTACACACTTTTCCTTAAAGCAGTGTATTTTAATATTACACACTGACGCAAAACACCAATAAAATTGAGAAGTAAATTAGATGATGGGAGTCTTACCCACATGCAGGCCTCCAGCCTGACTTTGGAAATAATGGCCCATAGTGAAATTGTCTCTTCCAACTTCTCATCTGGACAGATTATTTTATCTGGGTATGGAGGTTCCGGAAAATTCACAGAGTTACATTCATAAGCAGCCAATGTCACTGAAGCGATGTGTGGACCCTGAAGATAATGTACAAAAAATAATGTTTGATTATGAAACAATAGAACTGTCATTTTCAGAACTTCAGAGCTGCTAAACTACATCAACTCTTGCATTTAAGAAAACTGATCACTTTTTAGAATAGCTAGATGTCTAAAAGGGATCTTTGAAATGCAACAAATACATGAAGCTTATTTTGGGGCAAGTCTGTGATCTTAATTAGGTTATCATCAGTGCAAGTTGTATAGCAAGAGAATGAAAGGAAAATGAAGAAAAGAATGCATTCCTAACTAAGCAACAAGATGATGAGAAAACAATACACATGAAAGCCCATCAACATTCATTTCTATTATTTATAACTAGGCAGACAATCTTTAATTATAAGCATTCTTTTCTTAAAGAAAAATCAACAAGGCTAACCTTATTGCCAAATAAAAACCAAAAGAACTGCAGATGCTGTAAATCAGGAACAAAAACAGAAGCTGCTGAAAAAGCTCAGCAGGTCTGGCAGCATCTGTGAAGTGAAATCAGAGATAACGTTTTGGGTCTGGGCTCTGAGCTGAGGAAGGGTCACCAGACCTGAAACATTAACTCTGATTTCTCTTCACAGATGCTGCTCGACCTGCTGAGCTTTTCCAGCAACTTTTGTTTTTGTACACTCATTACCAGCATTTTTCCAAGAGACAGTGTGTTTTAGAAATCAATCACACTGCAAAATACAGAATCTTTAAGAATTATTTTCTGCTTGGCTTGATGTACTTAATGTAGGGGTAAATAAAGATGCATTGAAGTTGCACAGTTGTGCAGCCACTTCACTATTCCATGCACACCAATCAGCATGCCTACATGTCGATTTCTGGTTTTGGAAGTTAATGCCACACATCGACCTCGGATGTCCCTGCACAGAAAAAAGAATTAGGGTGTACTGGTTATATGTAAGCTGCAGTTCATGGGGATCTCCCTCTTCCTTTCTTAACAATTCATTAAACATTAATCTGTATTTATTAAAGAGACACTTCATTATAGTTAATTCTGGAGGAAGCTGTAAAGGAGCAAAAGAAAATAAAAATCCACTTGTCCTACATCTCATAACATCCCAAGAATATCCCAAATCAATGGATAATTTTTTAAGGGGGAATTTCAGTATCATTAGGCAAATATAACAGTTAAAATTGGACACACAATCCACGAACAGTAAACTGAACAACTAGAAAATGCTTTGACAGCATTAGCTAAAGGAGGAATGCTGGACAGCTTGTGAAAAACAGACTCCAGTTGGAACAGTCCACGACATCTTCGTTTTCCACTTGAAAAAAACAGACATAGCCTCATTATCCTGCATCCAAAACATTTGCACAGTACTATTCAGCTGAATTTGTCTGCTCAACTTGTGAGAATTAGACTTGCACCAAGAAATTTTGACTAAGAGGTATGCACTCTCTTCGCACTTGTGTGCAAAGGAACACAGTGATTATATACTTGAGGGCATTGCACACATGACTTGGGAGCACGCATATATTCTATTTAACTCAAGCCTGGTCTGTCATTCAACAAGATTGTGGTTGATCTGGTTGTGGTCTCAATTTTATTTGCCTCTATAAACTCCCTTGTCTATGAAATGTCTGAATTTGTTCAAGGACAAATTAATGGCCCAGCCTCCACTGCTTTCTGGGGGAAGAGAAATCCACATATTAATGGTCCTAAGAAAAAAGCTAGTTCTATTCTTAAATTTGTGCATTAACAAACAAAACTCAAACCTAGAGACAGTAAGAACTGCCGATGCTGGAGTCAGAGATAACACAGCGTGGAGCTGGAGAAACACAGCAGGCCAGGCAGCAAAGGAGCAGGAAAGCTGACGTTTTGGGTCGGGACCCTTCTTCAGAATTTCATCAAGACTGCTCAGACAGCGTTTTCCAAACGCATGACCACCATCACACAGAAGGCAAGGGCAACAAATACGTGGAATACCACACCTGCAGGTTCCTCTTCAAAGCATCTACCACCCTGACTTGGCAACCAGAAACATCAACTTTCCTGCTCTTCTGATGCTGCCTGGCTTGCTGCGTTCCTCCAGCTCCACACTGTGTTAAAAACCAAACCTAGTAGTCATTTTTAAAAATATTAGAATTTAATAATCTTTAGTCCTGTGAATGCAGCCCCTAACAAGGATTTATCCCTCTTGTCTGAATTTGGTATTGAAAGCAATGCTTATCTTTTACATACACATTTCAAAAATACCTACATTGTTTGTCAACCTAAATTAGATGCACACATTTATACATCAGATTTGAACTGGTAGCCTTTACTTTAGGTTCAACAAACAGCCAAATTTCAGAAAGCTACTTTATTCTAATCTAGATAAGCAGAGGGATAGGGAGATGAAGTAGGGGTCTGCTCAACTTACAAGAAACAATCAAAACAAAAGCTACCTTGTTTCATTTTTATGTATCCTCTAGAGACCAACTGGGCTGGTGTTGCAGCAAATATCTACCTGATGGTTCAATGTGTTTTAACAGGTAAAGTCACTGGAGTCCCACAGAATCACAGGGCTACTTTCTCACTGGACAGAGATGATCGTCGTGAGTTTAACCAAAGGGTCACCATGCCTCAGGTAAGGAACAAGATTGAGGAGCCAGTACCTTTATAGTAACTTCAGCTAGTATAGGAATTGAACATGTGCTGTTGACTCCCTGCATTACAAGCCAGCCCAGCCACGTGAGCTAACCGACCCATTTGTGTTTTATGCCGAGATGCTATCACAGAAGTAAGCTTCACTCAGCATGTGCTGCTGCTAGCAGACTACAGGCAGTTAGGGATCGGAAGTCTCGGGGAATGGTGGCTCTGCGGCCTTGGAAAAGGTAAGAGCTAATAACCGGCCATGGAAAGTAAAGATAGTTCAATGCAGCTGAAATTGGCCAGGGAAGCTGGGTCAGGCCAGGGTTCCGGGAAGCTGTTTCCTTTTCTAACTCAATTCATTCAGGAGGTTGGATGTCACTGGCTGGGCTATTACCCATTCCTATTTTCCCTTGAGAAGGTGGGGATAATGAGCTGCCTTCTTGAACTATTGCAGTCTATTTGGTTTTAGAAGATCTACAATGCCATTTTGGAGATAGTTCAAGGATTTTAAACTCAACAATGAACGAACGGTGACATATTGCCAAATCAGGGTGGTAGATGCTTTGAAGAGGAACCTGCAGGTGTGATATTCCACGTATCTGTTGCCCTTGCCTTCTATGTGGTGGTGGTCGTGGGTTCAGAAAATGCTGTCTGATTAGTCTTGATGAAATATTGTAATGGTACACACTGCTGCTACTGAGCATCAGAGTGCACGTGTGTGGATGCACTGTGTCCTGGATTGTCTTGAGCTTTTTGAATGCTGTTGAAGCTGCACTCACCCAAGCAGGTGAGAAGTACTCTATCACACTTTCAACTTGTAAAAACCGTATACAAGACACAAGTCATATGTTGAGTTACTCACTGCAGGATTCCTAGCCTCTGGTCTGCTGTTGTAGTCATAGTACTTGTGTGACAAGTCCAATTTAATTTCTGGTCAAAGGTAGCTCACAAAAGTTTGGTAGGGGATTCAGAAATGATAATGCTGTCGATAAAATTCTTTCTTGACGGTCACTACCTGGTAATTGTGTGGCACAATTTTAACTTGCCGCTTGCGAGCTGCAAACTGGATGTTGTCCAGGTCTTGTTGCATTTGGACACAAACTGCTTCAGTATCTGAGGAGTTATGAATGTGCAATGATCAGCACCAATCAGCACACATCCCATTTCTGACCTTATGATGGAGGGAAGATCACTGTTGAAGCAGCTGAAGATGGGTGGTCTTAAGATGCTACACTGAGAGACTTTGGTGCAAGTGGCAGCATCCCCACCTCTGGGTCAGGAGGTTCAGGCTCAAGTCCCACCTCCTCCAGAGGTCGGTCATAACATATTTGTATAGGTTGATTAAAAATATCTACAGAGAGGAATTCCTGCAGAGGTGTCCTGGAGCTGAGATGACTGCCCAACAACAACCAACACCACTATTTTCCTTTGTCCTGGGTATGTGTCTCAACAGCACAGTGTTTTCCCAATTTCTATTTGCTCCAGTTTTACTAGGGCTCCTTGATACCAAACTCTCAAATGTGGCCTTAAGTGTCAGGAGTAGACACTACTAACTCAATTCTGGAATTCAGTTCTTCTGCCTATGCTTAAATTAAGGCTTGACACATGCAAGAAAGATTGGCACTTAGAACGTCAGCTAAAGCTAGCTAGCTAGCTGATTAAATCTGAAATTGTGCTGGTAATTTAGACACAGAAGCATTCTCAAGATTCCCAATAAACTTGGGTCACAGAAGAGACTGAACTACTAAATATGAACAGTGAGCCAGAATCAGAGACACTGAGGGCATTCCAGGGCTAGATCTTTAAGAGAAAAATTGGGACCCCTTCACAGAGAACTGAATTTTATAAAGATTCTTTTGACCCATTGTAGCACTCACATCTGAGTGAAATCTGCCCTGAACACAACCATTTAAAGTGCAGTCTCTGCAGTTTTCAACCATGGTTTCGGTTAGCTTTTATTAAAGGCAAGGTTACTAAAGTCTTACCAGATCATAGAGCTGCTCTCTCATTAGTAAGACACAACTGATGGTAATTTAGAGATAGTAGGAACTGCCGATGCTGGAGAATCGGAGATAACAAGGTATAGAGCTGGATGAACACAGCAGGTCAGGCAGAATCAGAGGAGCAGGAAAGCTGACGTTTCGGGTCTGGACCCTTCTTCAGAAATGGGGGAGGGAAAGGGGACTCTGAAATGAAGAGAGGGCGGGGGGGGGTAGCGGACGGAAGTGGATAAAAGGAGCAGATACGTGGAGAGAAGACGGATAAGGTCAAGGAGGCGGGGACGAGCTGGGCTGGTTTTGGGATGAGGTCAGGGGTGGGGAGATTTTGAAACTTGTGAAGTCCACATTGAGACCATTGGGCTGCAGGGTTCCCAAGCGAAATATGGAGGTGCTGTTCCTGCAGCCTTCGGGTGGCATCGTTGCGGCACTGGAGGCCCAGGATGGACATGTCATCTGAGGACTGGGAGGGGGAGTTAAAGTGGTTTGCGACTGGGAGGTGCAGTCGTTTGTCACAAACCGGGCGTAGGTATCCACAAAGCGGTCTCCTAGCCTCCGCTTGGTTTCCACAATGTAGAGGAGGCCACACCGGGAACAGCGGATACAATGTACCACATTAGCAGAGGTGCAGGTGAACATCTGTTTAATGTGGAAGGTTTTCTTGGGGCCTGGTATGGGGGGTGAGGGGAGAGGTGTAGCACTTCCTGCGGTTGCAGAGAAAAGTGCTACGGGTGGTGACACTAGTGGGGAGTGTGGAGCGGACAAGGGAGTCACAAAGGGAGTGGTCCCTCCGGAAGGCAGATAAGGGTGGGGAGGGAAAAACGTCCATGGTAGCGGGGTCAGTTAGCAACATGCTGAAATTCATCTTTAAGGATGTAGTAGCAAGAAATTCAGAAAATCGTGTCAACTCTCCTTCAAACAGCACTTCAAAGAAGCAGAGGCAAAGTGGGGAACGATGTAATGCATCTGCATTTCCGAGGGGCGTGAAATAAAGGTGCCATGTAAAATCTTAAGATATTGGGGGCAATAACAGCATGGTTAGAAAATTAGCTAACTGGCATAAATTGAAGTTAGGATAAATGGGTCGTATCTAAGCTAGCAAAGATGCATTACAAGTTGGCATCTCAACTACAAACAGTATTAATATTTCGGATTAGAGATCTGCTTTTTTGGAGTCAAATTTTCTGACTGTAAAAAGCAAGCAGTGAATAAAATCAAGTTTGCAATGGGATGAATTAATTATGTGGGTCAAGCATTGGTAGACTGAGAATTATATAGGATGTGTGAAATTGGCTGCTCTGGTGCCAAAAAAATAGCAAAGCAGGACATTATTTAAATAGACGCATTCATTAATCATAGCAGCATGAGTTGACACACACTGTCATGATGTGACATCACAAAAGTAATAGTTGGAAATACACAAACAGTGGAAGGGAGGCCCAACCCAGCTCTGAGCGCTCCCTACCATCGGTCAGTGGCAACCAGAGAGGCCGAACCTCCTCTTCCCCCAACTCCCTCGCACAGACTTTGATGCTTCCTGCAGCTACTTGGACACTGGCTTTACCAGAATGGTGATTTATCATATCATTTTGGTACAATCATTCCACATTTAAAATCACACAACGTCATGGTACAAAGAAATCAAAGTACACTTGTGCATGGATCCCCAAGTTAGCTCGCAGGCACAGCAAATAGGTGGAGTCTGCTAATAGTGGAGGAAATGCAGGCAGTGCGCCCGATTGATTTCTAGGAAGAAAGGGTTGTCTCATGAGGAAAAATCAAGCACGTTGGGCCTTGAGTCAATGTGGAGTTTAGAAGAACAAGAGATATCTCTTGAACGAGATATCTCTTATTGAGATATCAGTTGGGACTTGACACCACACCTCAGGCAAGGGGTCAGATTGAGATGACGACTCCTTCATGGTAACCTCAGCCAGTGTGGAAATTAAATGCAAGCTGCTGGCATCACTCTGCATCACCAACCAGTGTTCCAGCAAACTGAGCTGACCAACCCCCATCTTTTCTTAGCCTTATGTTAATCGTGAATGTCAGAGTCCAAGTTGCATATATAGTGTTTTTGCTTTATAATCATTACTGTTCTTGTTCACTACACCCATTCAGTCATTATTGCTTTTGGTTATGTTGAAGTTTGTGTAATAAACATCATCCGGCATTTCAATTCAAACAGAGAATCATGCCAATTATTTTCTTACCCTAGATTTTTCTAAGCATTTTTTTTTTAAAAAGATTATGCTCTATTACCAGATCCTAACAAAAATCTGGGCTTGTCCAGTATTCTTATAACTGGGGTTATAAAAGATATTTGTACAGCCATCGTAAAAGGTTACCCACCTCTGAGTATAATCTACAATCGCTTTTACAAAAATTTAATTTAAAGAATCTATTTTCTCTATCAATCTCAGTTTTGCTGGATGGCTTGGAGCTTTTCTTTTGCCATTCTTTTTAACTAATCATCAAAACAGTCTACCAGGCAGACATCAACGCAGATCGTCGGTCAACCACACTGCCTCCCTCTCTAATTTTCCTCTGGACAGCGCAATGATCTCAATGGCAGAAATTCCACATTTTTCCTCCTTTGGAAAATAAATATAACCAATATTTACATTTTACATTTGCTACATCATTTATTGGCACTTATTTGAGAGACAAACATTTTTCTCATCAAGGGCAGTTCCAAAGCCCTAAGTACTCATGGCTGTTACAGCTCTGTTGGAACAACTCAGATTATACATGACGAGTTGTTTCTCTGGAAAACGTAATCAAACATTTGAACAGCAGCTTCTTAGAAGGGTTTATATACAGCAACATTTACAGAAGCAACATGCAAAAAGGAACAGTAATTTTTCTATATTACAAATTTCTCACGTTTAATAACTTAAGGAACAAACCTCCCTGCGTCTAAGGATCAATTCTGAAAGCAGTCTTCTCCCTTTAAGCCCTGTTCATCTATAAAACACAACGGCTTCAATACCAAGTTTTAACATCGTCCTAGTTTGGCTTAGTTTAGTACTTTTGCATTTCATTTAAGAAATCGAGTGTTCAAGCCTAATTCAAGGTTCATACACCTAACCTAGGTCAAAACTCCCTTATAGCACTGGGGAAGTGGTATATAATTGTTGTCTATTCAATATCTTGTCAAAGTCCAAGTCTCTTCCACTTTCTCTGGTGCTTTAAATAATTCTTAAGTAAACCATGTATTTGAGGGGAAGCAACTTCCCTGTTTCTTGAGTAACATTTCACCTTAATGAACATGACCAAAAACAAATCAAGTGATTCATTTGGTGTTTGGTGAGGCTACACTGAGTAAAAAAACATTTTATTCAAAAAGCCCATCATTTTAGAGACTAAGTTGCATGGAGTGTGTTCTACTGGCCTAACTAGTCAAAAATCAGCATCTGTGCTCCATACAAGCATCCTCTCACCCATCTCACGTAGCCTTATCTACAGCAGTCTGTCCAAGGGGGCAGCTCAGCGCCACCTCCAAGGGCAACTAGGTACAAGCAATAAATCCAGGCCTAGCCAGTAGTATCCATGTCTCATGAATGAATTTTTAAAAATCCTTCTATTCCTTTTCCCCCTTGTGTGCTTAACTTGCTTAAATGTATCTTTACTATTCAACTCAAACACTGAGATAGTACATTACACATTCTAACCTTTCTTTTTGAGTAAAGTTTCCCCTCAACTACCTGCTGGATGCGAGATGGACTACCTTATATTTTTGACTCTTAGTTTTGGACTTCCTATTAAAATGGGGGGAAAAAAAAATCTCTATATCTATCCTTTTAAACTCTTTCATTATTTTGAAGGCCTCTCCCAGCTCAACCTTTGGGCTGTTCAGGCTTTCTGCCAAGTATATCCACTTAGTATCATGCTCATGAATTTTTTTTTTTTTTATTTGCACCTTCACCAATATCTGAATATCTTCTGCGCACGACAAAAACCCAGAACAGTACAGACTACAAGGGTGATGTAATTGAGATTTTCTACAAGCTTAGCATGTTTGTATTCCCTCTCAATTCCAACCCTCTAGAAATAAACCTAGTTTTCAAAAACAAAAAGGTTTTTTCATCTAATTCTACTTTTAGCGTTTTGTGCTGGATCTCCAGATGCCTTTGCTACTGCGCCTCATTTAGATCATTAAGCAAGATGCATATATCTTCCTTAATGTTTCCTTACGCACCACTTCACATTTATCTACTTTGAAATTCATTCACAACCTATGCCATAATTTTACGAATATCCCCCTGCATTTTGTTGTATTGAATTGCTTATGAAGCAAGAAAGTTTTTTTTTCTTGTTTCATGCTTCCCTTAACTTTTGTGCACTCAAACATACATTGATGCTACTTGTAATAGAGTGGACAAAAATAAAGAATGCTAAATCTCAGATTATAAAATCATTCACATCTCGTGGGATTGCAAAAAACAAATCTTAAAAACACTACTTAAATTCAATCATATCCTGGTCAACCTTTTTGTGTGATCCTGAATACAGATTCCTCTTAAGTAAATCTGTGCAGCACCAAAGACTGTTCTCAAAAGCTTCTAATAGCCCATTGTTAAATATATCTAGAGTCAAAGTCAATGAGCCTGAATCCAAGGTTATCAGAACTGCTCACCCTTGATCATTTCTTCAGCAGATCAAAGTGAGAACAGTCAGCATACTGTATTCAATTGTTATAAAATTGGCTCAAGAGCCCACTAATCCCCAAGTATAAATGAAGTACACGCAAAAGACTGCCGACTCTAATTTATAACAGATGGATAATCATATTTCTCTTATATTTGCACTATGGAAACTGTTAGATCAACCAAAAACAGACATTATAAACAAAGCAGGCCACATGTTTTGTGGTTTACCATCAAGACATTGGCAGGAGATTAACTCTGTTTATAACAGTACTCAGGGTTTAAGTACTTAACTATTTTGCTGTTTGACAGAAATTGTATCACTATATTTTTCATTTCTTTAAAAACAATTCTTTCAACATCTGGATTTCTTCTTTCAAGCTGGGATAGAATTGGGGGTGGTTAGAAGAAAAAAGACAAAATGTACTAGAGAGGATCTGATTTCACAAAAACGATGTGGTGCGTGAAAAAAATTGCATGATCCAACATGATTTATTTCATTGTTTATGAACTTCAATGATTTGGCAATGCAAGGGCTTTTGGGTCCATAGGTTAGAATGCAATGGATGTGTTGAAATCAGTATGTTGTTTCAGATTCTCTACCACCTCCCCTTACACTGCAGTGTCATTAGTTTTCTACATTTTTCCATCTCCTGATAGTCAATACTGACTTCTCAATTCCCACGAAGCTGTAGTTGTTCTTCTTCCTCTATGTTCCATTTCTCAGAAGTGTAAAATAGCATTTCTGGCCAGCACTTTTGTAAAATTCAAACTTTCAAGTTTAAGCCAATGTAAAAATCAAATGCTGGTGACAATAAAATTATGCAAGCATTGATACGTTTTGAAGACCACATTGTGGAATTTTGCAGGCTTTTCTCAAAGACAGCTTTGAAACAAAGGAATATCAGAGTCATAGAGACATACAGCAGGGAAATAGACCTTTCGGTCTAACCCGTCCATGCTGACCAGATATCCTAGATAAATTTAGTCCCATTTACCAGCATTTGGCCCATATCCCTCTAACACTTCCTATTCATATACCCATCCAGATGCCCTTTAAATGTTGTATGCACACCAGCCTCCACCACTTCCTCTGGCAACTCATTCCATACAGACCACCCTCTGCGTGAAAAAGTTGCCCTTTAGGTTCCTTGTAAATCTTGCCCCTCTCACCTTGAACCTATGCCCGCTACTTTTCGATTCACCCACCCTAAGGAAAATACCTTGTTCTAAGAGCCTTACATTTTTTTTTTTTTACAAACTCACTCTCTTTTCATGCTGGAAACATATCTTAATAGCAAGCCATTCATCACAGAACTGCAAGGTGCCAAAAGCAGCTCTCAATATAGAGAATATCTTTCAGCTGTCATTTTACAAATTTTACAAAAGACAAAGGCCTATAATTTGTCCTCCTGTAATGAGTATTAAGGCTCTCTTCCCACATACTGTGACTCATTCTATGCATATTCCTGTGGTCAATACTCTTCAACAGCTGCAGAGAGTAGCACCCACCCCATTAACTGAAAACAGAAAGATTAATCCGACTAAAGATAAAGTACCAACCACAAATAAACTAGACTAAATCTGAACAGAGTAGCTCTCAATCAATGATCAGAAACCAGTCAAAACTTATGTCTCTATTTGATTGTAATGAAACACAACAAGAAGGCTTTTATACCAAAAAAAAGGGGGAGTTTGGGTGAATCAGTCCCACAAGTCCCTAAACAGTCATAACAAAGATCACATCTGGGTTTCATAATGTAGTTTCTACGCATGGGGTTAAAAGCAACTGTTGAACATTGAAAAGTTCACATTTTAATGAGTATTTTCTCCACAAAATTCTAAACTCTTCTCTAAAACATACCATGCTTTCAGCACTAAGGTGCTGGAGTACTGATCTGGGTTTGAATACAATTCAGAATGATGGGGAAGAATGTTCAGTGCTGGTAATAGTCTCAAGTCAAGAGTGCAAAAGATTTTGGTCTTTGTTGGTGAGCAAGTGTCTCAGACTCACAAATTGCATCTTTACCACTAAGGATTAAATCAATGCTAAGGCCAGCGTTTATTGTCCATATCTCATCAGTTTAAGAGTCAACCAGATTGCTGTCACATGTAGGCCAGACCAGGTAAGGACAGCAGTTTCCTTCCCTAAAAAGGACATTAGTGAACCAGATGGGCTTTTTCAACAGTCGACAATGGCCATCCTTGAACTATTCATTCCAGATTATTTTTTCCATTGATTTCAAATTCTACCATCTGCCATGGTGGGTTTCAAACCTGGGGCCCCAGGACACTACTAGGGTCTCCGAATTAATAGTCCAATGATAATACCATTAGGCCACTGCTTCCCCTATTACCTGATTTGTGAAAGAGGCTGTAGCTAGGCATCTAATGATGCTTGCCATAAGTTGACTTGTTTGTACACTTCTTCCAGAACTCCACAATGCAGTCCATTGAGGGTAGATTGGAGGGGAAAGTGGTAGGAGAGAAGGGCAGAGAAAAAGGGGTGGAGAGGGAGAGAGAGGGGAAAAATGATGGGTAGACAAAGGGATTATTGATACTAAACCAGGAAAAAGAAAAGCTAGAAAGGTGACAATGAGAACTATGAGTGTGTGAAAATGGGTTGGATGCATTGAAAACCATCCATGTTACAACAGGACCTGGGTTGTTAGGGTGGGTGAAAAAAAAAAATCAGAAGGCGGCGGTCAGGTTCTAAAATGTATACAAAATAGACAGGAAAGCAAACTACGACAGAAATACAAAAAATGCAAAGTGATACAGATAGGTTAAGTGAATGAGTAAACATTTGGCAGATGATGCATAATATCACAAATTGTGAACTTGTCTACTTTGGCAGAAATAGAAAATCAAAATGAGACTTATTTTTCAATTGGTGCAAATACGACAGAGAGTCTAAAATTGAGGCCCATAGACAACACTCACTCTACATTTTCTCTTTTGTGCCTGGCATGTTTAATCCAGTGTGCTGTAACCTTTTATTGTGTGCATTAATACTATCTTTAAGTTAGCCTGTGAGTGGCCTGTGCAGCACTTTTCAGGTTGCTGTGTGTGTGCAAACTATAGAAAACACTGCCCATAGGATGTTTGGTGCGGGAAATGGAAAAATGTTAAACTGCTACATTAAGGGGCAGTCAAGTTTGAGGCTGAAGTACATCATTGGAGAGGATTAGAAGGTGTGATTGTGTAGCTAGGTATGCTATATCTTGGAAGAGCTATTGAGCTAAGTCCTATGTGGCTCAATGCTTAGACTGCTCTTTTGTCACACAGGTAACAGATGTTAAATCTAAAGTAAACAACATTAAATTATGGAGGAATGAAAGGAACGGTTCATGATCTTCAGAATTATTTGGATGGCTTTTACAATTAAATCAAATGGCAAATAAAATGGCATTTGGAATAAAACAAATCACACAAAATTGGTAGGAAGACTTGGAGAATCTGGAAATAATTTTTAAACATCAAATATGTTTGTAAACATGAGCAATATAGAGTACAACTTCATAGAAATTACGGCAATACTTTATGATGCTCTGGTTAGGCAATACTCTATTGCGTTCAATTCTGGTCAGCACACAACAGAAAGGATGAATGTTCATAGAAGAGGTTTCAACACAAAAGTCTACAAATGTGAAAGGAATTACTAATAAGTGTGATTCAAGAAACTAGAGTTCTGCAGAAACGAAACAAGTGGTGGAGAGGGAGGAAGGGTAGAATGTAGAAACAGACATAGAAATTAGGAACAGGAATAGGCTACTGGACTCCTTGAGCCTGCTGTGCTGCACAATATGATCATGGCTGATCACTAACTCAGTACCCTGGGTCCTGCTTTCTCCCAACACTCTTGAATCCCTTTAGCCTTAAAGGATTATCTTTAATTCCTTGAAAACATTGTGTTTTTGTCCTGAACTGCTCTCTGACAGAAAATTCCAAAGGCTCACCATTTTCTTCGTGAAGAAATTTTTCCTCGTCTCACTTCTCAGTGGCCAGCCCTATACCCTTAGACTGTGACCCCTGGTTCTGGGTTTCCTGGGATCAGAAAAACTCTTTATGAGTTTACCCTGTCCAGTCCTGTGAGAATTTAGCAAGTTCCTGAGAATCCCAATTCCACCTCCACCACAACTCTAAACAGCAGTGAATATCGTCTTAACCAATCCAGTCTCTCTTCTAACATCAGCCCTGCCAACCTACCTTCCAATAAATCTTCACTGCACTCCCTTCATAAGAACTTCTTTCTCTAGATAAGGAGGCCAAAACTGCATACAATACTCCAGGTACAGTCTCACCAAGGCCCTTTACAATTGCAACAAGGTATCTCTGCTCCTCTAATTTATGATGGCCAACATAACATTTGCTTTCTTCACCATCTGCTGCACCTGCATGCTTCCTTGAGCAACTGGTGTACAAGGGCACTTAAGTCTCACTGCACCTCCCCTTTTCCCAATATATCGTCATTCTGACAATAATCTGTCTTCCCATTTTTTGCTACCAAAGTGGATAGCTTCATTTATCTACAGTACATTCCACCTGCCATTAATTTGCCCACCCACTCAGCTTGTCCAAACCACACTGAAGCATATCCGTATCTCCTCAACACGTCCTCCAGCTAGTCTTGTAGTGGCTACAAACTTGGAGATATTACATTTAGTTGCCTCATCTAAATCAAGAACATATACTGTAAATAGCAGAGGTCCAAGCATCGATCACCACAGTACCACACTAGTCATTGCCTGACACTCAAAGAGATCCATTTATTCTCACTCTGTGTCCTGTCTGCCAACCTGTTTTCTAATCTTGTCAGTCCACTAAATGAATCCCACTTTTCATTTAATTTTACATGCTATTTTCTTACACGGGGCCTTATTGAGAGTCCAAGTAAACCACATCCACTGGCTCTCCTTTGTTAACTCTGCTAGTCACACCTTTGAAAAATTCCAGATTTGTCAAGTATGAATTCTCTTCCATTAATTCATGCTGACTCTGTCTAATCTTGTCAGTGTTTCTCAAGTGGTCCGCTATTGTATCTTTTGTAACAAACTCTGGCATTTTCCCTACTGATGTAGAATTAACTAAATCTTTTTAAAAAATGTGGAGAGGAAACTGAGTTAATGTATGGAGTTACATTAACTAGCCTCCAAAACTACAGAATTGTTCCAGGGTCTGTAGAATCTTAAAAGATAACCACCAACTCATTCGCTATTTGTAGGACCATTTCCTCAATACTGTGGGATGTAGATTATCAGACTCTTGGGGCTTAATCCCATCAATTTTCCCAATACTATTTCCCTACCCGTTTCCTGCAAATCCTCCCACTCATAAGACCCTGTGCTCCCCAACATTTTGTTTAGGATATTATTTGTGCCCTCCTTTGTGAAGACAGGGTCAGAATATTTATTTAACTAGTCTGCTATTTCTTTGTTACCCATTACAACATCCACTATTTCTAACCATAAGAGATCTCCATTTAGAAGCTGAGTCATACTGTCTTATCGAATCTTTTCGTATTCTAATACCTATAGAACTTTATAATCAGTTTGCACGTTACCCACAAAACTTACTCACCTACTCTATTCAGCACCACCCCCCCACCCAAACAATTCCTTTGTCCTCCTTTGTTGAAATATAAACCATTCGCAATCCTCAGGTCTGCTCCTTTTTTGGATCTAATACTATCCCCAATTTCCCTTAGATAACAGTGTGGAGCTCGAGGAACACAACAATTTTTTCTGAAGAAGGGTGCTGACCCGAAACGTCAGCTTTCCTGCTCCTCTGATGCTGCCTGGCCTGCTGTATTCCTCCAGCTCCACACTTATCTCTGACTCAAGCATCAGCAGTTCTTACTATCCCTAATTTCCCTTGTTAGCTATGGTTAGGCCACCTTTCCCATTTTATTTTGTGCCACATAGGAATGAACACGCGCTCTTCGCCATTGCCTATTAAGTCATACTCACAAATTAAAGACAACAAAAGCTAGAAAATGAAGGTTTGTTTAAAACTAAGAAGGGTATTAAGTATGTGGAACAGATTACTGACACAGTGGGGTGGGGTGAAATAAGAAACCTTAAATGAATTTCAACAACTAGACTGGTTCTCGCCAATAAATAAAATTTTGGGCCATAAAAAATGCACAAAGTGAATTCCGTGGGTTGCTGAACATGATAGATCAAAGGACTTCTACGAAGATTATTAGTCTAAGGCCTATCTTTGTTATCTTGTTCATCAAAACGGGTGCCCAAAGTGGAAAGAACTGCTCATCTTGAGGACAGAGCTCCTAAAACAAAATGTTTTGGAACCTGAATTCAGGCTTCCTTTCCTACAACAATTTGTAAAACGACAGCACATTCTCAATGTGAACAGGAGACTCCTCATTCTACAGAACAATAAGAAACTTTATATTCAAGGAACATTAATAGTAACTAAACTTTTAAACTGACACGATGGAATGGAATATCTGTGGGACTTGGGCTTGAAACCTGCCCAGATTGAAGAGATTAAGCTGGTCTCACGCTCCCCCCCCCCCCCCAATGGAAACATTGTCAGTTAAAAAAGTGCTTACAACAACCCCCATCCTAAGGGCAAATTAATGCGATTTCATGGCACAAATTATCCTGCTGTTGACAAATTATGGAAATCTACAGGAAATGAGAATATTATACTTGAAAGTAATAGAATTCCTGGGAAAATATGAATCTTGCATTGGAATTAAGGGTGCACCTTGGATAAGCGCTCATTCAATCAACAGAATAGAGATTGATTTAATTTATAAAAAGGTAGATCAAAACGATGCGGCACAAATTCAAATCAAAACTCAGATATAAACACATATACCGTATTTGTCACAGGAAAGGTTAGAAATGGTTAGCAAAGCCAGGAAACAAAATGCATGCTCCCTCTATCATTAGGCCACAAGTGGAGTTGTTCACTGATGAGTACACAATTATTTGCCACTCCTTGGTCACTGAAGCAGTCCATGTCTAAACGCAGCAAGACCTGTTCAACATCAAGGCTTGAGCTAATAAGTGGTAAGTAATATTCACACCACAAGATTATCAGTGAACAACCATCTTCAAAAAGCCAGATCCTAACCATTACTGTTTAACATTAAATGGCATTACTACCACTTAATCCACTGCTATCAACATCTACAGGCTTCAATTCATCAACAAAAACTTATGACAAATCTGAACAAGCTGATTAAAACTTCTAAACAGTGGAATATCCACACAAGTAAAATCAACATTTTGATGCAGTAAGTGATGAGATAATAGTGCAATGACTTTAGGTTGATGCTTCCTATTATCATCATTTCATGAAAAAAAACAAGCAAGCTTGCTGGCAGCAAGTATTGCAGACTAGCAATCAGGTACTGAATCCTACCCTTCTACCAAGGCCCATTTCTCCATGAACCTTTTGCTTATTGGAAGATCAGAAGTCAATATGTGTCAATGTTTGAATTGGAAAATTTTAACCCTTGAGTTTAAATCCCTACAAACCCCAACTTCTAATTACATAATTTTCTGACTGCAGTCTCACATACATTCCCCAAGTTCCACAATTACGGTCTGTACTTTCAGCCAACAACATCATTGTCCTTGGAATCTCCTTCAAAATCACCTCTGTCTATTTATTTTAGGAAACCTGCCTTTTGTCCTCTCTCATCCTCACTCCTCCACCATTTCCATCTCTAACTGTACTCAAGAGGGTACTTCTAAACTGCCTTCTTCAGCTGCTACAGTCGTTGGGTGTAGGGACACCCACAATGTTGCTGTAGAGGGAGCTCCAAAATTCTGAATTGTAACAGTGAAGGAGTGACAATGAAGAATCAAGTCAGGATGGTGTGGGGTTTGGAAGGGATCTTGCAGGTGGCGGTGCTCACATGCATAGGCTACCTTTGTCCTTTGTTTGGGTGGTGGTGTTGTCTGGTTCAGTTGGTGCAACGCAACTTGTCGATGGTACACTGCTGCCAACGTTCACTGGTGAAGGTGTGAATGTTAAGAAGATAAGTCTATAAGGTTCCTATTTCTGACCGTATGACGGAGGGACATTTATTGATGAAGCAGCTAAAGATGCTTGGGCATACGACATCACCTTGAGGAACATCTATAAAGATATCCTGGATTGACTGACCTTCAACAACCACAACCATTTTTTTTTGTGCCAGGTTTGACTCTAGCCACTGGAGAGCTTTCCCCGATTCCCAGTGACTTCAGTTTTGCTAGGGCGAGGGTAGTGCCTCATTTGAGATTTATACTTTTGCAAACAGCATGGATTGTTCTGTGAAAACCCCTGTACCCCTTCATGTTTACTGCCCAAACCCCCCAGGACTGACTGTGGTCCAGCCTACTGAACATGACACAACCTCATGACTGTTACCTCTACAGCTCACTGACTGACTTACTTGTACTCTGAGCTAATCAGATTTATCTGCAGGACTGGAAGGACTCAGGTCCCCAGGCCCTGGTGGTCACACCAAGTATCTACCTGCTCATTGTCAACCTTGGGCTACAATCAGAAAATGCCCTTGATTTAGTGTTGGATGCAGCCCCAATTAGGTTGGGGAACATGCTGCATGCTTGATGCTTAAGCTGCTGGCATATGCTGTAGGTGCGACATTGACATAGCGTGGAGCTGCACACCAACATGACCATCCTTTGGCTGCTTAGTGTTATCAATCATGACAATCTGCCTGGCTTTTGGGCTGCAATAAGCAGCAAGGCAAGACAGAGATGCTGTGAGCCAGTAAATTCTGAATGAAGCAACACACTAAAAGCAAGGCAATACAGAAATGCTGCAAGCATCTCAGTGCAAAGTGAATGAGCATTAAGAAAGCAAGTTACAATCCCTTCGATGCGTTCTATGCAAATGCACAAGATTGACATTTGTACCTGTGAAGAGCAGCTGGCAAGAGTATTGCTAAGCGAGATGTTGGGAGCTTTAAATTTCAAGAGTGAAGTGCTGAAGTATTTTTTTGAGTCTGAAATCAGCCAAGATGATGTTGTGAAATTGGTGCTTTCCTGATGCTATCTTCCATTAAAAAAAGGTGCAAGTGGTTGCTGACCTTGTAGTGTATCAAGAAATGCTGTTGATGCAGAAACATGGGGATCGGGGGGAGCAATTAGCAAGCTTCACATGCCTGGTAACCAATGTGACTTTCTAGTAATGAATGGGTGTTGTCTAGTTTCTCACCAGAGCTTTAAAAAAGTGCAGAATGCAAAGATATGAGGCAAGATTAACAATATATGAGATGCAAAGGAAATTCATTCTTCACTACTCGAGAGATTTTCATTCAGCCATTGAAACCTTGAGGATAAAGTCAGGCTTGCTTTCCTTAATATCAAGATTCTAATGTTTTCATTCTTGCCGTGTTCTCCCAAATTTCTTTGTTGTCTATGCCACTCAAGGCTAGGAAATTCTGCCCATAGTTCCACGTCAGGATGATGTGCGGTTTGGAAGGGAACTCGCAGGTGGCAGTGTTCCCACATAGCAGCTGCCCCGGTTCTTCTATATGGAAGAGATCATATGTTTGGAAGGTGCATCTAAAAGAGGCCTAGTTACGTGCTGGTGCAACTCACCAAGGGGTAATTGCATTGAGTCATTTAAAAAAGGCACTGAAAATAGTTTAAATAGAATGAAGCAAACATTAAGCCACTCAATCTTCAGGCATTTGTCATTAGGGATTTTGATGAAATGACCTTGGGGCAGGGCCTCCAACCACTTCTCCAAGAGCAACTGAAATCTCATGTGAGCGGTTCAAGGTTTTTGCTGAAGAACAGTGGAAATCATGTTGGCCAAAAGTACACAGAGGCAAGCAAAAAAAAAGGAAAAGGTAAGTCTCCATTCAAAATGTACCAGCCGTATCAAATTAAGTTTGCTGGAAGAAAATTTCGATGTTAGCGTGTTTTCAAGCATAGATTTCATCCCTTTGCAGAAAATGTAAATCTAAACTTGAGAGTTTACTTTCGAACCAAGAATGATTAATCGTATAACACTTACACAATCCTCCTCCCAATTTTACTTTCTATGCAAACTTCAGAGTTCTATGCACAGTATGCTTAATCAGAAGTGTAGGTCACTTGGAGGAACATTGCAGTGAAAATCAGTCATTATCTTATTATACAATCTCCCACAAACTCATCTGGAGTCATTTGTTAATGGCCATTTGTCTGAGCTAACACAATTTCAAAAAGTTGTTGGAAACATACAAGACCGTGTGTTAGGGGAATCAATTCAGGAATTTTACCACCCCAGCACTATTTCAGCACTCCATTTCACCACATGGTTAAGCAGCCACTGATGAAATTCAAATATGCTGCATACACACTTCATTGCTCATCACAGCTGTACCCAATTAGTATTCTCAATTAAATATCGATACTAACAAAACTGAAGCAGAAAAACTCATTTCCAGAGCTGATGGTCTCAATTTTGCAATCTTGTAAAGCAATCCTGTCAGCTACTTACATTTGGGATTTTATTTGCATTTTGTTTCAGTTTAAGAGAAAACGGCAAATTCCCAACCCAACTTCCGTGCTAACAAACCATTGGCACAAGGCCAGCTCCTAGTCACGAAAAGCCACATGACATATTATGATAAACAGCAACCAAGTAACACCCAAAACTAACACCCGAGCATATTTCAGTTCCATTTGGAGAATTAGCCCACGCAATGAGTCACAAATACGTAGGACACACCTTGACCAATGTTCTGATGTTCTTGACTAAAGCTTCCATTTTGCGTGTTTGGAACTGTTTCTGACAGTCTTATAAACAGTTTCTCCAGTCTCCCCATGCTAGTTTTGGTATGGAGCTCTAACTCCTTAAAATGATTACAACATGAAAGAGACATTTCAGCCCATCACATCTGTGCTGACCCTCTGAAGGAGGAATTGGCCTGTTGCACCCCTGCCTTCTCCCCTATAGCACTGCCCAGCGTCTTCACAAAAGTACAGTTGAAACTGTACGGAAAATTATTGCACCAAAACTGCATCCCACTCCACTACAGTACAATGAATCAGAGCTTCAAAGCAGTCCTTAAAGATACGTGGTAGTTATTTCTGTTTAAGCAGCATTAGACATGTATCTAATTTCAAATAGTGATGTGAATAACAAATCATATTTTTATTGCAAATTGAAAATAAAGTGTAACCATTTATACATTGCAAGCAAGCAACTTTCAACTATTTTTGTGCATTTCCTGGTAACAATGCCATGAAACATGCATAGTCCGAGAGTGTTTTTATTCTCAGTAAGAGCTTCATTTCCTTGGTTACTGGATGGTGGCAATGTTTGTTAAGTAAATATACACGCGTCGCACATTTGTCTTGAGCGTGTACACAAGGCGGTTTCTACTAAAATTGGAACACATGATTGAAATGCTACCGTCATAGCCACACATGTGGATAATTAGTGACTTCAATTGGACAACAATACTTGACAACCTCATTTTGTTTACTTATCAAGAAAAATCAGTAAAATATTCCTAAAAACTTTCCATTGTAATTAAAGATTGAGCAAGCAACACTGGTGGGCCTTCTATTCATTATTGTGAAAGGATAGCCCACTTTATGCGAGCAATGTGCATAGCTAATTAGCACCACAAAGAAAATTAGGTATAACATTTGGGACATTTTATCAGAATAGTTCATTAGAAGTGGATCAGAGAAGGCTCACTCAGTTGATTCCTGAAATGAAGGGATTATATCATGAAGAAAGACTGGACAGGTTGGGCTTTATCCATTGAAGATCAGAAGATTGAGAAGTGATCTTACTGGAACATACAATGATCCTGAGAGAAATTGACAAGAGCGGATTCTGAAGGAATGTTTTGCAATGCAGAACAGTTTAAAAAGGAGTCTCCCATTTAGGACAGGTGAGTAGATACTCTCTTCCCAGAGACTAGGCAGAGGCAAGCTCATACATAATATCATACATAACACATTTCATTTCTCCAGCATTTTTATTTAATTTAAATCCCTGAATGGCAAATTCTGAAGGAATGGGAAAAAGGTAATAAAGGCAGAATAAAAACATAAACACGCACTTCAGATCAGTCTGGCACAACACATTTAAAAGTAATGCTGGGGTTCAGAGCTGGAAACCAGCAGCTTGCATATTGAAACAACCATAGCTTGGAGACTTAAACAGGTGATTAACCTGTATGTAAAGAAAGGAATATTTCTGTTACTCAAACATGCAAAGTTTAGGTTACTTGGGTCCGAGTCGTCAATCCATTGATTAGTCAGAGGATAGGAGCCATGAGGTGTAATTAATGGATAACATTGATATTTTCACATCAGTGACTTGAATCAATTTCCTCCTTCAAGTCAGTCTAATTGCCTAGAAACTAAAACTTAGAGTTTCTAATTATTCTTTCTTCATTTCTCTCATTTCATTTCTCCAAATGGAGACAGTGTCATTTTTGACTCTAAGATAAGAGTTCAGTCATATGCCTAGGCCTTCATTAAGGCCACCCTATTTCCACTTCCATTATATTGTGACCCCACATCTGCCTCAGCTCAGCTGCTGCTCAAACCTTCGAAAGGCCTTTGTTACCCCTCGACCTGACTATTTCAACAGCTGGCTTCTATATTCTATCCTTCATAAATTTGAGGTCACCCAAAATTCTGATGCTCCTTTCTTTGCTTTGACATTGAATCAACTGTCACTACCAGGCAGAAGGACAGGCAGAATGTGCATGTAAAAAAAAAGCTGGGTATACAATGAAGACTGCTGACTCACCACGGCAGCACAGTGGCTCAGTGGTTAGCACTGCTGCCTCACAGCACCAGAGGCCTGGGTTTGATTCCCACTCGGGCAACTGTCTGTGCGGAGTCTGCACATTCTGTCTACGTCTGCGTGGGTTTCCTCCAGGTGCTCCAGTTTCCTCCCACAGTCCAAAAGGTGTGCATGGTAGGTGGATGGGCCATGCTAAATTGCCCATAGTGTTCAGGGATGTGTAGATTAAGTGGGTTACAGGGGGATGGGTCTGGGTGGGATGCTCCAAAGATCAGTGTGGACTTGTTGGGTTGAAGGGCCTGTTTCCACAGTGTAGGGATTCTATGAACTACAAACTAAATTCATCTTAAGTGACATGAAGCCAAATTTAGTTTATAATGCACCTGTGAATTGTTTCAGGAAGTTTTTAATTATGTTAAAGGTATATCAATTTGGTTTGTTGTGGTGCTTGTAGCGTGCGTGGAGTACGATGACAGGGACCTTTATTTTCACTCATTTTTCAACATAATCCCCATGAGGCAGTGGGGGTAAGCGTTTACAATAGTTAGATCATTGGAGGGGTGGAGCAGGAGGAAAAGAGACTGAAAAAAATAACTGTTTCCTGAAAAGGAAGCGGGTAACAGCCACCACAGTTGGCTGAATGGCCATTTTTCATCCCTGAAAATAAAGTGCATTACAGTCACAGCTGGTCAAATAGCTATTAAATTTAACTTGTGTGTCCAAGTAGAAAATAAAGTAATATGCAAGAAATGCAAGTATTTTGCTAAAAGACCTGGAATTTCACAGTCAAAATGGTCAATTATTTGCAGAATTAAGCATCAATGCAATCTTACCATCATGTATCAGTATTACCATGAAAATGATCTTTGTATAATACACCACGATGAGCTTTGAGCTCCATCTGCTGGCTTAGGCTGGACATGCACAGCTGCAATGTCACAGGAGACCTACTAGCAGTACCTGCATCACTTTCAAATTAATTGAAAACAATGGAAAACAAACTTTTTTGAACACATTTCAAAACATGTAATTTTACTGTACAATCAAATTTTAAGGACAGGACCATGTCCTCAGCTTCTCTCCTGATCTCCAATGCAACAAGCACTCCACCACACAAAGCAGGCAAATAACCAAATCCTAAGGCAATACTAATACCATTTTACAACCAACTGCAATGAGATGGGTGAGCTGTGGCAAGCTGTGGACTTGTTTCCTCCCTAGATTCGTAGAGGTTTGCTTCAATATGATCCATCTTCTTCCCCACCTCTCTCGCACTGATTACTTTTCTCCCAACCTCATTTGCAAGATCTGAAGCTCACCTGAAGGAATTACAGCTGCAACACCTATAACAAGCCAAAGCTCCAACATACTGTATCACAAATGGATGCCTTGCTCTCTGATCTTCAGTTCTTTCTTCTGCCTCGTCTGTCCTGAAATAACTGAGCTATAATGATTATGCAGTCGGCGCATTGACAAGAAAATATTCAAACACAAATTCGTTGCTCCTGATAACTATCCAGTGATCCTTGCTGGAAAATGCATGCTGATAGAAATATGATCAAGTTCAATAATACTTTGTGTTAAAGTTTCATCAGTTGTCCAAGTTCACACAACAAGCAGTCATCTTGGGCTGGTTCAGAAAAGTCTTTGAGCTTGCACTGAACAGTTTTAATGATGTTTGGTACGCATTGTGTTTGGATGGTGATGACATGTTACTGGGATAAAACCTGTGGGGTTTATAAGATGTGGTGTCTATTAAATTGGTTCTCTCTCAAATGGTGTCAAGCTTCGAGATTGTTGGAGCTACAATCATCCAGACAAGTGGGGAGTCACACTCTTGACTTTGGCCTTGTAGATGAAACACAGGCGTTAGGGAGCCAAAATGTAACATACTCGTTGCAGGATTCGTAGGCTCTGACTTCCTCTTGTAGCCACAGCATTTATTTGGCGGGTCCGGCACGGTTTCTGGTAATTGCTTAACTGCACCCCCTCAGAAATAGGAGCAGGATTAGGCCATTTGGCCCCTTCAGACTGCTCCACCATTAGATTGGATCATGGTTGATCCAACTGACATTCTTCATACCACTTTCCTGTCCTATCCATCACTCAACCTTAAATACGCCCCACATCTTTCTGTGGCAAGGAATTCCAAGAATCTCACCTCTATGCAAGATGAAACTCCTCCTTATCTCAGCCTTATTACGAGACTCTGCCCTTCTGGTAGACTCTCCAATGAAGAGAAACATCCTCTCAGCAGTTATCTGTCAAGCCCCTTCAGAATCTTACACGTTTCAATGCGATCACCTCTCATTCTTCTAAACTCCAGGGAAGAGTCCCCCACCTATTTAACCTTTGCTCATAAGACAGTTCCTCCATACTGGGGATCATATTAGTGAACCTATTATCAGGCAGCTGAAGATGGTAGGCCTTAGGTCCTGAGGAACTCCTGCACAGCTAAGATGACCACAACAACCTTCTTTATTGCCAGGTAGGACTCCAAATAGTGAAGTGTTTTGCCCGATTCCCAATGACTCCAGTTTTGCTAGGGCTCCTTGATGACACTCAAATCAAACATGGCCCTAATGCCAAGGGCAATCACTCTTATCTCACTCTGACATCCAGTCCTTTTGTCTAATGCTAGAACTGAGGCTGTTATGAGATCAGGAGCTGCGTGACCCTGGTGGAACCCAAACTGAGCAACAAGTGAGCAGGGTATTATAAAACAAATGCTGCTTGGTAGCATAGTTGATGACACCTTTCATCATTTTGTATGTGATCGAGTGTAGACCAATTGGTCTAACTGGCAGATTTGGGTTTGTCCTGTTTTTTTGCCTAGGACAGACCTGGGCAATTTTCCATATTGGCAGGTAGGTGCCAGCATTCTAACTATACTAGAACAACTTCGCTCCGGGTGCAACAAGTTCTGGAGCATACGTCTTCAGTACTATTCCCAAAGTGTGTTCAGGGCCATAGCCTTTGCAGTATCCAGTGTCTCCATTTCTTGATATCACGAAGTGAATCAACCTGGCTGAAGATCTACGATGCTAGAGAGCCTCGTGAGTGTTCGAGTCTGAGGTACGCTCAAATGGCAGGCAAAGGAAGTGCTACAAACGTCACTTAAAGGCTTCATACAGGAGTTTTGATATTGACTTGGAGTCCTGGGTAGCTCACTGCACCTGATGCCAGATTTAAGAAAAAACAAAATGGCTTAGATTTCTTTAAAAGCAAGTCATAACAAAGACAGCAAGAAAATCCATGAGAGGAACTCACCCAAAACTCTATGTTTTTGGTGCCCTATTCTATCCACAGCAGAACCTTCCAGGCACAGATTAGCCTCAGCCGATGTATCCATCAAGACCCTACCAAACACAGCAGCTAATCAACATAGTCACATTAACCATGAAAGAAAGAGACCAGAAGTCAGCCATGTCCAAGAGATCGTGTTGTCCTCCTAACAGATCAATATTGAATATTTTGGACGTAAAACTTCACCAAAAAAAAAAAGTAAACATTTCATCCAAAGCAACCAACTCCAACACAGATGCCCAAATAATTTGTACATCAAAGAATCATCTAGGAGTTTCAATGCGAAAGAGTGCAGACACCCTACTTCAGCGAGGCAAAATCCTGCAAAATGAGAATATATAAATTGGAGAGCTCTGTCAATATCTCCGACGGAAACTACACTCCAATGGCAGTTTGTGATGTATAGTGATGCCAAGAGTGTGGGTTCAACTGCAGCAACTGAGGTTACTATGAAGGATTCTCCTTCTCTACATCCCCCCTTGCCAGAAGAATGGTGACCTTCAGGTTAAACTGCACCAGCATCTCTAATGAAGGTGTTGGCCTTTGGTTTGGTAAGACTATAATGACCTTACAGCATTAAACCAGAGCACAAGCTACAAGATCTCAGTGTTTACACCAGCTAGAACAGCTCCAGCTCTTGTAACTAGTATGCACTGAAGTTGCATGCTTCCCCACTTGTACATCAGTACAGATCAGAAATGTGAGGCAAGCAGAGAAGTGGCAAAATAAACACTGCAAAGACGCCAAAGGAGACAATCTCTTTCAGCAAGTGCAATTTTTCCTTTTTTTAAAAAAAAATTCAGATTGCACTGCTGCAATTTCCACAAGGGCGTTTTTTGATTCATGCTGCGAAAATGGAATATCCTGTATGCTACATGGTACACTGCAACATGATCTCAGTGAAATACAAATCAGGCAAGAGGCAAGCTGAAACATCAGATCCCTGACCTTTTATTAGTCAACCCACATACTGAACTTAAATGTAACACACACACCTATCAAATAAAAAGCCAAGATTTCAATTTTCCTATGTTGCCC
Organism: Ginglymostoma cirratum; assembly: GCA_024137785.1. Classification (NCBI taxonomy): domain Eukaryota; kingdom Metazoa; phylum Chordata; class Chondrichthyes; order Orectolobiformes; family Ginglymostomatidae; genus Ginglymostoma; species Ginglymostoma cirratum. The sequence continues at coordinate 25,116,227 of JAHRHZ010000066.1, read as the reverse complement.
CACTCACTGCATGTCTAATGCAGAGAATGTGCTTCATAAAACACTAGACTAAAAGAGAGACAGATCCCGAATGAGAAATATTGGTGGCAGCAGTGGTAATGGCCACAGTTTGGTGTTGGGGGTGGTGGGAAGAGTTGGCGTTGGTGGTGGAAGGAGTTAAAGCTTAACAAACAGGTGGACTCAAAATGAAGGGTTTAAAGAAGTGGAGAGATGGCAGAGCCTAAGAAGGAATACAAGATCAGTTACTGAGTAGATAGAGCCAGAATCAATTAATACCATGCTGGTCAGAGCTCATCTTGCTAACACAGAAACCAAAACAGGATAGCTTGAAATTAAGTTTGAAAGGAAAGATCACATGCAACCGAAGAATTTAAACTTAAAGCCGATGAAGGAATGAGACATATGATAACCACATTAAACTGTGTCATGATGTACAAGATGGACTATTGTTTTTCAATTCCATCACAGTCCATTGGGGACTTTCATGGACTGAATTTTTTTTTTGGAAAAAGCAACCAAAATGCTGACTTAAAATGGCCACAGCAATCACCTGACCACACAGATTAGCCAAATTTCATGAAATCACATAGTAAAGAGAATCTAGATTGAAATAAAATTTTATTCCAAGGCAAGAAAACAGATAAGCCCTCATCTCCTATTTGCATTTACACCTTTAATAAGAATGTTCACATGTTGAAGTCGAAAATATTACCTGTAATTAGCAATCTCAGAGACAATGAATTCAGACATGGAAATAAAAAAAGCTTGTATATCAGGAAGTTGTTTTTGGCAGAAAGAAATCAAAGGATGCAGAGCTTGTTGGGGATTTATATTTAAGGACTATGTGGAAAACAAAGAATTGTTTGGACATTTTCTGGATAGGAAAAAGCTTATGAAGTCAACAGTTTAATGTGTGTTGTGGTATACAGAAAGTCAAGTGGCTACGCAGAAAATATAAACAAAGCTTTCAAAGGAGGTAGGAGTTGATTTATAGCCCTTAATTATTGCAAAACCTGGTTTTGAAAAGTCTATGATGGTTTCTATGCTATAGGTGCCTAGCAATCCTTTCTGGACTTAGTCTTCCGTTTTTACGGAACAAAAGTCATAAGGAAGGAATCTGCACAACTGCAAGTCTCTTCCCCCTTTGTTTCTCAGCAGAGATTCTGGGAACTGATTAAAATTTCCAAATATCAGTATTGCCCACTACCTTACACACCCTGAAAAGCTGAACCATGGCCAATTTCCGAAGACTCTGATCCAGCTGGATTTCAATCCAAACTGAACATCTGTCAGCCAGCATGCCTGTCAGCATTTTGATTCCATCGACAGGAAAACAATGAACCATAAACCTTCATCCAATTCTCTCCATTTTTTTCAAGCAATTGGTCAATGGGAATTTTTTTTCCCTTGGATCTGCTTTCTTTTAAAAAAAGAAAACGCAATCGACTCTGCAGAGACAGTTGCATTTTGTGTGTGCACCCATGTTTTGCAACAAGGGGATATAATGCCAAGTTGGTTAATAGCTAAGCTAGAATCCGAATATTTGCCGCTTGTATCTTATTCTTGATACATAATATAAAAAAAAAATTTTGAAATCATTTAAGAAGCTTGGTTACAGTCTTGGTTAGTTGTACAAAAGGGAACCAAATGGACACTTCTGTGATTGAGCCAATACATTTATACCAATGATATGACTGGTAAAGCAGAAGGGCTTGATTATCAATAGATTCCTCCTGCCAGTCACAATACATTGAATCTCTCCCTCCCTCTCCCTCGAAGGGAACATGCCTGATGACAGTACATACCAAAAGAAATAGAACTTAAGAGCATAACTGCAACATTCACTATTTCTGATGGTTTGAGACATCAACTAGACAACTGGGGTCTTAGGTTAAAACCTTACGGTTCAAGGAGAACCGGATATACTCTAAACAATATTTTATTTTTATTAACAATTTATGTACTGGACATTGTCCCCTTTTATGTTTGCAATTGCAAGTGAGAGAGAGCACCCAAAATACCTTTTCTTGACCTTGTGTCTTTGGCTTTTTTTTTTTTAGAAAGTTTGCGTTAAGTGGTAATAAAATGCTCTTTCATTCAGGAAAACCTCGAGATTTCCTTACTACTACAGCAGAAATTAGTTTACTACATTTTAATTGGAGAGAGGTGTATTCTCTTTCTAAAGAAAACATAAATGTTTGTTGCAGCCAATCAAGAAATTAAAAAAAGGGTAGCCAAATTCATGCCTCCTGACAGGGTTGTAACAACCAAGGATGAGCTGTTAACTGGAGGAGGAGCTAGAAAAACTCCAATAAGGTAGTGGAAGATATTCAAATAGCAAAGGTTTCACATGTATAGTCAAGGAATCAAATCAACAATAGATAAAACAGAGTATAAAGCTAAGGAATCTTTTTACATTAATCAGTTAAAGAACTGGCAGACAGAATTATATTCAGCAAGTGATACAAATGAAAGAAAATTAAGAGTTCCTCAAAGGGAAATTATTTTTTAAAATCATAAAACCCAATCGTAACAATTTGTAACACCAAATAGTGGCAAAGATACAGTTTGTACAAATTTATGGACATTGAGAGATGCAAGAACTATAGTATGCAAGTATCTTAATATAGCCTGGGAGATTAAGATCCTTATAAGTTAACTCTTGTAAAATCAAACACAGCCACAAGATGGCAGAGCAGATAGATCTGTATGACACAATGAGCAAATACCTTTCTAAACATTAGTGTTCTTTACGTGTTGCATTCCAAGCCAAACACAGTTCATGCTCCACAGAAACTGAAAATTTTACACCACTGAGGTTTGATGTCTTGAGTAATTTATACACACATGAAGTCCTGTGTAAAATGCAATGCCAAATTGAGTTTTGATTGAGCATCACTTCTGAAGTGAAGCAGCATGAGGCAAAGAGGAAGTGACAAGAACCACACATACACTATTGATCTGCATCTTTGCAACGAGGAGACAAAACATGGGAGATCAAAAGCTCTGTACTGTGCATGAGGAGGTAGGTGACTCAAAGTTCATTACCAAAGCCAGGTGACAGTTTTCATGCAACAAATGCAAAGAATGCTGGGATAACACCAGCATCTCTGGTTGCATCTGTGGAGAAAGAGTTTCAAGTCTGGTTTGACTCTTCTTCAGAGCTCGTCCTTGCTATCTTGCTCAAGCTTACAATTTCCTAGTTCAGCACCAAAACCACTATATTCTCAACTAAAAATGTTTCAACAGAATTGCTGAAATATGAGTGATTATGCTGAATAAATAAATGTACTTACTAAATAGAGCAGAAACGTGTGCAGACCAGTGCCAAGTCCAACAGAAGACAGAATGCCCAAGCCTACCCAGTAGGCACACCACAAAAACTTCTTTTCCACAAAGCGTACGTACTGTCACAGGAGGGAAACAAAGCTAAAATTAACAACTGATGCATATCACACCTTTAACAGAGCTGAGTTTAAACAGAATAATAGGGGATTTTGCACAATTATTTCAAAAACCGTTTTGAGAAAGGGTTAAGAAAAGGTAGCTTTTACCTTACAGGGCCCAGGCTCACTCTCAGAAAACTGAGGTCACTGAGCAATAAACACATTACTTTCAAAAATGTGGGAATGGATTAACCCACCAGGGTAGATACACTAGGTAGAATTTACAAGGCTTTTTTTAAGGCCAGATTAAGCTAAACCAAAAATTTGAAGAGGTATGGATGTGGCAGTGATGAATGCTCAATGTTGCAAGCAAGGCAGTTCAATTCTTTTAGATTAAGACCAATATGGCTGTGCACGTGTGACTTAAGTAAACTCAACTTGCAATCAGCTTCAGTGATCTATCAGCAGAGGGTGTGAAGTTTTTTTTATCATTTCTTGTTTTAAAGTCTGGATTAACGCATGAAAGAGAGTTCTTCTGTCAGCAGTTTCCCTCTCTAATGTCTTCCTCAGTGCTATATCTCTGGTGCAAACTATATAGACTATATGAAAGTAGCCAGCTTGGCCCGGTGTGAAGCTGTCTGATGCTTGTGCACAGTTCATTGGATAGCAACCAAGAACACACACAATTCCTGCCCGAGATCATCTGCCTCAAGATTTGGAACTTTCAGTCTGTGTTGCTAAAACATCCAACTAGAAGCTGCTTATAGCCAGTGAACTAAACAGAACTCAAATCAAGGCAGCTCAGATTAATTAAAGAAGGTATCACATTGGATATACAGATCAAGAATCTATTTTGAAATTTTCAGAATTGCATTATTGCATATGTAATTAACTTCCACATTTTCCCCTCGGCCTTCCATGTTTTATAGAAGTCCTTTAAGTGCAGTCAAAAAATTTACTGACCTGTTTAATGAAAATTAAGCAAATTATCAAGTCAGAAATGGTTTACAATTGACAATCTGCATGTGTATAGCATAGTACCTCTCAATTACTTTAGGGAAAAAAACCCCAAGGCACACTATATCAATATCAAGCCAAGGGAAAAAAATTAGGATGGGTAAATAAATGCTTAGTCAAAACGGCAATTTTGAAGGACATTCTGTAAAGCAAAGTGAAATTTAAAAGCAGAGAGTTCATAAGCAAGTTTAATTGCAACAAAATGCTGCAGGTGATGTGAAGATTTCAGCAACATTCATGGTCAATACTGAGTTGAGAAGCATAAGTTCAAGAGACCTTCAAGTAGAGTCAACAATGATCGGGCAAAAGGAATGGTGTACAGATAAGTGGACTGGGCTGAAAGCAGTTTTGCAAGGTACTGGGACTGGAGGTGGTTATCAGGATAGGAAATGGTGAGGTCACAAAGAACTTGAAATTTGAAGCAATGGACAGGAGAGGGCATGTGCTCAGATGACAGCCAGGAAAGGTAAACAAGTACAAAGGCTCTTAAGCTAGTGAAGGCATAGAGAATGCAATACAACTAATAATTTACAACGCCTACAATATGGAATACTAGCTGAGAGTATTGGAATAGATGAGTCTGAATATGGATGAGCATTTCAGAAGGTCTAAGCAAGGACAATGGAAATATTATAGAGCTGCGAAAAATATACAAATTCAACTATTCTGAAAGATTTTTCCCAACCTTCCACTTTCTTTTTAAAAACAGATACATTATGTAATAAAGGTCCTAGTTACTAATCAAAATATTAAGATAACCCATTGTTTAATCTAAATTGATTCCTAAATCTAAATACCACTAGGCCATACCTCCCCTAGTGGTATTATCACAGGATAGTTAATTCAGAGACCCAAATAATGTTCTGAGGGCTTGGGTTCAAATCCTGCCATGGCTGATGGTGGAATCTGAAATCAATAAATATCTGGAATGAAGAATGTAATGATGACCTGAATCTATTGCCGATCGTTAGAAAAACCCATCTGGTTCACTCATGTCCTTTAGGGAAGGAAACTGCCATCCTTATCTGGTCTGGCCTACATGTGACTCCAGGCCCACACTGGTTCACTCTGAGCTGCCCTCTGGGTAATTAGGGATGGGTAGTAAATGCTGCCTAGCCAGCAACAACCTCATCCCATTATTGAATAAGGAAAATAAAAATTAACTGTTCCTAGATTTTCAGTCAAGTGAACTGATTGTCAAGAATAGTCTATTGGAAACACTGGAACTCCTAAAAACTATTCTCACTTTAAAATGGTGCCACATTGAAAATATACTACAGAGTAAGTCACAGACATGGACATACAAAGCTTAAACACTTCTCCCCATTAAAAACAACATCAAAATGAATAAATGTGTGTTTTCAAAGTTTAAAATTCCTCAGCCTGCTCATAAACAGAAACTAGTTTGACTGGTTCTGACAATATATTGCAGGTGCTGTCATGCATTCATGAACATCCTTGTACATGGTTCATGATCAATATTATGAAACATACTTTGAAGTTGGCTAAATTTAATTCAAAGCTTACTGCTTTTCTTAAGCAATTACTCTTTTCCCCTAAAGGCATTGACTCTTGCAGGATCAAGCTTCAAATAACAATCCACAGGTACTTGACTTAGTGCCCACACTTCATGTTTTCTATCAAGGTAGAGACATCAGCAGACTGAGTACACTAGACATAAAAGCCTAAATGTCTGCCTGCTATAAGCACATCGTATCATAGAATCTGTGCAGTGTGGAAGCAGGCCATTCTGCCCATCGAGTCCACACCAACCCTCCAAACAGCATCCCACCTAGACCCAGACCCCAACCTAGTCTGTGTAACTCTGCATTTCCCATGGCTAATCCATCTAGCCTGTACAATCCTGGACACTACAGGCAACTTAGTACAGATAATCCACCCAATCTGCACATCTTTAGACTGTGGGAGGAAACCAGAGCATCTGGAGGAAATCCATGCAGACACAGGGAGAATGTGCAAACTCACACAGACAGTTGTCAGAAGATAGTATCAAACCCAGGTCCCGGGCACTGAGAGGCAGCAGTGCTAACCACTGAGTCACGATGCTGCCCCTACCACCAAGACAGAGAGCCAAAACAATCTTCATTGCTCAAGATCAAGAAATCATGCTGGCATAAAAATTCATAACACCATGCACCTCCGTATTCACGTTTAACAGTTTTATAACTTGGTGCTTGCACATGATATTTATTTAAGAGTTACAAGTATCTGCATTAAAAATAAATTACAAAGAACTACAAATAATGTTCTACCCTTTTCTTCTCACTCTTAAAGATTCAAAAATTAAACCTAATGAGACGAATTGATTGATTGTCCAAGAAGTGACAAGTGAAAAACTAATTGAGAAATCCTAGTGAAAGGTTGAAGCCCATAGGACAAGGCACCAATGTTAAGAAATTGGGACAGATAGCGCCACATCTAGTCTTTAAAAAAGCTTAGGCAGAAGATTGACGAAGGGACATTTGGAGACTGAGTCGGTGCGTGTGCGTGCGTGCGTGCGCGTGTGGGGCCAGGGGGGAGGACAGGAGAGGCAGGAAAACAGGCCACAATCAAATCAGCCACCATTATGCTGAATTGCAGATCAGGTAAATTGTTCGAAAGGTCTGCTACTCATGAATACTACAATGCACAACACAAAATAAAACCAAGATAACAAGCATGGGGCTGGATGAACACAGCAGGTCAAGCAGCGTCATAGGAGCAGGAAAACTTGACGTTTCGGGCCGAAACCCTTCCTCAGAAATCTTGTGTCATATGGAGTTCAGCGATTTCTTGCTAGTAAATGCCAGGGTAACAGTTTCTTAGAAACCAGTTTGTTTTCAAAGAAAGTTAAGATTTGTATTAAAATCCAAACTGGTTTTGGATGGAACTGTTAACCACCTGTCTTTCAGGTTTGATTGGCCTGCTATACATTTCTAACAATCACTCCCATTGAGTCAACTATTATTTAATCAACTAATACTGAGGATTAACAGCAGCCGAAGTTATAACCTCTGAGCTCACCTGTTGATGCCCACCTTCAACATAGTAGGCAACTGTAGCTACAGCAAACAATAACAGAGTGATGAAGACAAACTGTCGTCGCTGCCACAACCTGAAAAGAGAACCACACAGCTGCATTAGTCTATAAATGTGCTGACATACAATTAGCTCACCTGTCTGGCTGGGAAGAGAGGGAAAATTGGGAAAGGATAGAAAAAAAGAAAGATCATTAGGTAACGGACAAAGCTTATTTTATTCCTTGTCTCATATGAATATTCATCTTTTACCTTGGATTCACCAAACTACTGTTTTTCCTCCTATTTTCCATCTCGGTGACATACTGCATTGAAACGCTTGTCACTTTCACAAGAAGTTCCTTTACAGAAATAAGAATTAATATCGATACCAAGGGACCAATCGCATGAGGTTGGCCAACTTAACTGTATCGTAGATGCAACAAATAAAAAGAATGTTTGAAACAAAGTTCCATAAATAAGTTCCTGTTTTTATGCCAGATGGAGCCCGTGATATACCAATTCATCAAGTTCCTGATCTCGAAGACAGCTTGAGAAAACAGAGATAAGGTGACTCCTTTGAGGAAAAAAGTAGGGAGGAGATAATAAGACCATGGACTCTCTGCTTTCTTAGATTTTACAATTAGTTGCAGATTGGACTTGATAGAGATAGAACAAGATAGACAGAATGATGATATAAAATGACAGCAAGAACACAGATTTAAGCAAGAGCGCTTTAGTCATACAGTCAGAAGTCTACAACGCAGGAAAGATCCTATGGCGCATTGCATCCACATGGGTCAAGAACCACTACTCCATTTTCCAGCACTTGGCCCATAGCCGTATACGCCTTGACATAATTTTTGGAAGGCAAAAGAAAAAGGTCTAAATGACCTTCCATGCAACCTTGATCACCATTGCAATCAAGAATGCAAAACAATGGTCAGAAATCAACTACAAGCTGAGCATTTAAGACCTATATAACAAGCATAAACTTGGGCTATGAGTTAAAAGAGATGAATATGGTGGGGGAAACACAAGGGCATGGAATATCTTAAGTTGCTTTAAAACCTACATTCATTCTTTGGCAGTACAGGACTTCAGTATTGCTAAAAAGGAGGATATGTCTAAGATTTTCGCTTTGCATTTATTAGGACAATGTGCAAGAAAGCCAGTTTAAGAGGAGATAACCAAGATTTTTCTCGTGCATAAAAGAAAACACTGGTTACAAGTGGACCCGGACTGGTGGAGGCAGTGTGTTGAAGAATGCACAGGTCAACAGGAACTGAAAGTTAACAGTCAGATTTTGGTTAAATTTTAACCTAGGAAAGTTGATTCCAATTTTCAAAGTATTTGCTTGAGAAATGAACCAACATATTTCTGTCACCTGTTTTGTTCAATTGCAACAGCTTACGTGTACATTCTGTCTGTCTGTCCACAAAGAACAGGGCACTGAAGTTTAATGTATGTAGTTTATGACTGGACCCCACTGCAAGCCTGACTGATCCTAAACTGGTTGCCAGTGTAATCCTTGACACGCACTGTATTATCCAGCAAATTTTGTACAATTGTAGAATCATATGTAATGTTGGACATTGAGTCACAAGCTTTGAAAAGGTGGTTGAGTAATCAATGGCTGTTTGCAACAAGCAAGGCAAAGACATCTGCCATTTGATATTTGATAGTCTTTGGGACATACAGTCTACATTCCAGCTATCTAGCTTCACGTATTGCTCAAATATTCACTACGCTTTACCCTTTGGACACTTTTCAGGACTAAAGATGACAGCATTGTGGCCATAAAACAGTCTCAGCGATAATGTTGGTTTTCCTTTTAAATTGGTATCCTCGCAAATTGTCCTGATGAGTAAGATAAAAAAGCTCTGACAATTTTTGTTTTCACAGCAATACTCAAACCTACAACGTTGGGACTAATCTAAGGTATAGTAAATAATCTTGGATCATGGGATTTTCTTGGACTGCTGGCTCCATACAAACACTTCTTCAGGCAGCCACATTATTTAATGCAATAAGAGGTAACATAAATAATGTGCTTTAACATAGCACCTTCATGACAGAAAAATGTGTCAATTATTTTACATGAGGATTTTCTATTTTTAAAGCTTTGGCTCATTCAAGATTGGATTCCTGACAATGTTTGACATTATTAATGGCCACAGGAATCTATTACAAGCATCTTTAACCTGCACAATGACGACAGTCCACGAAACAATTAAAGGTAAGATAATGCAAATTAGTCAAAAACAGTGATCACGGAGGATTTCAACATGCAGGTGGACTGGGAAAATCAGGTTGGTAGTGGATCGCAAAAAAAAGAAATTTGTGGAATGTCTACAAGTTGGCTTTTTGCAACAGCTTGTGGAAGAGCCCACTAGGGAACAGGAAATTCTGAATTTAGTGTTCTGCAATGAGGCAGACCTCACAAAGGAGCTTAAATTAAAAGGAACTCTTACGAAGCAGTGACCATAATATGATTGAATTTACTCTGCAAATTTGAGAGGGAGAAGGTGGAATTGGATGTAATATTATTACAGTTGAACAAAGGCAACCTCTGAGCCATGACGGAGGAGCTGACGAGAATTGACTCAGAGGACCCTAGCAGGAAAGGCAGTGGAACAGCAGTGGCAGGAGCTTCTGGGAGTAATTTGGGAGACACAGCAAAAAAATTCATCCTTAAGAAAAAGAGCATACTAAAGGAAGGATGAGATAACCATGGCTGACAAGGGAAGTCAGGGACAGCACAAGTGCAAAGAGAAAGCATATCACGTAGCAAAGGGCAGTGGGAAACCAGAGGATTGGGAAGCTTACAGAGATGAACAGAGGGAAACAAAGAAAAAAATAGGGAGGGTGAAGATTAAATATGAGGGTAAGCTAGCTGCTAACAAAAAAAATTGCAAGAGTTTCTTTAGTTATATAACAGGGGGTAAGCAGTGGCCTAGTGATATTATCACTAGGCTATTAATCCAAAGACCCAAGTAATGATCTGGGGACCTGGGTTTGAATCCTGCCATGGCAGATGATGGAATCTGAATTCAATAATAATATGGAATTAAGAGTTTTATGGTCATTGTTAAACCATTGCCAATTGTTAGGAAAAGTCCATCTGGTTCACAAATGTCTTTTAGGGAAGGAAATCTGTCATCTTTATCTGGTCTGGCCTACATGTGACTCCAGACACATAGCGATGTGGTTGACTCTTAACTGCCCTCTGGTCAATTAGGAATGGGCAATAAATGCTGGTCCAGCCAGCAATGCCCACATCCCATGAATGAAAAAAAGAGGCACACAGTCAGGCTAATTGGCCTGTAATTTTCCGTCTTTTGCCTTACTCCCTTTTTAAACAGGAGTGTCACGTTAGCGATTTTCCAGTCCTCTGGGACCCTCCTGACTCCAGCGATTCCTGCAAGATCACCATTACCGCCTCCGCTATCTTTTCAGCTATCTCCTTAATAACTCTGGGGTGTAGCCCATCTGGTCCAGGTGATTTAATCGACCTTAAAACCTTTCATTTTTTTTAAGCACCTTCACCTTAAGTTTTCTTATCAAATCTGCCTCTTTGCACAACAATAAATCCAGTATTGCTGGTTCCCTAGAGATAGCAAGAACTGCAGATGCTGGAGTCAGAGATAACAAGTATGGAGCTGGAGGAACACAGCAGGCCAGGCAGTATCAGAGGAGCAGAAAAGCTGACATTTTGGTTTGGGACCGCCGAAACATCAACTTTCCTCCTTCTCTGATGCTGCTGGCCTGCGGTGTTACTCCAGCTCCACACTGTGTTGCCTGTTTCCTAGTTGGCTCCACCACAAGCTGCTCCAGAAAGCCATCTCGTAAACATTCCACAAATTCCTTTTCTTGCATTCCACTAACAACCTGATTTCCCCAGTGCACCTGCTTATTGAAATCCCCCACGGTCACTGTAACCTTGCCTTTCTTACACACCTTCTCTATCTCCTGATGTATCTTGTGCCCCAGCTCCTGACTACTGTTTGGAGGCCTGTACATAACTCCAACTATGTTTATTTTTAAACCTCTGCGGTTCCTCAGCTCTACCCACAGATTCTACACCATCTGACCCTACTGCGTTTCTTACTATTGATTTAATTTCATTTCTTACTAATAAGGCAACCCCACCCCTCTGCCCACCTGCCCATCTTTTCGATAGGATATACATTCTTGGATATTCAGCTCCAAATCCTGATCGCCTTGCAGCCATGTCTCAGTGATGCCCAAGTTAAAACTGCCCATTTCAATCTGCGGCACAAGCTCATTTACCTTTTTTCTTATACTGTGTGCATTCAGATATAACACCTTCAGTCCTGTATTAACCATCCCACTTCTCATTGTCATTCCTTTACCCAGTGTGCTTAAGTTTGATTCCTAACCTTTACCAAACACTGTCCTTATTTGTTTCTGTGCTGGATACTTTAATAACCTCACCTGAGTTCTCCTTTCCTGTAATTTTTTTCATATTTTTCCACACAGTTGAATCCACCCCTACAGATGTTAACCTGCTGCTTTATTCCTCACTGGGACAAGTTTTATCTTTCCCTTCTCTCCCCTACCCTCCCCCCGCCCCCAACTTTCTAGTTTAAAGTCCTGTTGACCAGTCTACTAACCCTTTTCGTTAGAACATTGGTCCCAGCTCGGGTCAGGTGAAGACTGCCCAAGCAGTACATATCCCTCCTGTTCCAATACTAATGCCGGAGCTTCATGAAAAGGAATCCCTCTTTCCCACACCACTCTTTTAGCCACGTTTACTTTGCTTATTCTTGTGTCCCTATGCCAATTTGCACACGGCTTGGTCAGTAATCCGGAGACTATAACCCTCAGGGACCTGTTCTTTAATTCCGTCCCTAGCTCCTGATAATCCCTGAACAGGTCCACTTTCCCAGTCTTGCCTATGTTGTTTGTTCCAACATGGACCACAACAACTGAAACCTTCCCCCTTCCTCTCCAATATCTTTCAAACCAGTCAGTCAGAGATATCTCTTACCCTGGCTCTGGGCAGGCAACACACCATGCAGGACTCTTGATCCTACTTACAAAAGGATACTATCTTTTCCCCCTGATTATAGAATCCCCTACATCTACAATTTGTCTTTTTGCTCCACCACCCTCTTGAATGGCCTCCCATCCCACAGTACAGCGGTCAGTCCTCCCTGCAGCCCTTTTCCTCATCCACACAGGGAGAAAGTACCTTGTACCTGTTGCACAAGGTCAAGAGCCGAGGCTCCTCTGTTCCTGACTACAGGATCTCTCGACCTGCCTCGCTTTCAGTCACCCCCGCTATCCCTGGCCACTGACCAAATTCGAAGTGCTTAATCTACCAGGTGTGACTGCCTCCTGAAACACAGTGTCCAGGTACTTCTCCCCCTCCCGAATGTGTCGCAGTGTTTGAAGCTCAGATTCCAGCTCATCAACTCTGAGCTGAAGTTCCTCGAGCAACCAACACTTGCTGCAGATGTGGTCACCGCCGCTTGCAATGAGATCAGCCAGCTCCCACATCATACAGCTACAACACATCATCTGTCCAGCCATTTCTACTTAGTTAATTACTTTAGGGTTAATTAAATTTATTGATCCTTTTTGCTGTGTTCTTTTTCAAAGTTAGTGCAGATTTCCTACCAGTCAATCAGGTCACCGCCTCCCTGTGACATCACCCCAGTTTTCTTTCGTAGCTACAATGTGCCCCAAACTCCAGTAGATTTATACTCAATCTGCTGCTGCTGCTCGGCATTCCGACAGCTTCCCGCTATCCAAACAATACCGGATGTTTGGAACCAATAATATACACATCACCCTCTTTTGGGAAAAAGGACTTCGAGCTTATAGAAGTCATGAGGAAGGAAACATTTGTTTTTAAAGAAGCTGCTGCCAAAAATTCAAAAGACAAACTAGCAAGTAATCCAAGCAGTCAGGATAATAAACAGCAATACTCTGAAAGTGAGAGGTCCTAAAACAGAAGGGCTCCCAAACTGTTCTAACTTCAAGTACATCTGAGAAGCAATCTCCTGGAAATTCACAAGAAACCTCGCAACCTACTGAGAATCCTTCACTTTACAAGACTTGCACTTTACTGGATCACCTTCATTTGAGAACCTACAGGCCTGCCACAAACAAAAGTCACTTTTGCTTTCTCCTGCATGTAATCTTTATGTGCGAGAATGTGTGCCTAAGATGAATGAAGAAACATAGCCATTTAAAATCTGGGTGGAAGAGATAACAAATCGTCTTTATTGTCAAACTTAAATAGCTTGCTGCTGGAATTATTTAACTGGGACACTTATTTTGAGGGTGAGAAAATAAATACCCTTTGCATAAAACCATTTGATCACAGGCAATAAAAATAAATACACATGCTGCCAGTGAACTATATGGTACACACACAACTGTTAAGTAGGGAATTCCAGAGTTTTGACTAAATAATAACAAAAGAACAATACACTTTCAAATTGACATTCTAGGAGACTTAGTGGGAATCTTGCAGATAGCTATCCCATGCACTTTCTTCCATTATGCTTCTAGACGTACAGCTTGTGGGCTGGGAGGCATTTTTTATTATGTATTTATGCAATGTGGTTGACTGTCACTGAAAGAGTCCAATCATGGGGCATGATTGTCATCGGCCATTTGTGGTGGGAAGCAGCTGAGTCTAATCCTGCTGCCTATAGAGTAAACATCTCCTTAATAAAACTCCTGCAGTTAAACACTTCAGCCTCCTGGTCCTTCTTGGAACATAACACAAAAAGAAAACTGACAAAGGGGACGGGATAAAAACTGCTTCCACTGGGTCAATCCTTGGACTTGAAGAAAAAAAATCGTCTTCACTGCAGATCTTGCAAGCATTTTGATAAAACACAGAAAAGAAATCTAAAAGCACCACTGTACCAAAGCAGGAACAATTACAGAGAGAGAAAAAACAAAGAATTCATCTCAGCGAAGTGATGAACAGTGCACAAGAAACTCAACACATATTCCACCCTGAAGGAACACTGAATAACAAGTTCCCTGTACAAAGGTAAATGCCTTGAGCTAGAGGTGTAGACTCAAAGGAACAAGCAGCCTCAGGAATGCTTCTTCCCATTTAAAACAAAGTAAGGTAGTGCTAAACCTGGGGTACATTGTGCTGCAGCCCTTCCTATTTAAAAAATAAATAGCAGGAAAGTTCAGCACTGTGGGATCATATGATGAAAATACAGAGACGTAGAACTCCTATGAAAAGGGACTCCATTACTTTGTTCTAACGAACACAACTGAATGAAATATAGTCGTCCCTGTGCTCTTGTTTTTTCGGTTGAGTTGGGGGCTGGTGCGATCTTCAAACTTCCTGAAGGAGTCTGGTACAGACAGAAAGGCAGATTCCAAAGCCTAGAAATACATAATAGGAATCCTGCAGAACCATTTTTCTCCGAAATCATTAGCAATTTCTGAAAAGTTCAGATTCCATAAATGCAACCAGCCCGATTGTGAATCTATCTCCCACGTCATAGATTTTAAAGAAGTTAGCAGAATTAGTTGAATTCAGAGATAATGATTAAAATGATACTCAGAAACAGACTGGTGTGTGGTTTGTAGTGTGAAGCAATCCAGATGAGATTACCGACAGAAGAAAACCTAGACTTAAAGCACTGGGGATAGCAGTGTCGATGGAACTAGCAGCCGAGGAAGCTCAACAGATAAGCTTGAGCATGAGAGTTCACAAAACCACCGGTGGCTGAGACACAAGCACCTCAGATTCTAAACTATAGTAGAAAACAGGTCATGCAGCAACAAATTTTTGGTAATAAAGCAGCTTTTTATTTTTGCAAATAATAAAAGGGCACATACAATATGCATGTTTGATGAAGAAACATGAATAGACACCAAAAATACAGAAACCAAAAGAGCAGGAAGAAAATCTACACATTACAAAGAAAGACCCAAGAAAAGCCCAGACTCTCAGTCTAAGAAGAGCTATTATTAAACATACTAGCCATGGGTGACAACACTAACTGATACCGGCTCATTCCCTTACTGAACGGCTAACCAGTAAGAGCGGAGGTGTACAGTGGAGTAGCAGTTTCATTGATACCTTAAAGTGCGTATCAAAAGCATCTGAGTCACATAGTACAATTTTTGAGGGTTTCAGCACAAAGTATGTACACAGGTGAGGTGGTGCATTTAAGGTGTTGGATCAATATGAATATTCAGTGAGACTATCCATTTGAACATTTATCCTTATTTTACAGCTTTATTGGGAGGAATGTAATTGGACAAAATCAAACTCAACTGGACTGAAGTAAATCACTTGTCAGATTCTGAGTCTGATCTATTGCAAATTCTAAAGAAACATGCCATTGTTTTCAGTGGGGATCTGGGAAGGAGGTCAAATTGAAAATCAAGGATGAGAATCAGGCAAAAATGTTCCAAGGCTAGATCAGCCCCTTCTGCATTCAGATCAAAGGTCAAGACAGAATAAAAGAGCCTGGTCAAGACAGGAGTCCTTGAACCTGCAAAATAAAAGAGTGATTGGGCCATACCTACTGTACTAGTAATGAAGGAAGATGGATTAGTAAAATCTATAGTGATTTTCAGGTCACAATTAATCCAACACTGTATGCTGAGTAATATTCTTTGCCTTTAATTAAATGACCTATTTGCTGGAATAGCTGGTGGTCAACTTTTCAGTAAAATTGAACTTAGTCAAACTCCTCTCCAGTTGAATGTAGATCTGACATCTCAGAAATACTTGACAATTGCAACACATAAAAGACAATTCAAGTACAAGAGGGCTTCCATTTGTAATCACATCTGTACCTATGTGATTCCAATGTGCCATTAATCAGATTTTTAAGTGGATTTGAAGGAGTCTAGTGTTACCTTGATGATATTTTAGTCACAGGTAGAAATAAATAAGAAAAATATCTCCACAATTTAGATGCAACTCTTGCAGAGATTTGAAAATTATGGTTTAAGAGCGAGGAAAGACAAATGAGACTTTTTTTTTTTTAAAAATCTTATATCAAATGTTTAGGCCATGTCATTGATACTAAAGGACTACAAAACTCACCTTCAAAAGCAAAGTCATATATGAAGTACCGATGCCTAAAAATGAAAATCAACTGCAATCAATTTTGGGCTGGCTAGGGCAGGTTTGTTCCAAATCTTGCCAACATTCTCAAACCTTTGCACAATTTATTATACCAAAACAAGAACAGGAAGTGGAAAGATCAATGTGAAAGAGCCATAAAACAAGTTAAAAAGGCTTTAAGTCAGACTTCCTGACCCATTTTGAACCATACCGATCCATGTAGCATGCTGCATGCAGTGGGAGTAGTGGTTTCTTATGGATTATCCAATGGTGATGAGAGGCTTTTGCATCAGATCATTAAACAAAGCAGAAATGGACTATACACAGGGAGAAAAAAGCTCTAAGAATCATTTTCAGCATTAGATAATTCCAATGACTGTATGGCTGGAAATTTACTCTAACAGTCCATAGTCTATTGACCACAATATTTCGGCCTCATACAAAGGATACCCTTCCTAGCAGCGAGTCATACACAGAGGTGCATATCGTTGCTGATAACTCACACTTATATAATTAAGTACCAGCAATCCAATTTGCATAGGAATACTGATAAACCCTCTAGATTACATTTGCTAAAAGAGTCAACTACTATGCTGACGTTTTCTACTTCAAAAAAGTAAAGGCAACTCCAATAATGGAGACAATTGAAAGAAGTATACTAGAAGTAATCCACTACTAACAAAAGTGATGGACATGGATGCTGAATTTTTTTAAATGACATGTCTAAATGGCCTGAAGTTGCCCATCGTGAAAACAACATCTTCAGAGAAAATCATTAAAAGATCTGGGGAGATCTTTTTGAAGGTTTGGTTATCTGGATGAGCTTGTTAGTGATAATGGTTCACAATTTATAACCAAAAAAATTTACACAGATTGTTTAAAGCAGAACAAAATTCAACATATTCAATTAGCTCTGTCACCCAGCTACAATTGGTCTGGCAGAAAAGTTCTGTTCAAACAATGGAACATTCCATACAGGTAACTTGAGAACAACCATCACTATCTAAAACAATTGAGCAATTTTGTTCTAATGCACTGGAAAAAACCCACTCAATGACTCAAAGTTTTCCAGCATTGCCCATGGTTAAGTGTCAGTTGCACAAGACATTTGATTTGCTGAAACCATCCATGACAAAAGACATTGTTTCCAGGAAACAACAGAATCAGATTTTCCTAAGACAGGACAAGACCAAACACTATGTTTTCCAAAAGGTCAAATGAAATTGGCAAGGAATTACACCACTGGCAAGAAGTGAGTACCAGCCATCACAATAGCACAGACTGGACCAATTTACTACAATATAGAGATAAGAAACGCTACGGTATAGAGTAGACATGCAGATCAAAAATTGGTAACAAAGACAACATTTAGTGAATTTCTACAAATAACTGTGCCATGAGCATATTAAGTGACGAAGAAATCTTGAAGGGCTAACTGGCCTACTCCTGCTCCTATTTTCTAGTTGTCGACATTTCTAAAGAGAGACCGGATACACCTCAAGACAGAACAGTAACTGGAACAGGAACATCTCAGGGAATCGGTACATCTTAGTGGAGAATACCACAACATTTCCAAACATTTATCCTAACAAAACAACAGATGATGTAAACCGAGAATGCCAGCGGTTAGAGCCCAATGAGACAAATAACCAAAGGCCTGAGGTGTGCCAACAGACACAGAGGAATCAATGACCTCCAGAATGTCTTTCTTTCTTACTGACTGTAATGTATGATTGTAAATATCGTGCATGTTTTCATTCCAGAAATCTGATGTAAAAGGAGGAAGGGATTTTGTTCATGTATGGTTTACTGTCACTGTAAGAGTCCAATCAAAAGACATCATGATGATATTGCTGGCAAATTTGGACAGGAAACAGCTTAGTCTAACCTTGCTGCCTGTTGGGCAAACATCTCCTTAATGAAGCTCCTGCTGTTAAACACTTCAGCCTCCTGGTCCTTCTTGAAACATAACACCTTTTAAAGAAACCTTTGAGGTTTCTGCAGGACATCTTGTAGGTGATACCCACAGTGACTGCAGTATCTGGTAAAAGAAATGAATGTTTAAGGCGTTAATCAAGTAGGCTGCTGTGTTGCTCTTAGTATTGAGCTTCTCAAGTGATGTTGAGTTACACTTATCCAAGCAAGTGTAAAATATTTATTGTCCGAAAGACTTTGGGGAAGTAAGATGCTCATTGTAAAATACCCAACCTTTGACCTGTATTGATCTGGCTGCTCCAGTTAAGTTACTGGTCAAGGACAACTCCCAGGATGTTGATTGCCAGAGAATCAGTGAAGGTAACGCTGTTGAATGTCTAAAGTAGGTGGTCAAAGCCTCTTGTTGGATTTAGGCATTGTGCAGCACTTGCAAGACAGCATTAGCCCGAACATGTTCCAAATTCCAGCAGCAGGTCAGAATACTGCGGCGAGTAACTCACCCCCTGGTTCCCAAAATCCTGTCCACCACCTACAAGGCACAAGTCAGGAGTGTAATGGAATGTTCCCCACTTGCCTGGATGAGTGCAGCCCCAACAACACTCAAGAAGCTTGACACCATCCAGGACAAAGCAACCCAGTTGACTGGCACTACATCCACAAGCATCCACTCCCTTCTACCACTGACACTCAGTAGCAGCAGTATGCACTATCTACAAGATTCATTGCAGGAATTCATCAAAGATACTCAGACAGCACCTTCCAAACACATGACCACTTCTATTGAGGACAAGGACAGCAGATACATGGAAACACCACCACCTCCAAGTTCCGCTCCAAGTCACTCACCATCCTGACTTGGAAACATATTGCTGTTCTGTAAGTGTTGCTGCGTCAAATTCCTGGAATACCCTCCCTAATGACATTGTGGGTCAACCCACAGCAGGTAAACTGCAGCAGTTCAAGGAGGCAGATCACCACCATCTTTTCAACGGCAACTAGGGATGGGCAATAAATGCTGGCTTGTCAGGGGTACCCACATCCCACGAGTGAATATTGGAAAAAAAAATTTTGCATCACATGGGAACAGGCTGCTTCATTATTTGATGTGCTGCGAAATAAACTGAACACCACAATTATCAAACATCTTCAATTCTAACCTTACAATGACGAAGTATTGCACAGAAAGAGCGCGTGCACACACACACACACATGCTCAACATTAACATTAAAAGCAGTCACTCAATTGACCTTCTGCATTCAACTCAATCTACAATATTGTTTAAAGCTGGTCATTGGCGAGTGACTCCCAAGATGTTGACAGCACCATTAACACTTGCTGTTTGACAGTGAAGTAATGGGACAGTAATTGGGTGAATGGAATTTTTTCTACTTTCTGTGAAGACGGGTTTTCTTTGTTGGGTAGCAGCCAGTGTTGTTGCTGTACCACAAAAACTTGGCCAGAGGCGCAGCTAGGTCTGGGACACAGATTTGCCTCAAATTTATTAAGGCAACAATAAACAGTGCTCAAAAGAAATAAAACATATTTGAAGACATGCAACAGATGTTATAGCGAGAAAATAAGAAATGGAATTTCTCATTTTGGAAAGTATTTCAGAATTCAAAGTTGAAAAGTTCAGAAATGACTAGAAATTAGCCAGTTGTTCAGCCGGCTTCACCAGTAAAATATTTTTACCTTAATGCCCATTCTTTTAAATTTACAACAGTTTCCAAGAGAAAGTACTGCAGGGTGATCATTGGTCGCCTCCATAAAACAAGAGTCTCCCTTTCCTCACGATCCCTCGCTTTCTTCTCATTCAATGTCAAGAGATCTGAAGACATAAAAAGAAAGATATTTTCAAGAACTGTGCTGTCTATCATTTGAGAAAGAATGGGCAAGTAGTATTATGCCAAAAATACACAAAAGCGAAAACCAGTCTCATGAACAATTTCAGAACTGAAATTAATTTTAAACAACCTGGAAAGTGCAAAGCGTGATCAATGACCTGCAGGAAGTGTAGTCAATTTACATTTAGGATTTTTACATAGTAGAGTTTCAAGCAAGAGCATTATTTGGATATAGCATGAGAGAGTAGACCCAAAATCTCGGACCATCAACTGATGCCATTAACATTTATATTCTACATGCACAGGGTAGGGGAAGGTTGAAAAGATAATGGTAAAGAAAACCAAATCTTCTGCCAATTTAGCAAAGATTAACTGCCTCTCCTTTTGTCTTGGCCCAAAAAGCTACGAGAGGTTTCAATGGGGTAACTAGTTTACATTTTTGTACTGAAGGGGACAAGGGGAAAAACAAATGCAATGGTCTTTATTTTGATCAATTTATTGTAGAAGTACAAAAGTGGATGCCAGTTCATAATAAAATTGATGTATGTATAACCCCACCCTCAGTGAAGAGCATACTGACTCTCATTACTTTGCGCCACATAAGAACCTTGCAAACAAATATATATAGTCATGTAAGAGTAAAGTATCTAAATCTACAAAAGTAAGGTTATCTTTAACATGAATCATATTTTGAAGTTGTTCAAACCAAACCCTTTCCTATCATCTCACCATTCAGTTACCAAGTCAAAGACTGCTCCCACCAAAGCTGCCTCAAAAGTAGCACATAAGGACACAGTGCACAATCTTGAAGTGGCAGCCTTAAAAATCACATGTTGACACAAGGAGCTGAACAGCCACCTTCACTGGCATGTTATTCTATTAATGAATGGGTTTGCATCAAGGAAAGTTTGATTCCAGTGACAAGCAGGTAGTAAGAATACACAATTTGGATTTTTTTGGCTAAAGATTGGGAATGGGCTTAAACACTAGATAGATGGAAAATTATTTTTGGCCTAAGGTCATGGGTCAACTCTTACCCTTAATCTAGTGTATATGGTGACCAAGACCTCCTATGGCCAATATTTCTGTATGAGTCATCAATTTATAACAGGAAATTTAATAAAAGCATCGCTAGTTTATTCCTTCATTACAGAAGTTCACAGATCACAGAATCCCTCCGGTCTGGAAACAGGCTCTTTGGCCCAACAAGTCCACACTGGCCCTCAGAGCATTCCACCCAGACGCATCCCCTATAACCCACCTAATCTACACATCCCTGAATACTATGGGCAATTTAGCATGGCCAATCTACCTTGCCTGCACATCTTCGGACATTGGGAGGAAACCAGAGCACCCAGAGAAAACCCACGCAGACACGGGCAGAACGTGCAAACTCCACACAGACAGTCACCAGAGGCTGGAATCAAACCTGGACCCCTGCTTTTAATAGTCTCAATTTGATTATGTGGTTGAAATGAACAAACATGGATATGGGAGCTCATAATGTGAGAGGCACGACAACACTTAGGTATCCCAACTTTATACTCGCATCTTTGATGATGAATAATTCCCTCGTACGACTGTGATCCTCAGCTTAGATCAAATACATGGGAAAATGTTTTAATTGAGGTAGTTGAAGAAAACTGCTTGATTCAGTTTGACCACTCCAGTGGAAACTATAGAAATTTCCTTTCTTAAAAATAAAAAATGAATTGCTGTAATGGCAAATTCCAGGGACAATGCCTCACCTGTGGCATTACCATTCTGCTGTTCTTTCAACATCCTCAAGCGATGATGCTGTAGTTCATGTGACTTTTCACTTCCAGCCATTTTCTGAATTCACAATGCCAAAATTCTGTCAGAGTAAATTAAAACAAAATTCAGAGCATTGCAATAGACAGGATTTTTATCAGTAGCCAGACTGTGCCATCTGTATTACAATCACATAGGGGTCTGGTAAGACCACAACCAGAATCTAAGAAAGAAAGGAACCCAAGAAAGAATAAATTTATATCAGAGACAGTACAGCAAAAGGTTCACTAGATTGGTTCCTGGAATGAGAGCAGTGTCTTATGATAGGAGGCTGAGTAAAGTGGTCTGTGTTGTCTGTAAAATGTAGAATGACAGGTAATCTAACTGAAAGATGAAAGATTGTGAAAGTAAGGTAAATATTGTGCAGTCAATGTCACAAGAACATTATAAACAAGGTAACTGTCCCCTGCATTCAATCTGTACATACACAGTTGTACCCATGACATCATGCCAGGGTAACGTTCAATTTTAATTAGTTCTAAGATGCAGGAAAACACAACCGCTTTAATTAATCTGTAAATTCCTTGGCAAGTCAGCACTTAATGGTGACCATTAAGGAGCCCTGGTCTGTACACAGGTGCTGTACAACTTTAGAATAATAACTCAGTGGTTATTTAACTTTCCAGAAACATGATTTGCAAAGAAATTTACAGTCTGATAACACTTGTCACTATTTTCTCAGATCTTATGACCGGATTAAAATTTAATGCAAGATTTTGTTGCGGTCTGCTTACTTGTTTCCTACTTGGCACGACGTTTGGTAGAACAGACAACCATTTAGCAATAAGCCTTCAATTCAAGTCATAGTCAATATGGATCCTTAACTCCATTTACCAACCTTCCCGCCCCATATCCACTAAATATCCCTAGCTAACCAAAATCTATTTGATGTAGCCTCAACAGATTTTGGGGGCAGTGGTGTGTAAAGAAAACATTTCCAGGTTTCTAGAACACTGAGAAGAAATGCTTCTTGACATCACAGCAGAACAGCATAGCTCTAATGTTCGGTTTATAAACCCTGGTTCTGGACTCCCCTAACCGCAGACATAGCTTCTAGGTACTTTATCAAATTCTTCAATCAACTCAAACATTTCAATTAGATTGATTCCTAAGCCTCTACACAAGAACTTGAGCTTCTCAATACAGAAAGAAAATGAAACACATAAAAAGAATTGGTGTCGGCCATTTGCCTCTTTGAGCCTTCTCCACCATTCAATGCCCCAGATTAAGCTTCAAGCTAGAGAAAGGTACTTTCAAAGCTGCTAATATATAAAATAAACTTAGTAATCAAAGCAGAAATCTTGGAATTCTTGAAAATTGCTTGGACATCTCTGAATAAATGAATTAAATTTAATATTATTTTCCTTATCTACGATCGCTCTGATATCGTGTCAAGTTGCATTGTTGCATAGTAAAATAACAAAAATGAAAGCAAATACTTCAGTTGAATTTCAGTGTATTGCAGAACATCAAGTAACTACATAAAAAAAAAAGGTTGTGATTTGTATTACTGAGTGGAACCAATGTATTTTACAAGCTCACCCAAGGGATCCCTGTGGGGCAGATCTGGTTCCTTCAATGTGGCAATATTTTAGAACAATCCCAAGCTGTCTGAGTTTGCATATGGCCAAAAACAAATTTCAGAATTTGGACTAAGCAGATGGGTTCTGCTAACAAGATTTTAAAATACAATTTATCATGTTGAATTTTGAAGGTTGTGCTTTTTTTTTTAAAAAACAGCAGATTACTGACTTCATGATAAATATGGTGACAGCACCAAGATACCAGAAAATTGACAACTGAAATGAAATATACCAAAAGCAATTAATTTTGATAGTGTGAATAAAGAGGTCACATTTTTCAGATGGAAAGAAACATACTAGAGGAATATTAAGATTATATGAACGATATTGTATTAAAAAACAATGTGACTCCAGATATACAGATGACAGGTTGAAAAGGCACACAACAAACGCCAAAAGAGGTACTGGGTTTCAATTCTAGTGGATGACAATATAAATACAGACAGGGGGAAGTTACATTAACATGGAAACTCACACAGACCACACTTGGATCGTACTATTCTCTAATATTAAAAAAAAGAGAATGCAACCATCAGGAAAGATCAAAGAGACTGGGATACTTCCCTTTTGAAAACAGAAGACTAGGATGAGTTCTGATTTCGGTTTTCCATTGGGAGAAGAGTCCAGCAAAGAGCATAAATATTTGCCACAGCCACTAACTGATTAAATAAATAATTTAGGGTGAATTTGGGTTGTGTTATGGCTGGAGCAGATATCAATTAACAGTTAAGTGGAGGCTTGATGCATACAGAGGCAGGGTGAATAGAATCAAGATAAAAGCAGAATAGGAAGAGGCAATTCAAGAGGAAGGAAGCTCATGTATAAAGTTTCAGTACAGACCACTCGTACCAAATTCTAAATTTGATGCCCTTACTCAGTTGTACTGCAATAACATTTTACAGACACTTGCAGGTTGTTGTTGTTTTAGGTCAGATTCCAAGAGTCAAACTCCAGGCATTAATACTATAGTACTTAAAATCGAGCTCTCATCCAGATAGCAGCTTCGTACAAATTAATTTGTCACTGCATTGTGCTGGGAAAGGAAGGCCAGGCTTAATGTAAATGACTAATACAACCATTGAAAAATGTCCAATGGTTTACTGAGGTTCAGGTGCCAACTCATGTTTTTCAGTCCAAAGTCTGAGGGTTGCAATTTTGTTGATCTGATAATATTTTTCATCCTTCCACCATCCATGCCCACTTCAGCAAAATAAACAGCATATCAATGGAATGTACCAACTGTATGCAGTGCAATTAAAAGTCAAAATGCAAATCAACATTAGTGGGGGCTGGCACCAAGCCAATAATGACTATACAAACAAAAATAGATCAGTACACTCATCAACAGGTAAATGCAGAAGGTTACATAATAATGAATCATAGAGCCGTACATCAGTTTGTCATACTCCACTTCAACATTATCTCAAAATTATTTTGCTGAATATACATTCTTGCCTCAACTGATTGCTATTGAGTGGAGACAAAGGAGCAATGTATTTATTTGCTCAGACTGTCAATTATGATGTAGCTGAAAATAAATATTGATATCAAAGCTGTCAAAATGCCTCAAAACAGCCCATAAAAGCACAATGCTTAAGCAAGCAAATACAACAGCAATATCAAACAAATAATAACAATAAACTGGTCATTCTATCTCTATTGCATTGCTACACCGCAATACGTGATTTCTACATGATAAACTCTAGCAGGGCACACACAAGTATTTTTTCTGCTAATTAACTAGCTGTACAGTAGATGCAAACAAGAAATGCAGATTGGAGGATGGCACATATAAACTTAATTTTTCCAACTACTATGGTTGAGATATGCAGCAAAGCAATGGTAATGTCACTGAACAATATCAGTGGGTACATGAGTTTGAATCACATCACAGCAGATTGTGAAGGTGAATTAAAGCTGGCCATGCAACCATATGAACATTGTTGATTATCATAAAAAAAAAGTATCCGGTTCACTAATGTCCTTTAGGAAAGCAAGTCAGCCATCCTTACCTGGTCTGGCCTCCATGAGACTCCAGATCCACAGTAATGTAGTTGCCCTCAAATGGCAGAGCAAGCCACTCATTTAGACCACAAGACCATAGGAACAGGAATAGGCTATTTGGCCTGCTCTGCCATTCAATAGGATCAAAGGCTAATCCAACACTTGTCACCTTCACTTTCCTGCCTTTTCTCCAAAATACCTCTTTCTCACTCTTAATATACACAGGCACTCTGACCCCACAGCTTTCTGTGGCAAGGAGCTCCAAATACTCTAAACCCTTAGAGGAAACTCCTCCTCATCTCATTCTTAAATTGACACCCTTTAATTCTGTGACTATGCCCTGTAGTCCTAAAATTTCCCATGAAAAGAGAGGAACGTGGATGTGAGGAATATCAGATCAGCCATCATCCTATTGAATGGCAGAGTTGGCTTGAGAGACAGTGCCAGCAACCTTCATGAGCAGCAGCCCTAGCTGTAGTTTACCAGCATGCTCATACAATAAGCACTAAAGACATACCTCCTGCACAATAAAATATAGCAAAATGCTATAAAAACAGCAATTGCCAGAGAAACAGAGCGAATAATATAGAGATGTACAGAGAGAAATAGACCCCTCAGTCCATGCCGACAAGATATGCTAAATAAATCTAGCCCCACTCGCCAGCAATTGGCCCATTTCCCTCTAAACCCTTCCTATTCATATACCCATCGAGATGCCTTTTAAAGGTTGTAATTGTATCAGCCTCTACCACCTCCCCTAGCAATTCATTCCATACCTGCGCTACATTCTGCATGGTGAAGTTGCCCCTTAGGTCCTTTTTAAATCTTTCCCCTCTCACCTTAAACCTATGACCTCTAGCTTTAGACTCCTCCACCCCAGGGAAAAGACCTTGTCTATTTACTCTATCCATGCCCCTCATGATTTTATAAACCTCAATGAGGTTACCCCTCAGCCTCCAACACACCAGGGACAATAGCTCAGCCTATTCAGCATCTCCCTACAGCCCAAAACCTCCAACCCCGGCAATACCCTTGTAAATCTTTTCTGAACTCTTTCAAGTTTCGCAACATCCTTCCTATAGCAGGGAGACTAGAATTGCACACAGTATTTCAAAAGTGGCCTAACCAACATCCTGTTCAGCTGCAACATGACATACCTACACTCAATGCACTGACCAGTAAAGGCAAGCATACCAAACGCCTTCTTCATTATCCTACTTGTGACTCCACTTTCAAGGACCTATGAACCTGCACTCCCAAGTCTTTGTTCAGCAGCATTCCCCAGGACCTTACCATTAAAGTCCTGCCCTGATTTATTTTTTCAAAATGCAGCACCTCATTTATCTAAATCCACTTGCCATTCCTCAGCGCATTGATCCATCTGATCATGATCCCATTGTACTCTGAGGTAACCTTCTATGATGTCCACTACACCTCTAATTTTGGTGTCATCTGCAAACTTACTAACTATACATCCTATCCATCAGTGGAGAAAATACAGAGTTAGCACTATGAGACCAGTGACACCTTTCCAGAAGTGATAGTGACTAAGAAAAGGCAGCTTTTAAACTAATGATGGGAGATACGAGAGCGGTGGTGGGGGGATAGAAAAGGGAGGAGGGAGGAGGAAGGAGTGAGCAGATAAGTGGAGTGAGAGTGAGCGAGACAAAGGGATAACCGGGGTGAAGAATAGCTGATAATAGGGGACAATGAGTCTGCTGAGATTGTGAGGTAGTTGGTTCAGAAAGGGAGGAATAAGCGATAACTAGTATTTCGCACAAATATTTAGATGTCTTTCTGCCTCCTTTTGATAGCAGACAGGTTTAAATATCAGTCAATGCCAAGAACTAAAATTAGATTGTGAAATTTCCGTCACACCTTTTCTGTGAACACTGGGGATCACAAAGCAGACGAACAAAATTCCTATCTAAGCTCTAAGATTATTAGACTCAAAGTCACATCGTTTTAAATGTAAAAGACTGCAAGTGGTAGGTGTAAGTAATTCAATTTTCTAGTCAGCTGTACATATTATGGCACACAAGGATCTAAAGCAAGGATTTAATAAGCTACAAAATCCCTGCATGTTTACTAGTCTAATTCCACGTTTTTAAAAATGCATAGCTGATAGAATACCTCTCATAACTAGTTTACAAGCAACACTAAGCTTGTCACCATTGCAAATGGTTGAGCAATTAATCAAGACTTAATAGAAATGCAAGTCTGCAAAACTTTATTCATTTGCATTCAAAAGAAGCATTAAATTGGATTTAAATACCTAAGAGGTTGCCTTTTTTTTTTAAACAAAGAAAATTCATTATGAAAAACAATCATGTGCAAGAAATATTTTCAAGCTTCTAACTATTTTTAATATTCTTCTCACTGTAGAAAGAACTACTCTTGACAAGTTACAAAACTGAACAATAGAAAATTCTACAAATAGCACTACATGCTATTGGAGTATCATTAATTTGTGGTGGGAGTTCCTGAATGCAAAAAAAGACAGTTTCCTGAGGTTTACTGTGGGATAAATCAATTACCCTAATAAATAGGCTTGGTGAAACTGAACACCTAATTTTGAGGTGGCGTGGAAAGATAAGAAAATTACGTGTTCTGGGAGTGTTTAATAGGAAATTTTGAATCGTACTCCCTCACATATTCAGGTGCAAAATAATTACGAAATAAAACGAATGCTTTGGATATCTTGAAATAGTTTTAGGTTGCATCAGCAAAATAATCCAACAGTTAGGTTCACTGCATTAGATTCATCTTTGCCTCTCTGCAATTTGGGCAAAGCAGCACAAGGCACGCCCTATGAAAACAAATATGCAAAAGATGCTTCTTGAACACATTTCTCCAATTTAAAAAAAGAACTGCCTCCCACAAAATTCTGGGAAAGTCATTGCACCTAGTACTAATGCCACAACTCTCATCTCCACCCTCAATCCTTCCATAACGTTAGAACAGATTGTATTCAAGTATCTTTCCATCTATAAGTGCTAATAGACTGCTGTATTTCTAGTGTTACCTTCTTCTGTTAAGTAGCATAAACCATTTGGGAGATAAAATGGCAATTGTCCTCATTGTTAATCATGATTACAAAATAGAATTAAACAAACTACATGTGTCCATGCTAGTATTACAATACAATTTTGGCAAACACACACAGGTGTTGTCTTTAAGTTAGATTTCATACAACACTTCTAAAAAAAAAAAAATCCAGTCTTTTACATTTAGCTTGAGAATCCAGTTATATTCACCCATACTGATTCAAAATATGGCTGAATTGTTTCCATTTACCTGGTAACCAACATCAGTGTGTTTATTCTCTTGTCTACACTCAGAAGTACATCATTGGCTATGAAGTCCTTGAGACATAGTGGACCTCGAAGATGCCATATAAATTTGAATCCTTCCTTCTTTATTATCTGACTTTGTAAAACCCGACATGACCTGGTCCCAAAACCGTATGCACAATTGGTTAGCAACATTGAATTGCAAATTGGTGGGTATTTTCTTCTTAACTTTCCTGCTGCAATATTTTTTGCAAGTTCGATTTTCTTCCCTAAAGCTACCATAAAATGAGGCCCCAGAGTTTTAGCCTATTCTCACACTACTCTTCTGCCCCATGGGCTGCATTCTAGTAGATTGAAGGAGTGAATTTTATTGTTTTCTCTTTTATCCTCTCAATGAGTTAAAATCCTATGTTAAGAATCTGGGCCAAATTCATGAAAAATTATGTCAGTCTGAAATAGAATCATCAAGCTGGCATTTGTGTCGACAATTCCTTAGTGTTGGGACTAAGTAAAATGAGGAAAATAGAATGTTACTGGGAAAACAGAAAAACAAGGTAAAAGAAATGTTTAGATTCAAAAAAAATGTTGTTGGGATAAAGACATTCCATCCTACCTTGTCAATGAAAATCATTAAGATTTCGGAGTAACTGGCATATTGTGCTACAGTTACCAATTACAAAAGCTCTAGTAGAAGATGGCAGGAATTCAAACTCAGGCAAGGATAAGCCAAACTGCGCAGCAAGTATGAAAAATTGGTTAAGCTGTAATTAGAGTGCTGCATAACTGTGGGTGGTCCAAGAAAAGTCATCAATGTCAGAGGGGGGAAAAAGTGAAGATTCAGAATGTTGCAAAGGAAAGGGTACTTTGGTTACTGAGTTAAGGCTGAAAATATTGAGACTATTTTCACTGGAGGCAAGGGCAAAAGATGTATTTAAAGGTATGAAGAGTTTTGACAGATTGATTGGGGAAAGCCTATTTACTCTGGTTGACAAGTCACTGACAAGGAATTATCAATTTAGCATAGATGAAATATTAAGGAGAAGAGGACAAGGGTTAAGGTAATTCATTTCTCCAGTAGAATGACTGTGACAGACTCCAGTGAAAATAATCTGCAGCTTACGTAATGAAACATTTACAGTCCTGTTAAAATCATTACTGAAATCTGAGAAGTGTCATTCGAATTTACAGGATTATTTTTATACAGGATTATTTTTAAATGGGAACAACTTTAGAAAAGTATATATTTGATGTCGAGAAATGCAACATGATCCATATAGGAGCAAAAATCCAGAAAAGGCAGGCTCACTTAAATGAAAACAACATAAATGTAACATGAAACAGAAACCAGAAGATCCCGAAAGTTAATAAATTAAGAGCTTTCTCTGCAACAGTTCTTGGCAGCTAGTAAAAGCAAATCAGATGTTGTGATAAAAAATGAAAACTGAACTAAAGTACAGTTACCTCACATTATAAACCATTGGTGTGGAGGTACTTAGAAAATAGCGATTATAAGGAGCAATTATGTAAATTCAGGAAGTTCTCACTGCAAAACGAAAGGCTGGAGGTGATATTAGTGCTGATTTGAGGATTCTAAAGTAACTTAATTAATATAGATCATGGCAATCTATCTTATCTTGTTCAGAAAAGTAGTCAGTGAGCGCTTGAAACAATATTAAAGTGAACAGATTTTCTAAAGAGATGTTAGAAGATAACATTGATTCATTCTAATGCAATTAGATTCATTTCAATTCATAATACTTCGTAAAACAGCTAAAAATAGAGAAGACATATGGTAAACACAAAATATTTGTGTAAAGTTGGTGAAGTTATGTCAATAGTTGCCAAAACCTTGGTCACAGATGTTTATAATACCCTTATTATTAACCCAAATGCATCCTCAACACACTGAATACATCTTCAAATTCTGAACTGTGTGGGGAAACAGAAAAAAAATGTTAGCACAACTGGAACAGCGCACATTTGAATCCTGGTACAACTGTACTGAGGTTACCCACTGTAACACTTCCGGAAAGCACAAAAGCAAATAGTCCCATTGTTTAATCATAATTTTTGCATATACCCTTTGTTAAAATTATCCAGGGTTATGGCCCATTTCAAAATCACTGAATCTGACATTCACTCAATAGGTCAAGAGTCCACAGCAGCACTACAACCTAATCATTCATTTAGAGGTTTTAAAAAAGTAACAAACCCACTCATAACAAAAGCTCACAACACTTCAGTCGTGACTTGTTTGTAGCACAGAGACAAAGCCAGGCAGTTTGTCAAGGCTGTCAGTAATGAGTCATAGAGACATACAGCAAGGAAACAGATGCTTTGGTCCAACCAGTTCACACTGACCATTTCCCAAACCAAACTAGTCGCACTTGCCTGGGTTTGGCCCATATCCCTCCAAACCTCACCTATCCATGCATTTATTCCAAATAACTTTTAAATGTTGTAACTATCCCTGCATCCACACTTCCACTGGCAGTTCATTCCAGACATGAATCAGTGTTTAAAAAAAAAAGGTGCCCCATATGTCCTTTTCAAAATATGTCCCCTAGTTTTGAATTTTCCACCCTAGGGAAAAGACCCTTGCTACGCATCTTACCTTTACCCCTTATGATTTTATAAACCTCTATAAGGTTACCCATCAACTTCCTTTACTCCAGAGAAAAAAAAATTTCAGATTTTATAGATAACAAGCATGGGGCTGGATGAACACAGCAGGTCAAG
>JAHRHZ010000066.1:24971778-25084105 GCA_024137785.1 Ginglymostoma cirratum | reverse complement strand
CCCTCTCTCCCTATTTATTTCAGAACCCTCTTCCCCTCCCCCATTTCTGATGAAGGGTTTAGGCCCGAAACGTCAAGTTTTCCTGCTCCTATGATGCTGCTTGACCTGCTGTGTTCATCCAGCCCCATGCTTGTTATCTCGGATTCTCCAGCATCTGCAGTGCCTTTTATCTCTGATACAATCTTTATTTCAGATTTTATAACTCTCTATAACTCAAACCGTCCGTTCCCAGAAACATCCTGGTAAATCTTTTCTAAACTGTCTCCAATTTAATAACATCCTTCCCAGAGCAGAGCGACCAAAACTATATACAGTGCTCCAGAAGAGGCCTCATCAACATCTTGTACAACCTCAAAATAAAATCCCAACTCCTATACTGAGCAATGAAGGCAAAGGTGCCTTAACCAAACTACCTGCTTGTGACAAAAATTTCTAAGAATTAAGTACCTGAACTCCTAGATCTCTGTTCTACAACACTCCCAGAGCCCTAGCATTAACTGTATAAGTCCTGCCCTTATTTGTTTCACCAAAATGCAAAACTTCACATATATCCAAATTTTTCCTCATTTGCAACTCCTCAGCCCATTGACCAAGATCTCTTGGTAATCATAGATAATCTTCTTCATTGTCCACTGTACCACCAATTGTGGTGTCATTCATAAACTTGCCAACTATATCTCCAAAATTCTCATCCAAATCTTTCATATAAGTGACAAAAGTGGATCCAGTACCGATCCTTGCGAAACACTGCTGGTCACAAGGTTCCAGTCCAAAAAACCCACCCTCCACCATCACCTTCTGTTTCCTACTGTCAAGCCAATTTTGTATCTAATTGGCAAGCCTTGAAATGATTCAGAAAAGATTTACAAGGATGTTGCCAGGGTTGGAGAGTTTGAGCTATAGGGAGAGGCTGAATAGGCTGGGGCTATATTCCCCGCAGCATCGGAGGCCGAGGGATGATCTAATAGAGGTTTATAAAATGAATATCAAGGTCTTCTCCTCAGGGTAGGGGAGTCCAAACTAGAGGGCATAGGTTTTCGGTAAGAAGGGCAAGAATTAAAAGGGACCTAGAGGGTGATGTGTGTATGGAATGAGCTGCCAGAGGTGGAGGAGGAGGCTGGTACAATTACAACATTTAAAAGGCATCTGGATGGGTACATGAATTGGAAGGGTTTAGAGGGATATGAGCCAAATGAGATTAGATTAATTTAGATATCTGGTCAGCATGGACAGAGTTGGAGCAAAGGATCTGTTTTCATGCTGTACATCTCTATGTCTCTATAACACTATGCTCCACGTAGTCCACAATGCAGCTAGAATTTCAAAACAGCATTCTACAGAACATAATGTTTATTGACTGTGGCAAAATGACAAAACAACAACCACTTCTACTCAAACAAAAAACAAGCATCCTTTGTTATTCACTCTGATCTAGCTACTTGAGAAATAATGATTCACTCTTTTAACAGGGAAAGGGAATTTTTTGTGCTATTCTCATTGAGGAACACAAACCATGGATCGTCCTACCTCCCTTTTACAATCTTCAGAAATTTAAAATAAAGTTTAACATTACTGAATCACTTCACTGCTTCACATGTTGTGTCTAAACACAAGATCTTAATTCATTGTCTACTGATGCTTTACTGGAGCTGTTTTATTCACAGTTCTTGCCTGCAAAGGTTTGCCATCACCTCCCATTCATAAGGGCAAGACAAAAACATGCCCCAAGTCTGTGTCAGCTAGAATGCGAACTGAACAATGCATTACGCTGAACAACACCATCCAATGAGCCACCTGGTGCCTTTGCTAACTACTACCTCACAATGGAGCTAATCTTTCTAACCTTAGACTTTGTACTACAGTAAAGGCCATGACATTTCACCAAAATCTTCTGCAGCCAGTCTAGTACAAAGTAACATTTAGTGCCTTGGATTGGCAGAATGAAAAAGAAAATCACTTATAAAATGTCATTTTGATCTTATCCATGTTGTTGCCATTGCCATTGACAATTGTCGCAAAAAAGAAGCTCCTAAGGTTTTGGAGTAGATCTGTAGCTCGGGTTGTGGGTGGCAACAATATCAACGAAGAAACACAAACTATAAGACAGACAGTAGTCCCGACACTAACCAGAAAGAGGGAACTCAACACACGGGAAAGACAAGCCCTGGACAGATTAAAGGAGGACAAGAACATCACTATACTACCTGCAGACAAAGGGCACATGACAGTGATAATGAATAAAAAGGACGGCATCTCCAAAGCACAAGCACTGCTCACCAACGAGAACACCAGGACAAACTGACCCAACAGCACAACTAGGCAACAAAATCCTATACACGCTACAAAGACTTAAACAAACAGGACAGATCAACAAAACAGACTTCTTAAGAATGAAACCCGAAGGAACCAACACACCCCGATTCTACAGCCTCCCTAAAGCGCCCAAGCCGAAAGTCCCCTTCAGGCCCATAGTCTCCCTACCAGGCACTCCATCGCACAGATTAGCCAGAGAACTACAAAGAAGATTCAAGCACCTAGTCAACAAATCACCCCGCTCCATCCACTCGGCCCAAACTACAGATACGCTATGTAGACAACACCTTTGTCATCATGAAACGGACCAAATTAGAAGAGACACACAAACTCAAACACCACCCTCACCGGAATAAAATTCACCCGAGAGAAGAACAAACAACTCCCATTCCTGGACGTCATGGTAGAGTGCAAGACAAATGGGGAACTGCAAACGAAAGTACACCGAAAAGCCACACACACAGACCAGGTATTGAACTTCAATAGCAACCATCCCAGCACACACAAACGAAGCTGTGTGCAAACACTATTTAAAAGGGCAACAACACACTGCAGCAACATGGAACTACGCCAAGAGCAGGAGGAATACCTCTTCCAAGTGTTCAAGGACAATGGATATCTAAAGAACTGGGTCAGGAGATGCCTACAGGAACAGCATCAGAAAGACTCTACACGCCCCGACACACTCATCACACTACCCTACATCATGAACATGTCAGAACTCACCATAAGACTTCTACGACAGGCGGGCATCAGAGTGGCACGCAAGCCCACATTAACCCTATGACAAGTGCTCACCCGAACTTAAGACCCACTCCCCGCCATGGACAGGACCAATGTCATCTACAAGATCGCCTGCAGAGACTGCGAGAAACACTACACTGGACAAACAGGAAGGAAACTAACAACAAGAGTACATGAACGCCATCTGGCCACAAAAGGACACGACCAATACTCACTCATCTCAATCCACACGGACAAGGAAAACCACAACTTCGACTGGGACAACACCAAGATCCTGGGGCAGGCTAGGCAGAGACAAGCACGAGAATTCTTGGAAGGATGGTATTCCACGAAGCATGCTAATAAACACATTGAACTCGACCCCGTATACATTCCACTACGGAGGAAACCCAGAAATGAGGTAATCCATCGCAACGGACCCCAGAGTTTAAAAACCAGACGGGAAAACACACCGACACTTCATCAGAGGCTGCAATGAAGATGTTACCAAGCACAGTAACGAAATGTCTGCGGAACAACCAACCAGCTCGGCGAGCCAACCGACCTCAAAGAAGCTCCGTCACAAAGTGAACATGCAAAAATAAACTTATATCTTAACATACTACCATCACTGTCTGTGACATACTTGTAAAACTTTAAGTCTTATACAAGACAAAATGCTCCCTCCACATATAGTAAATTCAAAGTATAAAACTTACATTTGTGTTACTTACTGTTTCATAATTCAAGTATTCAAAAATCTCAGAAACACACGACGGAACTTTATCAAAATGGTAGCGTTATAATATCAGAGATGTACAGCATGGAAATAGATGCTTCGGTCTGACTGATCCAAGCCGACCAGATATCCTAGATAAATCTAGTCCCATTTGCCAGTATTTAGTCCGTATCCCTCAACCCCTCTTCTTCATATACCCATCTAGATACCTTTTAAACGTCGTAACTGTACTTGCCTCCATCACATCCTCTAACAGCTCATTCTGTACATACAACACCCTCTGCGTGAAAAAATTGCCCCTCAGGTCCCTTTTAAATCTTGTCCCTCTCACCTTAAACCTATATCTTCTGGTTTTGGACTCCCCCACCCCAGGGAAAAGGCCTTGTCTATTTACTCTATCCATGTCCCTCATGATTTTAAGAACTTCTATAAGATCACCCCTCACACTCCGACACTCCAGGGAAAGTAGCCCTAGCCTATTCAGCACCTCCCTCTCACTCAACCCCTCCAACCTTGGCAATATCCTTGTAAATCTTTTCTGAACCCTTTCAAGTTTGGCAACATCCTTCCTATAGCAGGGAGGCTAGAATTGCATGCAGTATTCCAACAGTGGCCTAACCAATGTCCTGTACAGCCACAACATGACTTCCCAACTCCTACACTCAATGCACTGACCAACTAAGGCAAGCATACCAAACACCACTTTCACTGGCCTAACTACATGCAACTCCACTTTCAATGAACCTGCACTCCAAGGCCTCTGTTCCTGAGTATATTCCCTGTAAAACATCACAGTGATTAATCAGATAACACAAAACGGTTTCAACTGATTTTCTTCAGCACCAAACATTGATGTGTACAAAACATAAGAAAGTCACAAATTTCTCCATTCATATTAGTCGGGTGGTAGATCCTCTCCATCTCACTTCATTATCTACCTACTGAAATGTAGAAGTTAAGTTATTACAAACAGGAGGATCAAAGTTAAACAGCCTTCAGCTAAAGATAGCTGTACAGACAATAAAAAATTCAATCGAAGCTCCGTTCAACTTCAAAGCACGTGAGAACTTAATAGTTTCAAAAACTGTCTTTCAGTCTCTCCAAATCTACATCATTGCAAGCTCTAAGAGCATTCCAATCTGTGTTTCTACTTGGTGGTTCCTAACAAAATATATGGGTATTAAGATCTCCCTGTATTTTACAGCAGGACAATATAAACGAGAAGGTCCCAGAAGCATGACCACCCCCATGAGTGACTTCATTCTCTAATTTCAGAAGCAAAGCACCCTTGTCATCAAAACCATCAATTTATTTTGGCACTGAGTACTGGCATTTTCAATAAAAATTTGGCATCAGATGAACGCTTCCCTCTCACAGGAAGCAATTTGTCTAAAATTTGCACCTCTTCCCAACATAATATTACATGGCAATTTAACGGTATGCTGCATTATAAATCTACCCCAGCAACACAGCAGGTTCCTTAGTAAAATATTTTAATTAACACCAAGCCTGTAGGGGTAAATGCTTCATTTACCAAACTAGAGGTTAGATGAATAACTTCTAGTATACATGAAATTCAGTAACAACCAACTGGTTAATGCTCCAAGAAAACATTTTAACTGTTTAAGCATGCAAAAAAACAGTAATTACCAATGTCCTGACGGCTGTAGTGTTAAACACAGCAACTGGCTTGGCAAACAATACCAAGAGTGTAGATATCAATTCTAAATCTGAAAAAATCTCAACCAGGGATACAATGATGTCGTTACAAATGGCCTCAGCATCAAAACGTGAAGACTGATTGGATGGAGCAGCTCAAGGAGGAGCAAAAGAAATCAGTAAGTGTTTCTGATTGGTATTACATGTTAATATTAGAATTGTGGTCTCAAAAGCAGAAATGAGAGGGGAAGAGACTATTAGAATGATTGCAGGCAGAGACGGAAGAGGGTAAGACTCTGCCATTTGCACCAGGTGTGTGTGTGTGGAATGGGTGCGCACCACAAAGGGAGACAGCAAGTGTTGACAGAGAGAGCGAGAGCAAGAGCAAGGGCACGAGAGAGAGACTAGTCTGAATGAAGAAACCGATTTTCCAGATTTAGCAACAGAAAGTACCATATTAGCCAAGATACACACCATGAGAAA
The DNA here is from genome assembly GCA_024137785.1 of Ginglymostoma cirratum. NCBI lineage: Eukaryota > Metazoa > Chordata > Chondrichthyes > Orectolobiformes > Ginglymostomatidae > Ginglymostoma > Ginglymostoma cirratum. Next base: position 25,078,188 of record JAHRHZ010000066.1, on the reverse strand, counting down.
TGCAACAAATTACTGCCATTTTTTTTGTTAACAATTCTCCAGCAGCACTAACCTTTGCATAAATACCTTGTCAGAACTTCTTTATAGTTTATGGGATTTTCAAAACTTGAAGAAAAACAAGGAATAGCCTAGTTAGTTTATTTATTATCAGTGACAATTATGCTACCAATTGAGAGTCTAATGTTATGAATTTGAAAAATCTCACAACATGATCTCCGTCTCACATGGTCTTCATAACCAAGGTTTCGGCACGTCATCACCTGCCGATAACCATTCATTCAAGTGCTTATATCAAACTGTTGGGCCATGCGGGTGCCTCTGTTTAACTTTAAGCTTGGTCAGCTACAAAAAGGTCTGTGGAATAATATGAACGGGCAAGGTTCACTCCTCTTCCACGTGAGGTCAATTTGAAACCTGCCTCCTTGCCCTGCCCTTGAGAAAGGAAAGCTATGGCAAACCATTCTTTACAAAGCCTCCAACATGCACCACAATGAGCCAAGGCTGCACCTTTGATACAGCAAACATGACATTACATGCATCAGGTTGCTCCAAAATGCAATACACAGCTCATTCTATATCATGTTCAAAGAAATAGTAATTTCAGTGTAAGAATCAAGCCACAAACTATATTGGAACAAGACAGTAACCAGTATGAGCTTCCTTTGACCAGACTTCTCTCCAACCATTGCGATATTCTAGACCAAATGTAACACAGGATAGCTGGGTCAGTACCAGCAGAGTTCAATGCCCAAATCAGAAGCTCAATCATAAGGTTGTGAATTCAGATTCTTGAGCACAAAAATCTAAGCTGACGTATGGCAAAATAGTCAGAATAGCTACACTGCTGGACATCTTTTCAGATGAAACATTGTACATACGGCTGGCTTCAGTCTCATAAGAACTAGTAGCAGGAGTAGGCAATTCAGCCGCAAGCCTTCTCCTTCATTTAATACGATCATGATTGATCTAATCACATGCTCAACCCCAGATTCATGACCCGAGGGAGAAGTAATTCATCTTCATCCCTGTTTTAAATATGCTACTATAACCTCTCATTTTAGATTGCCCCACTACAAGACAAAATAGGTAAACCACCAGGGTTATATGAATTGCATCCTCAGCTGTTAAAAGGAATCCAGGGAGGAAGTTGCAGATGCTGTAAGGATACAGGTGAAGTACCAGAGGATTGGAGGTCACCATTTATTCAAAAAGGGTGTAGGAATAGGGCAGTCTGATTGATGTAAATTACGACAATCAATACTGAGATTTACGACCAACTATTACTTGGCAAGGCCTGGATTAAGCAGAGATCATCAGCATGGTTTTAAGGGGAGATGATGCCTTACTAAATTGATTAATTGTTTTGTCGATAACAAGACATGTCACTATGTACTGAGTTTCTACCTGTCCCCGGTGTTGCGAAGGATGGCTCTGGCCTCGTTGCCGTGGAATGTTCCAAGTAGTTCGACTGTTCTGTATCACCTGTTCTTCATGGAGAAATTTACAAAGAGAAACACCTTTGACCACAAGTCCATCAGGAAGTGGTCAGCATGTAGTGTCCTCAAGAAGCTGCAGGGAAAGGAGAGGGTGGATCCTGTCATGTGGTTTCCCTGAGCAGACTGTCACACATCTCCTTCTGGAATGTGCCTTTGCAAAGGAAGTCTGGAGAAAGATGCCGTGGTTTTAGTCAAGATTCGTCCCAAGCATTTCATGACACAGTATTCTGTACTCTACGGTCTGTTCCCTGGGATGCATACCAAGACAAACATCTACTGTGTCTGGAAGACGATCAATTTGGTGAAAGACGATCTTTGGTCTATCCAAATCATATTGGTCTTCCAGAAAAAGGAGTTGACCTCGACCAAGTGTTGCAGACTGACACATTCCAAGGTCCAGGACTACTTGCTGAGGGGTTGCAGACTGACACATTCCAAGGTCCAGGACTACTTGCTGAGGGACACACTAAAGCTTGAGGCAGCTGAGGTACAATGGGGAAAGACTATTGTCTGAAGTCTTCCTGAAGTTAATTAGGGGACCATTTTGTTATCAGACCCTCCTATTGCCTCAAATGCATGTAAAGTCTTGCATATTTAAGCGACAACTTGGGTTTGTTTGTATAGTCAAACTGCAATGTTTGATTTTGATTTCTGAAGAAGGGTCCCAACCCAAAACATCAACTTTCCTGCTACTCGGATGCTGCCTGGCCTGCTGTGCTCCTCCAGCTCCACACTAATTATCTCTGACTCCAGCATCTGCAGTTCTTATTATCTCTGCAATGTTTATTTGATATGCTATTGTACACAACCGAACTGCATTCATGACAATGTATAGATAAAGATATTTTTTGTAAAAGAAAGCATACTTTTGAAATTTAAAAAAAGACAAATTGATGAGACTAGTGCAGTAGATGTTACCTGCATGAACTTTAGTAAGACATTTGACAAAGTTCCACATGGCAGACTGGTTAGTAACATTACAACTCACTAGATAAAGAGGAATGTGGCTCAGTGACAAGAAGCAAAGGGCAATGTTTAACAGATAATTTTGCAAATGAAGATTGATTTCAGTAAGGTTCCACAGGATTCAGCGTTGGGCCACTTGCCGCTTCTGGTGCATACTAATAACATTAATGATTTCGACACAAGTGTGAGAGGTATGAATGGGAAATTTGCAGACACCAAAACTGGCCATGTAGTCAAGCGAAAAGGATGACTGCCAACTGCAGGCCGATATAAATGGTTTGGTTGAGTGGATGGATAAGTAGCAAATGGAATTCTATCCGAAAATGAGGTTATAATTTTGGGTAGGCCAAAAAAGCAAGGGAATACACGATAAACAGAGCATTGAAAGGAGTAGAAGATGTTTGAGACTATGGAACACATGTCCATAAGGAGATGTGGTGGTTAAAAAAGTCACGTAAAATGATTTCCTTCACTGGGCAAGGTACTGAATACAAAAGGAGATGTGCAATGCTGGAACTTTACAAGGCGCTGGTTAGGCCACAGCTAGGGTTTTGTTCATAGCTCCGGTCATCACGTTACAGAATGAACATAATTAGTCTGGAGAGAGTACAGAGAGGACATACAAGAATGTTGCAAGGGCTCAAAATTGTAGCTACGAGAAAAGATCAGTTAAGGCTTGGATTGTTTTCCTTAGAAGAGGAGACAGAGGGATGGTTTAATAAAAGTATACAAAACAAGGAGATTTGATCGAGTAGTCAGGGGAAGTCTAATTCCCCTGAGAGTGGAGAGATCAATTACCTTCAGGTGCAGACTTAAGGTGTTTGATAGATGAATAGCGGGGACATCAGGAAAAACAGATGGTGGGTGTCTGAAATTTGCTGCCCCAGTTTGATGGTTGAGGCAGAAATCCTCAACTCATTTGAAAGGGACCTAGATCTGCATGTGAAGTGCTACAACCTCAAAAGCTACTGACCAGGTCCTGCAATGTGGAATTAGTTTATTCAGTCAGTGCAGACACAATGTACCAAACAGCCTCTAAGTTGCAAGTGTTCGAAGGAAACTAAAGACAGACAGAGCCATTGAAGAATACAACAAAAGCAGGAAAGAACTCAGAAGGAATTTGGAGAGCTAAAAGGGGCCAGATATCCTGGCAAACAGGACTAAGGAAAATCCCAAAGTGTGTTATACATAAGGAACAAGAGGGTAGCTAGGGAAAGGGTAGATCGACTCAGGGAATTTGTGTGTGGAGCCAGACAAAATGGGTGAGATCCTTAACAAATACTTTGTATCCATATTCAAAAAGGAGCAGGACATGATGGATGGTGAGCCTCTGGAGGGATATTTTGACATGCTAGGGCATGTCAATCTAAAAACAAAAGTGGCGTTGGGTGTTTTGAAAAGCATTAAGGTAGACAAGTCCCCAGAACCTGATGTGATTGATCCTAGAATTCTGAAGGAGACAGGTGAGGAAATTGCTGGGGCCTTATACAAAATCGTTGTATCCTCTTTAGTCATAGGAGAGTTCTCAGAGGACTGGAGAATAGCCAACATTGTTCCTTTAAGAAGGGCAACAAGCATAATCCGGGAATTTACCGGCTGGCGAGCCTGAGGTCAGTGGCAGGGAAATTACAGAATACGATTGTTAGGGATAGGATTCACTCACATTTGGAAAAATATGGACTTATTGCTTTGTGGGGAAGGTAGTGTCTCACAAACTTGATGGAGTTTTTTGAGAAAATGACAAAAATGATTGATGAGGGCAAGACTGTAGATGTTGCCTACATGGACTTTAGCAAGGCCTTTAACAAAGTCCCTCGTGGCAGGCTGATACAAAAGATAAAATTATATGGGATCTGTGGTGAACTGGTAAGATCGATACAGAACTGGCTTAGGCACAAAAAAGAGATTAGCAGTGGATGGATGTTTTTCTTTGGAGATCTGTGGCCAGTGGTGTTCCACAGGTATCAGTGCTGGGGCTCCTGGTTTTTGCCATTTATTAGTTAGTTTGCAGATGGCACAAAGATTGGGGAGAGCTGTGGATAGTGATAGGATTGCCAGAGGATACAGACAGGCTGAAGACTTGGGAAGAAAAATGGCAGATGGAGTTTAATCTAGACAAATGCAAGGTGCTGCATTTTGGAAAATTTAATGCGGGGGGAGGTATACAGTAAATGGTAGAACTCTTAGTCACATCAACATAGAGGGGGATCAAGACATGAAGGTCCATAGCTCCTCGAAAGTGGATGAGGTGGTCAAGAAGGCATATGGCATGCTTGCCTTCATTAGTCAGGGCATACCGTATAAAAATTGGCAAGTCACGTTGCAGCTGTACAGAACTTCAGTTCAGCCACCTTTGGAACATTGTATACTAGAAATTAACTAGAATTATTATATAATTTTAATTCACACGTGAAAGCAAATCTAGAATTCAAAGCAAATCTAGACCAGATAGATTGCAACTATAACATGCTGCACCATTTTAAAAGCTAACGTTACAAGGTTAAGTGGGCACCACCATAAACATTCCTTCATTCAAATATTATACTCAAAAAAGTGGCCTTTTACAAAGCAAAAAGTCCTTATAGTTAACAGCGACTATAAGAAAAAGGGATAACTTTACTTAACGAGATTATAGCACATGTATGAATTTAGGATATAAAGCTCAAATTAACCAGTTACCTACAAAACTTGGGTTTTTAGCAATTATTCCAAGATCGCACGTTAAATTAATCTTAACGACAGTGGCAAAGTTCCCATATTGTAAACTGAAGTGTGTCATCTACGAATCGGACGCCTCAACTGGGGAAAAACTTTGTACTTCCCACAAGTCACATGGTTCTAACCTACCTTGAAACTTAACATGATGCCAGGCCAAACTGAATTCATTTACGTAATGAAAGGCATTCTGTTATTTCGCCTGCAAAACCAGAACCAGTCATTCCATTCCCCCATAACAGTAAAACCTCGAGCTGTATTACAGATTCTCAAATGACTCCATCGCGAAGACATAAAAGAAAATCCTTCGGTGGGAATCTGAAGGAAACAATGATCATTCAATCAACCATTCCCTTACTCCCCAAGAACACTTCGGAGCCTCCAGAATGCTGAACCAATTGCGGTCAATTATTAATCGCAATCGGGGATAAGCGAGTCAAAGTCCCGATGCCGGCTGGAGCTCTGTCCCTGGTCTCTATTACAACACGACAGAGGCTGTCCTGTGGCATCAGCAGCATTAGCCGCAGCCCCGGGAACAGGGCATAACATTTTGCTGCCCGCGCTATCAGCCTTTCTACCGGTTTTCTACTGGTTTCTCGACCTTTCGATGCCCGGTGCGTGTTTGTGTGTGTGCACGTGTGCCCGTGCGCCCTCCCCCTCATTTACCGTAGGTACAGGTTCCTCTCTCAACCACACACCCCTCGCCTCCAGTTGCCCCGGGTTACCTTCTCTTGCACCCCCGCTGCCTCGAACTACCTTCCCTCCTTCACACCAACCCTACCCCTCCCAACTTCGTCGCCGCCTCCTCCTCGTCCTCCTCCCTCAATGCCCCAGGTTATCTTCACTTCTTCTTCTTCTTCTTTCTTTCTCCTCCTCCTCCTCCTCCCTCTCTCTCTCTCTCTTTCCCCCGCTCCAGTTGCCCCAGGTTACTACGTCCTCCTCCCTCTTCTTCTCTCTTCCCCCCGTTGCCCCTAGTTACCGCGTCCTTCTCTCCCCCACCGTTGCCCCTAGTTACCTCGTCCTTCTCTCCCCCCGTTACCCCTAGTTACCTCGTCCTTCTCTTCCCCCCTGTTGCCCCGAGTTACGGCGAGTACCGGCTTCTTCACGCTCTCGCGCTGGTTCCGTTGCTCTGGAGCCGCACCGGAAGTAGACGTGTTTCTACACTCGACCACAGGAAGTCCTTGACGTTGGTCAGCGCCTTCCCCCCGCTCCCCGGCGCTTCTTCCCATTTAAATTTTTTGTCCGCGGCGGCGAATCGCGCCATTTATTTTCATTTATCTTCTGAGACTGTATGTTTTTATGTTAAATCCCGTACCTGGAAAGGTCGCATGCGGCTGTGTGACGTCATCAGCATGCGACCGACGCTGCTTGGGTTTGGGGCCTCGGGAATCTGTGCCTCTGCAGCTGAAACTGGGAGCCCATGAGCGGCAACCAAAGGTAGAGAAGCAGTGACGAGACGATATATCACATAAATTGAGTATGTTCGTTTCCAGCACTTGTTTTGTTTTTTCTTTGAAAGGTTTGGTTCAGCCCCACCATCCTGATCAGCGGAAACCTCGTGCGGGGAGGGGCCGGCTGGTCAATGGACCGGCAGCTGGGCCTGGCTAAAGTGGCCATGAACAGGTCAAGGCTGTGGGCCGCGGAGTTGGGCGTTGTTCCTGACTGACTGCCTCTTTTACGCGTTTACGTACGGTCTCATGCACCCTCTCCAGGGACACATGTGTCGCCTACGGGCACCGTGCAGGCCTTTAGAGATAATAGGAACTGCAGATGCTGGAGAATCCGAGATCACAAGGTGTGGAGATAACAAGCATGGGGCTGGATGAACACAGCAGGTCAAGCAGCATCATAGGAGCAGGAAAACTTGACGTTTCGGGCCTAAACCCTTCATCAGAAATGGGGGAGGGGAAGAGGATTCTGAAATAAATAGGGAGAGAGGGCGAGGCGGATAGAGGAGAGGAGGCAGACAAGTCGAAGAGGCGGGGATGGATCTGGTTCCGTAGGCAGGTACTAAGAAAGGTGATGTGGCTGTAGTACCTGGTTTGCTTCAGGACGTGGTCGAGCAGTTTCAAGGCCGAAGAGGTTATGAGAGAGTTGCAGTGGGAGAGAGATTCCCTGAGGTTTGTCCGGAGGGAGGACGGTATCTCTGATAACAAGGTGTGGAGCTGGATGAACACAGCAGGCCAAGCAGCATCATAGGAGCAGGAAGGCTTGACGTTTCGAGCCTAGGCCCTTCATCAGAAATGGGGAAGAGGGCTCTGAAATAAATAGGGAGAGAGGGGGAGGCAGATAAGAAGATGGATAGAGGATAGGATAGGTGGGGTTGCAGTGGGAGAGAGATCCCCTGAGGTTTGTCCGGAGAGAGGAGGGTAACTTCTTCAGGGTAGGCATCCTTAGAAGAGGCTTCGCAGTGGGGTTAAAATTGTATCAGAGATAATAGGAACTGCAGATGCTGGAGAATCCGAGATAACAAGGTGTAGAGCTGGATGAACACACTGGTGGGCTCCACAAGGGCTGAGATGTGTTATCACGTCGGACAGTGTTATTCTAGTGTAGCAAGTTACCGTTATCTGTTCACTTGTAGTTCACCACTGTGCCCCATTACGGACTGTTTAAAAACAAACAGGGACGGAGCATGTGGTGGGAAAACCGGGATTTTCGCTTCACAGGTTCCTTTCGGAAAATGTTTAATCTCAGGTTTGATTACAGTCAAATCCCTGCCTGAACTGATTCAGAGACCCCCTAGAAGTGCCAAACCTCTCGGATTGTCCTATACACCTCCTCCTGGAATTAAAATTCCAGGTTGCCGGAGCAAATAATGATCAATGCAGTTTTTGAAAGATGTTGCATCTGTCTATTTTCTCAGTGCACTTTTGCTTGTTAATTGTAAAAACGTATCAAAGTTGTCTTATTTGACAAAAAATTTTCATTCAGTTCTGTAAGCAGTTTATTGACTCTGTACTGGAAGGATGTGTTGTAGAGGATGTTGGGTGACTACTGGATATGTGATGGGGATAATGCAGCACGTAATGAAACCTACAAGGATACAGCCAACTCTAACTGGGGCTGAACTTCGGGTGCTTCATCCACGTGGCCACTGGGACTTCACAGCGAATGTTGGCAGAATGGTTGATGATAAGGGGATATTACAGCTGCTTTCATCTGCTTTTCTGAGTTTTCTAAGGGGGTGACTGGGTAACCGTAAGGAGATGGTAATGCTGGTTGATTTCCCTTTGACACAATAAGCACTGATGATGTTGTAGCACCCATTCCCTCAAATACAACTGCAAAGATAATAAAAATATACAGCTCTCCAAATCTGCATGGTAATGTACTGTGTCAGGAAATGCAACTTTTAACCAACCATTTTCCTTTGCTACATGTGACCATGTTTTCAGGTTTGAGAGGCAATGGTTGGGGTATTAGTGGAACCAAGCACAAATGTTTGGATCTCTATTTAGAGTCGTAGAGGTCTACAGCATGGAAACAGGCCTTTTGGCTCAACTTGCCCATGCTGTACCCTTTTCACAATTTAAACTAATCCCATTTGCCTGCATTTGGTCCATATCCCTCTGTACCTATCCCATGCATGTACCTGTCTAAATGTTTCTTAAATGACGAAATTGTGTTCACTTCCACCACAACTCTAGCAGCCTATTCCAGACACACTCATCACCTTCTGTATGAATTAAACTTGTCCCTCTGGACCCTTTTATATCTGTTCCCCTCTCCCTTTAAACCTATGCCCTCTAAACCTATGCCCTCTAGTTTTAGACTCCCCTACCATCAGCTATCTACCTTATCTATTCCTGTCGTGATTGTATAGACTTCTGTAAAGTCACCTCTCAGTCTTCTATGCTCCGGGGGTGGGGGGGTTGGTGGTGGTCCCAGTTATCTAACCTTTCCTACCTCTCCTTATGATTCAAACCTTCCAGTCCAGGTAGCATCCTGGTAAATCTTTTCTGCACTCTTTCTGGTTTAATAATATTCTTTCTATAGTAGGGTGACCAGAACTGCACGCAGTACTCCGAATGTGGCCTCACCATTGTCTTGTACAGCTGCAACTCCTCTCCTCTGCTCTGACTGATGAAAGCAAGCATACTGAAAGCTTTCTTCACCATCCTGTCTACCTGCGACTCCATTTTCAAAGAGCTATGAACCTGTATTCCCAAATCTCTCTATTCGTAATACTCCCCAGGGCCCTACTGTTGACTGTGTATGACCTGCCCTGATTTGACTTACCAAAATGCAACACCTCGCATTTATCTAAATTAAACTCCATCTGCCATTCCTCAGCCCACTGGCCCAGTTGATCAAGATTTCACTGCATTCCCAGGTAACCTCCTTCACTGTACACGATACCACCAATCTTGGTGTCATCCACAAACTTACTAACCACACCTCCTAACTTCTCATCCAAATCATTTCTATAAATGATGAATAAAAGTGGATCCAGCGCCGATCCCTGTGGCACACTGCTGCTCACAGAACTCCAGTCTGAAAAACAACCATTTACCATCACCCTCTGACTTCTGCCGTCAAGCCAATTTTGTATCCAATTGGCTAGATCTCCTAGATCATGTGAGATATAATCTTACTCAACAACCTGCCATGCAGTACCTTGTCAAAGGAATTGCTCAAGTCCATTTAGACAACGACTACTGCACTGCCCTCATCTACTTTCGTGGTCAACCCTTCTAAAATCTCAATCAAATTCGTGAGTCACAATTCCCCACGCACAAAACCATGCTGACTATCCCAAATGAGTCCTTGCCTCTCCAAATGCATGCACATCCTGTTTCCCAGAACCCCTTCTAACAACTTACACACCACAGTCATTAAGCTCACTGGTCTGTAGTTCCCTGGCATTTCCCTACAGCCTTTCTTAAACAATGGCACAACATTAGCCATCCTTCAATCTTCAAGCACTTCACCTGTGACTGTTGATGATACATATGTCTCTGCTAGGGGCCTCACAATTTCCTCCCCAGCTTCCCACAAAGTCCTGGGATACACTTCTTCAGGTCCTAGGGATTTATCTACTCTTAATGCGTTTTGACACTTCCAGCACCACCTCTTCTGTAATGTGGATTCTCCTCAAGCCATAACTGTTTATTTTCCCCAAGTTTCCTACCATCCATTACTTTCTCGACAGTAAATACTGGCAAGAAATATTCATTTAGGATCTCACCCGTCTCTTGTGGCTCCACATGTTGATGAAGTTGTTGATCTTTCATATATCCTATTTTCTCCCTAGTTACTCTTTTGCCAGTCATGTACTTGTAGAATTCCTTTGGACACCCCCTCACTATCTACCAAAGCCATCTAATGTCCCTTTTGAGCCCTCCTCCTTTCTCTCTGAAGTGTACTCCGACACCCTGTATACTTGTCAAAGAATTCACTTGATCCCAGCTGCCTATACATGTCATGCCTCCTTTGTTTTCTTGACCAGGACCTCATTAGTTCTAGTCATCCAGGGTTCCCTACTCCTGCTAGCCTTACCCTTCTCTCTAACAGGAACATGCTGACCCTGAACCCTCATTAGTCCACTTTTGAAAGCCTCCCACTTACCAGACATCCCTTTACCTGCAAAGAGCCTCTCCCAGTCAACTTTTGAAAGTTCATGCCTAAGACCACCAAAATTGATCCTGCCCCAAATTAGAACTTTAACTTGTGGATCAAAGCTATCCTTTTCCATAGCTATTTTAAAACTAATGGAATTATGGTCACTGATCCCGTACTGGTCCCTGACTAACATTTCCATCACTTGCCCTGCCTTATTTCCCAAGAGGATGTCATGTTTTGCCCCTTTTCTATTTGGGCCATTACATTCTGCATGAGAAATTCTTTCGAATACGTTTAACGAATTTCTCTGTATCCAAGCCTTAACACTATGGCAGTCTCGGCCGATGTTAGGAAAGTTAAAAACCCCTACTATTACAACCCTATTATTCTTGCAGCTATCTGCGATCTCCTTACATATTTGCTCCTCAATTTCCCACTGATTATTAGGAGACCTATAGTACAATGAGACCTATAGTACAGTGATCTCCCCCTTTTTAGTTCTGAGCTCTCCCCGTATAGACTCAGTGAACAAACCTTCGAAAGTATCTTCTCTCAGTACCACCATGATGTTTTCCCTAATCAAAAATACAACTCCACCTCCTTTCTTGCCTCCTCTGCTATCCTTCCTATAGCAACTGTACCATGGAACATTAAGCAGCCAGTCCTGACCTTCCCTCAGCCATGTTTCTGTAATTGCTACAATATCCTAGTACCATGTACTCATCCATGCCCCAATTTCATTTGCCTTACCTGTCAGGCCTCTTGCATTAAAATAAATGCAGTTTAACCCAGACTTTCCTTGCTTCCTGCCTGCCCTGATCAGTACTGGGATTACCAACACTGCCTTTACTATTTAACTTGATTTCATTAACCTCTGTATTCAACCTTCTGTTTTGTCTCACTACTGCCAGACTAGTTTAAACCCTCCTGAGTAGCTCTAGCAAATCTCCCTGCCAGAATATTGGTCCCCCTCCAGTTCAGGTGCAACCTGCCCGTCTTGTACATTATCACCTCTGCCCCAGAAGAGATCCCAATGATCCAAAAATCTGAATCCCTGTCTCCTGCACCAGCTCTGCCAAATCCTCCTGTTCCTACACTCAATAACACATGGCAAGACGGAGGTGAAGATACAGAATTCAAGAAGGATAGCCGTTGTTTTGTAATAGTAATTGACTTCATTTTTCCACTTGCTTTCTTGGCTGATTATCAGTGCAGATAAATCTAAAGAGAGATCAACGATATGTATTCAGTTTGACTGCACAGCCTTTTAGAAAAGACATTTTGTTGGAGAGTTAAGGGGTCAAATTGAATATTTGGGGCATCAGTTGCATAACAGCACAATTGTGTGTATTTTTAAGTAAAATGCTGCTGGAGATTCACCTCTGGAGTAATGTAATAACTGTATTCAGTAAAAGCTAAACTGGATAACATTCTTTTGTCTTCATTTCCATAGGTGTTTGTAGAGAGGCATAAGATGGAGTCTTTAACTGCGCCATTGGCTTTGGGGATTTTGACCGGAGTTGGATGTGGATTGTGCCTGGGTTGGATGGTACGAGGACGATTTGTCGGATCCCTAAAAACTCTGCCACATGTGCGAAACGCAGGGATGGAGACAAGCACCATGGGGGAGGGTGGGGAGTACAAGATGGTTTTGGTAGTCCGTAATGACCTGAAGATGGGGAAGGGTAAAGTAGCGGCTCAGTGTTCACATGCAGCTGTCTCTGCATACAAGCAAGTCCAAAAACGGAATCCAGATCTGCTCAGGCAGTGGGAGTATTGCGGGCAGCCCAAAGTGGTAGTCAAAGCGCCAGATGAGGACTGCATTATTGACCTGCTGACACATGCAAAGGAACTTGGGCTGACCGTGAGTTTGATCCAGGATGCTGGTCGTACACAGATAGCACCAGGGTCACGCACCGTCCTCGGCATTGGACCAGGCTTAGGAAAATTAGTGGACAAAGTTACAGGACATTTGAAACTTTATTGAAGTATTGGTGCTACAATCAAGTGGGCAGTTAAAAGGACATCCAAGTCTCAAACCTGTGGCGTTCTTGACAGTCAGTGCATCCCAACCCATTGACTCCACGATCTTGTTTTTAAGTCAATTCATAGTGAAACGGTGTTATGTGATACTCTGTATTTCTTCTTATGTTAACAAGACTGGAGTGAATGGAGGTGGCAGAGGAGGTATTGCTGATTGTTACTGGCAGTAGCTCACTCTTTCAACAAAAATGGAGCACATGCAGAGTGCTGGTGATATCCAAACGTGCAAAGGTTCTGGGGGTTTCTAATTGAAAACCTTCACCTGACTTGGAGTAACTGAGTCAGTGCTGACAATTGGAAGTACACCCCTCAACTGAGCTTCTTAGCCCTAAGTATTTTGTTAAGGAACATTAATAATATACCGGCATCAGCAAAGCTCTAAATGGAGGGCTGTTTCTTGCCTCTTCCTCCCCTTTCAAACTTTTTACCATGGGGAAGATACCATGATGATGTATGTAATATTCCTAGAAATATGCAAGTTCCAAAATGAATTAAAACCAGCCTTGTAAGGTTGATCAATGGGATGTACTGAATATCTAATAATTTCTGTTGAGACTACTGACCCTCCTCAATTAAAGAAAAAATCTGCACACCTTTCCTAATCAGAACCCAGTCTGATAAAACACCGCAGACTCAGATAGCACACTTGTATATTTAATTAATGCAAATTCTGGAAACTTATCTGTGTTTGGCTTTTTTAATTTTTTTGGAAGAACAAAAATCTGCTCACAACGACTGCCTTCATTCATATTAAAGAATCACAACATTACAAACTACCTCATTAATGTGTCAGGTTAATATTTCCTTTAATTTGCACTTAAAATAATGGCTTACCGCCACATGGTACAGTTTCTATGCAATGATCTGGCATGGAACAGCAAAATGTTTGTGTTGTGTGATGTAATCCTATCTGTTGTGATTTCAGAAATTATCCACTTATCAGACTCCAGTGTCTATATTCTCTCACCTGTATTCGTGACTATGATACGTTGCAATATGTCATCAACGTAGCAACAGACTTAAACTTAACTGCTGCACAACTGTAGACCATATCATGTAGTACCAGGCCCAGTGATCTAACAAAAAAATGCAACAGTTGTTCAAACAATGGATGAAATAACTTGGGGCCTCTTTCTCCACAACCAATCAAATCCTTCAACTACTTATTCTCCTCTCTCCCATAAGTACAAGGAGTTCACATACCTTGGGTTATTGGAACTGAAATCATTCATTCATTTAGTTGTCACGGCTGTCTCTCCTGTCAAGCCAAAACATTTCAAAGTCTCCAGCTCTTCCCCACCCCTAAAGCCTGTCTTGAACCTGCATTTCTCTTTCTCGATGAGAACTTCTTTCCACCAAATTAGTGGCCAAATTCCATTGCTGTCTCATTCTAGTTGATACTTTGAAAGGTTCTCCCTTCTATGGCACGTCCACATCTCTTTCGAAACTGTTGCCATCACTCCCTCCTCGGACACCCGCACTGAGTGAAAACTACTGCTCCGTCTTGCTGTCTGAAACCCATGTCCGTCTTTCCTGCAATGCTGTTTAAATTCTGCAGTTGGGTTTTTGCTCCTGCCATCACACTGAAGTTACCCTAATCAAAGCCACATGTGTCCTCAGTGACTGCAACCTTCCGTTGTTCACCCTTCAGGTTAGCCGTCTGAATTTTCATGCAAGTGGATATGCCTGCTGTTAGTGAGACAGCAGTTAAGGCAGATTACTACTGGTTTATGCAATCCTTTTTCCCCCCGAATTGGCGCAGTCCCTGTACGATGGTGTTGTTAGCCAGTCCCCACCACTTTACAAATAATTCGTGTTTAAACTACCTGGTCAGCCAAAAGGCAAAAGCCATTGTCCATTTGTGTTAATGTCTTAAAATGTATTGTAGAATCTTAAGTGAACTGTTTATCTCAGGCAGAAATGCTACATCTATTCATTTGTTGAGCATGCAGTGATAAAGAGCCATCAGTTTGCTGCCCTGAAGTGGTTAATGTGTGACACTGCATCGAATGTTAGTTTCTCTCCATATGAAAATTTGTGATTCTCAGCTTCTGCTGTTGATAAAGTTGGTTTCAAAACTTGTTAATTTATGACTTTACTAGTTTCTTCTTCCTGCTGCACAAATAAATCAGGTAAGGGAATGCAACATTTTCTCCTATCAAGAATCTGTACAAGGTTTGTTTTGCAGAATAAAACACCCTCTGCTCTGCCTGACAAGAGCCCCAGCTCCAACCTCAGAAGCACCTACTATTGTGTTGCCTCAGATTAAGAAACTGGTTAATCCATGCCCAAATAAAAAAGATTGTATGAGCACTGTCTGAAGGTCTGTTACTCTCGGAAGTTAGTGACTTTAAAAAAAATGGCTCAGAGCGAAAGTCAGAATAATGAACAAACTGGGTTGAGTCACTGTAAAGCAGGATTTCCACACAGGACATGTGCTTCATAACCTAATTATATACATTTAATAGATTTAAGTAAATTAAAACTCAGTGACTGCAAAAATAGATCTTACTATAAGAGCAAAGATTAAATGATTTCTAAAATTATAACTAATTACTTTGATCCTAATTATTTCCTGACATAGCTCCCTTTATGCAATTATTGAGTCCTGGGACTCAGAACCAGAGTTTGGAGTCATTGAAAGTCACTTTCTGTTCAACAGCCCCTCTCAAGATAAGTGACTTCATTAATGAATATCTAATGCACACTTGAGTGTAGAACAAATCAGAAAGCAACACACTGGATTGCAACCATGACTAGAGGCAATCTCAATTCTATTTTAGTTCAGTGCAAGGGAATATATAAGTTTCAGGAGATTTTAAGAACAGTCAAAAGATGTGACAATACTATGATTTTTAAGAGGTGTATTTTGTCCTGGTTATAAAGAAAGGTTGAGACAGAGGTGACAAATGGGCTACTCAAAGCAAATAAAGTAAGCAGCTTATGAGGCTTTGGCTTTTTTTAAAAAGTTGGAATGAAAGAAGTAGCCTGAATGGGTGGGGTCAACCAGGACACTTATTTTAGCTTTCTGCAGTTACTGGAGTTTTGAAGCTGAATGTGGAAGCTTTTATTCCTCTCCCTGTTACAGTTAAAAGCTGGCTTTTTCTTCCTGCAGCTGGAAATACAGGAAATGTGAGACAATCTATTGCCTTTGCCAAGGGTGTGTTTATGGGATGTTACTATAACAGAAGTTAATTAGTAATAGTTAATGTATATATTATTTTGAGCACTTTGATAGAGTTGCAGTTAAACCAATTTTATTTCTATTTTGTCTGTATCTTAACTGTAGTGTAAAAATAGTGTGTTGTGCTTAAAGTCGAAAGGTTGACCAATCGAATTGCATCTGGGACGCAACGCCTTACACTTACCTTCTAATCTAAGAAAAAGTTAGGGTTTAGGCTATCTTCTTATTGTACTTTCAGAGGGTTTGGTCATAACAAAGCAAAATAGGTTTTTGATTGAAATTTTTACTTGACTGCCTTCTGAGATCTAGCCCCACCACTACGGTCGGTGTAAAGGCAGCTGTGACTGTCTAAGTCACTTTTCACGATTGATGTTGCTCGAACAGCAGCTGGAAGCAATGGGATTGGAAAGGAGAATATGAGTGGATCTGCACCTGGCTTGGTGCTGAGCTATACAAAGCGAAAGGAGCCATGGTTTGTACTACTTTAGCTGATTGATTCAACCCTCGATCAGTAACATTATCAAAATCTCCTAATAGGTAGGTTGCAATCAGTTGATTGATCACAAAGCCTGTGGTGGTCAGTCTTACCAACCACCTGCTTCCATCACCATGCACATCTTTCTGCGTTCCTTTGCTGTGCGCATGTCAGTTGTGGTGCTGCCTCATGACAAACATTTTTGGAAGCCAAACATCCAGACAGGAGTGCGTGCTCTCAAGGCTTTGCTAGCTTGCTGCATAATGTTTCAGCTTGGTCCAGATGGCCAAGCATTGCAGGGTAAACTAAGTTTTACGATGTAAGTGCCAACAAATGTATAGGAAATATACTAGGAACTGATGTTTGAGGTCAGTGTATTATAGGAGGCTATTCAGCCGAAAGGTTCATGCAAATTCTCTGTAAGAACAGCTCAGCTAGTTCTGCTTCTATGCAGGACACAGAAAAATATTGAGAAAAGCTCCCACATTCAATACCTGAGCATGTAAGGGGCCCTGAAGTGCATCACTATCGCAGGAGTGACCTCCCATGCCACCTCACTGGAAAGCAGGCAGCAACATTCCAGGGATGTGTATCCAAAGGCCTACCTACCTGCAGCGTGACAAGTGGTAGCATGATGTCAGAGACTACAAAGTGAATCAATCATGATGAGTGATGAACATGCACCATCTAAAAACAAATCAAAAATGTACAATTTTTGCATGGAGTGGGAAAATTAATTTCTGTTCACAACTGTAAAACAGCAAAGGAAAAAGACCATGATGGGAGTTGTGTACAAGCCTCCTCGCAGTCATCAGGATGTGGGGAAGAAAATAAATCAGGAGATGGAAAGGCATTTAGAAAGACATCATTACAATAATGGGGGACTTCAATATGCAGGAGGACTGCGACTGGGAAAATAAGGTTGCTAACAGATCTCAAAGGAATTTGTGGAATGTCTACAAGATGGTATTTTTGGAGCAGTTTGTGGTAGAACCCATAGAGAATGGGCAATTTTGGATTCAGTGATGTATCAGATGTAAGCAGTTTTGGGCCCCATACTTAGGGAATGATGTGCTGACATTGGAGGGGGTTCAGAGAAGGTTACAAGAATAATCCCAAAAAAGGTCTTCTCATATGAGCAGCGGTTGATCACTCTGGATCTGCACTCAATTGAGTTTAAAAGGATGAGGAGGGATCTGATTGAAACTTACAGAATACTGAGAGGCCTGGATAGAGTGGACATGGAGAAGATGTTAACACAAGTAGGAGGAACTAGGACCCGGGGGCACAGCCTCAAAGTGAGGGGCCAACCCTTTAGAACTGAGATGAGAAGGAATTTCTTCAGCCAGAGGATAGTGAATCAGTGGAACACATTGTCACAGAGGGCTGTGGAGGCCATGTCATTGAGTCCATTTAAGAGAGAGAGATAGATTGTTTCTTGATTAGTAAGGGAATCAAGGGTTACAGGGAGAAGGCAGGAGAATGGGTTTGAGAACCATATCATCCATGTTTGGAGTAGACTTGACGGGCTGAGGGGCCTGAATTCTGTTCCTGTATCCAATGGTCTTATTTGTTTAATAAGTCGCCAAAGTATTTTGATAAAAGGGGAATTTGGAACAAGACAACAATGCATGGTAAATTCTAAATTCAAGGACAGTTTTCCCTTGAACAGGGTATTTTGGACAAAGAAAATTATGAGCTGAAGGCTGTTTGAAAGCTCAACAGTTTTCTCTAAGCCAGCAGAAAAGAATAAGTAAAAGCAAAATACTGCCAATGCTGGATTTCTGAGATAATCAATCACAGAGAATGCAGCAGAAACCCAGCAAGTCTGCAGCATCTGTGGAGATAGAAACAGTTAGCATCTCAGGTCCAGTATTACACTTCTTCAGCTTTTTCAGACAAAGGTAAGGCCTGCACTGGAGCATCATTTGAAATTTACCATCTTCTCACAAAACACAAGAAATTATTCAAAGTATTTAAAGAAGCAATGACTGTGGCTGCTACTTCTTTATTCGAAGACTTTTAAACAACAAAGCAATAATAATGGAATTCAAAGCATGCCTCTTGGCACTCCCATAGTAACAGGCCAAGTGGAAATTTTACCCGAAGATGTCTTTCAGCAACAACAACAGGACCTGGAGAACTATGAACGCTTCTTAGTACAATTTGATGAATGCATCAAAACAACCAACAGCCTTGCTAATTGTTTTTGTGTACATGGGTTTTAAGGACATAACAACTAAACAGGACCTTCCACACCTTTTCCTCCATAAAGAGAAAACAAGAGGTGAGGATATCTACAACAAATGCAGAAGACACATACTTGAGAAAAACATTCCAATTAAGAAACTGCTTTCCATCAAACTGGTAGTGCACTGGCCGTGCTTGGTCAAAATGTAAGCTTTTTTCTGATGAAGGGTTTAGGCCCGAAACGTCGAGTTTTCCTGCTCCTATGATGCTGCTTGACCTGCTGTGTTCATCCAGCCCCACGCTTGTTATGTAAGCTTTGCTACGTTTTGCAGAAATGATCCTGATTTCCCCACTTCTGCCAATTACCACTGTAAAATCCACCAACAACTAAAGTTTTGGTCTTTTCTAAAGTAATGAAAGTTACGATTTTAATCTCAATTCAAGAAAACACCCTTCAACTTCACTGTTTAAATCCGTACTAGATACTGCCTCTGGTGAACTAATCTTCCGTGATGACACAAGGTGGTTAAGTCAAGTGAAGGTCCTGCAAAGATTTTTAGATCCAATGCCTGAAATCATCACATACCCTCAACTGTACACGATACTCTGTTGGATATTGGATTTCCAAAGCAGTGGTGTATAGAAATAATTACTATGAAAAATGATATTGAACTGAAATGGAGGGACAGCAATTTCTGGGGACTCCCAAACAAGAAAACTCCCATCATCCTGTGTTTGTAAAATGAAACCCCTTGATTCCACTTACCTCTGTATTACAGCATTCTCCTAACTGAAGGTAGTCAAGTCCAAGTATTGCACCTGCTTCTCAGCCATTTGATGGACTAGCAGTCTCAAACTATATCCCAGACTTCAATAATATGTAGTCACAGGTATTGTACAGACTTGGTGAGGACAAAATTAATAATTATATATACTTGGTTTTAGATTTATGTAGCACTAAAAATAAACCATTCATTCTGTATTTTCTGAGTTGCACTTAAATTCAAAAAGTGATCTTCAAACAGTGTTCTCCAAGCCAGAAATGGTTGTGATGGAGCTCTGAGTTATAATAGTTGCATCCCACACAAAAAGGGAAGCCCCACTTAAACAGGAACCCTGTGATCTCACAGGTCACCCTCCCATCCCGATCTTCACAACAAACCTCCAGCCCCATTCATTTTCGCAGTATAATTTTTACTAAAACTAATTTTCTTCCCATTCTTTATTCACAACAGCCCTTGATTTTCTAGTATTAGAGTTTTTTTTAGTATCTTCCTGTGTGAACACAAAATATTTGTTCAGTTCTCTACCATTTCCTTAATCCCTATCATGAATTTTACAGTCTCTGTTTGTAGCCAGCTCACATTTGTCTGCTTCACAGTCTAAAATCTTCTATTGTATGCATTTGGCTAGTTTAGGTTCATATTCTATTTGCTCCTTTAATCCTGGTTCTCATTTAGATTCTAAAACATTCCCGAATAAGAGTTCTCATTGTTTTGGGGTAACTTTATAAACCTCTTTTTAGTCTAATACAGTTTAACTTCCCTTGTTAGCCAGAGTCATGACTTTTCTTGTTAGATTTGTGCCTCGAAAAGGAATGTGTATTTTTTGGGAAAACTACTTTTTGGACTATGGATGAAAATGAGAAAGATACACACTTCCGAGATAACAAGGTGTGGAGCTGGATGAACACAGCAGGCCAAGCAGCATCATAGGAGCAGGAAAGCTTGACATTTCGGGCCTAGACCCTTCATCAGAAATGGGGGAGGGGACGAGGGTTCTGAAATAAATAGGGAGACAGATAGAAGACGGATAGAGGAGAAGATAGGTGTCTCCTTTCCACCTATCTTCTCCTCTATCCATCTTCTATCCGCTTCCCCCCCTCTCCCTATTTATTTCAGAACCCTCTTCCCCTCCCCCATTTCTAATGAAGGGTCTAGGCCCGAAACGTCAAGCTTTCCTGCTCCTATGATGCTGCTTGGCCTGCTGTGTTCATCCAGCTCCACACCTTGTTATCTCGGATTCTCCAGCATCTGCAGTTCCTATTATCTCTTATCCAAGATACACACTTCCGTTTTGTTTAAAGCAGTAAAATGATGTTTGTACTTTTAAAATACCATTGAGTCATAACTGCAATGTTGCTTTATTCAAACAGGGAGGGAGCATGCCAGGCAGAATGGCAGCACCTGTGTCTTTGGGTAAAATAGTGCTGAACACAGTCTTTTGCTTGGCTTTTCAATCATAACCAGCTGTGGGTACAGGAGAGTTCAGCACAGTAACAACCACTTGTTTAGTTCCTGAGCTGGGATCAGTTCTCTACAAATTCTCTCTTTGTGTTGAAAGGAAAGGTGGTGTCCAACAAAAGTCTAAGAATTAGTATTCCACAACCTCATGGCACTGGCAAATAATTGGTAGGAGTTTAAAAAAAACCTCATTGATATCATAACCAGATGATGTCTGTTTTTTGTTATCCTTCCCCATCCACATAATAGTGTCTTGCCTCCATATCAGTGTTTGTATGTGACTGGGAATTTTAAAGAAAAGGGTAGAAATTAGTAACTAAACTCGTCTATTTTTTGCCGTTTGTAATTAAATTTTAACCATAGATATTTTGTTATGTAAAATACCTGGTGTGCATGTTCTTATAAACTGAATTTGAGAGAGTTAGGTAAAATTGGGGCAATTCAGTAGTTTCGCGTTTGTGACAAATCAAGGAAAAGTGGGACTTGATTTTCAGTGCATTACCGCTTGAGTTGTGACATTCTTGTATTGACATGTGTTAATTCTTCAAATGCTACTCAGTGCTTATCATACCATTTCATGTAGTTTCCCAATTTACCGTAGCCAACATGTCCTCCATATGTTTACAGTTTCTTTTGTTTATATTTAAGACAGTAGTTTTGAAATGGTGTCATTCAATTTAATTTCTGTAGTATTATGGTCACCTCAAGAGGTTCTTTTGCAAGGGAGATTAATTAGACCTCTCAAGGCGCAATACTCCATCTAAAATAACCTCTTCTCTAGTTACTTTCTCAACAAATATATTTTTAAAAAATCACATACATTCTTGGAATTCATCCTCTGCAACTATATCAGACTTATCCGGTAAATCAAATCAATGTAGGTTGAGGTTCCCTTTGGTTACTGTATTACCGTTTTTACATGCACCTTGAGTTTCATGATTTATAGCAGTAGCTGAAGTACCTGCATGATCCCGTCAGTACCCATAGTACCACAACCCACCCAGTCAGTGTCCTGAAAGGAGAACAAATAAATGGATTGTTATTTGTTTATTGTACCGTCTCAAGCAACGGAGCCCCAAATACACAAAAAAGGGGTGGGAAGAGAACTACAAATTCTTAGCCTTGGTAGTATTCTTGTCATCGAGAAAGACTAGATTGCAGGGGTTGGGGTGTTGTTTTCATGAAAAAAAGAACTGGGCCATCACAGATATTGAAAATTATGTAAGCAGATCGTTAAAGTGGACAAAATATTCCCAGCCACAAAATAGCCTGAAATTAGGACCCACACACAAAAGAATCACTGGTATCACATGCATATATTAAAACTTTGCCTGCTGTGATATTTGTGAAAAAAGTGCCAATGTACTATTTTGAAGACCTGCAAGCTCTCCCTCATATCCCATCCAATGTTTATCCCTCAAATCAACATCTCAAACATTGTCTATTCATTATAGTATTATTTGTGGGATTTTACTGTGTACAAATTTGCTGATATATTTTCCAATATTGCAACATTACTACACTTCCAAATTAGGCCTCCAATTAATCTTCAGATCATAAAGACATTTAAAAAACAAACAACGGAAATGCAAGTTAAAATATTACATCAAATTAACATAACACCTGACTCCTCCCAAGTGAAACTGGGTCACATATGCAGATGATACGAAACTGTCCAGCTTGTACTGAGTTAGTTAGGCAGTTGGCGAGAGTTGGTAGAGGTCAAGGTAGTATTAGTGGAGATACAGTCGGTGGTAATGGAAAAGAAATGGGTGACTAAGAGAGGTGGAAGTAACAAAACAATAAATCATCCCAAAGTGCTTGGCAGATAGGATGGGTTTCTGTTCCTAACTGCCATATGTGGTATCGTTGGAAAACATAGGTATGGAAACAGACAGTTGGGGCCTGTGGAACCTGTCTTTCCACTGATCTGTGTCTGAGATCAAACTGAAAAGGAGATTAAGCCAGTGACAATTTGCTCAATTTTTATTTCCAATCCTGGATTTAAGCAGAACAAAGCTATACTACGATGACAGATTTCACATCTCACGGTTAATGGACAGGGTCATTATCACTGATACATCCTTCTTAGACAATGGATTCCTGAATCAGATTGAATGAATGGCAAGTCCTCATGACTTACATCTGTGCAATTTTGATACAGAGTTTAAGCGTGGAGAACAGCCAGAGTTTAAGCGTGGAGCAGAGTTTCCACTTCCTGAGCATCTGAGGAAGAATGGAAGTCTGAGGCAGTACTGCACTGTTATTTACCCCCTCCACTGTACACATAAAAAAAATCCATGCACAATTGGGAAAAGCAAGAGGGTTCCCCACTGTAGACCTGGTTGATTTATCCATGAAAAAAATCAGTATATGATCTCAATAGTGGGAGCTTGCTGTGCACAAACTGCTACTGCTTCCTATATTACACCTGACAACACTTTAAATTAATTTGCTGCATAGCGCCTCAGGATGCCCAAAGCACATTATAATGTTTAAATTAGGTTTCAAATGAGCTGAATTTAAACTGCAAACTGAAAGTGGATCTTAAAAGTACAAGTCCCAGAGCTCCCTAATTCAGGTCAGGCAAAAATAATGCATCTCACCCAGGATCTCTCCATTCCCATTCATCAGCTCAGCATGTCACCGCTTCACCAAAGATAACTATTAAGCGCAACAGCAATTATGTTACCTGCAAATTCACACAATCACCTTATTAGAATGCACTCCCGATGAGTTATTTTGCAGTGACTTATATCCACAGTTGTTATTCTGCACCAGTATGTTATCACAAGCAACCTGCCCCTTCTAAAACAAGAGATTAAGAGGGACAGGGTATGGAGCTGAATGAACTGATGCAGGCCTGAAACGTCAAGCTTTCCTGCTCCTATGATGCTGCTTGGCCTGTTGTGTTCATCCAGCTCCACACCTTGTTATCTCGGATTCTCCAGCATCTGCAGTACCTATTATTTCTGATTAAGAGTGACACATGACTAGACTACAGACATGGAATAAAACACTCTGGTGTTAAAGGAATGTGTATTGAAAGTCTACACTGACAAGCCTGAAGAAGCATCCCAATTTTTCATGTAGATTTCGCAACAGGGAAAAGCGAGTTGATTGTCTCAATAGTTGCCAGTCACATCAGCACAGAGGAGAGGGGTGCATCCTCCAAGTTCATTACAGATCTTAGGCATCAGATTAGTTATGCCAAGTAAAATGACAAAACCATGACAAACAAGTGATAACACGGTTTGGAGCTGGATGAACACAGCAGGCCAGGCAGTATCAGAGGAGCAGGAAAGCTGACGTTTTGGGTCTGGACCCTTCTTCAGAAATGGGGGAGGGGAAGGGGACTCTGAAATAAATAGACAGCGGGGGGGAGGCGATGATGGAAGGTGGATAGAGGAGCAGATAGGTAGAGAGAAGACGGACAGGGCAGGGAGGCAAGGATGAGGCTGGTAGGTAGGAGGTGAGGGTGGGGGTTGGTCAGTGAGGTGAGAGGAGCGGATAAGTGGGAGGAATAAGTATTCCTTTTCTCTTCCACTTTATCCAAGACATCATTTTATTGTTGTAAACTTGCATCAGCAAACCACTGCAGAACCCGCTCCTGTCCTCAAACCAAAATCTAAACATTTTTCAACAAAATTCTCTACAAAATGACGGAACCTGATAGGGATCTTCAAAATGTCGACTTGTTGTCTTATGAAACCCAACTGTAGTAAAAATTGAAAAATTTTGCTTTCCTGATTCTGCCAAGCACTTTGGGATGTTTTATAGTTTTGATACTGTTATTTCTCCTTGTGGGTGAGATCAGAACCAGGAGCTATAAAAAAAAGTTATTAATAAATCCAAATAATTATGAATTCAGGAGAAACTTTCCCGCTCAGAAGGAGGTTAGAACATGGCAATAAGGAGGCTCCATGGAGCATAAAGCAGCTGGGTCAAATAACTAGTCTGAGCCATAGATTTTCTTTTAAAAATCAACCTGTCCAGAGGATGTTAGGAGCAGATAGAACTTGAACCTGGGCCTCCCTACTCAGAAGTACAGACAGTACCAATGCACCACAAGAACCCTCATCTGTCTTCTCTGTGTAATAAGCAGGAGCCCCATTGATATTTCCTGTCCCAAATCAAGTAAGTTGCAGCCAATTAGTTTCCTTCTCAGGTTATCTGGGTAACAGGAATCCAGTTTAAGACATAACACATAACCAACTGTAGCAATTTATTATGCGACACACTAGAACCACACTGCACCTGCCTGTTCTGGTAGATACAAACAATCCCATCATAATAGGGCACTCCTCCAGGATGGTAGTCAACATTTATCCTGGAATGAAAACAACAGTATGAATAGTTCAGGAGACTTTGCCATGCACAAACCGCCTGACACCGATGAAGACAATTTATTTCAATGATGTACTGTCATTATACTCTAAATCATGGGTTAGCTGATGAGGATAGGATGTGCACTTAAGCAAGAGATGTCTACTGGAAAGCCAGTAAATAAATTCTGTATCTACCATGTAATCAGTTTGAGAGCTTGTCAAATTTATTTGAATGAACAAATTTAGCTGCAGCGTCTGCTGCTTTGCAATAATCTGTCACCTGCAATGTTTCACAAGAGTTTGCTAGTTCAGCCAGGCTCAGATTTCACATTGTAATACTTTTGATGGATTAATCTCATACCATTGAAATATTAAACAGTGTCTCTTTTGAAGGCATTAATGTTTAATAATTAGTGACCGAGTTAATGATGCAAGTGGAAATAGATCAGAGCCAAATCCCCAAAATGCACTCACTAAAAAAATTAAGCTTCAAGTGGCACTCCTAAACATGCAAGACATCATCTACCTTTAATCATTTAATCATGAAAAGGGTATGCACACACTTAGGTTTTCAAATCACCCTGTACCTTCTCAAAATTATGTTATGATAAAGAGCTTGGAGCAAAGGATGACAGGAGATGGCCGTAGCAAAGGAGGGGAAAGCTAGAAAGAAGGGTGGAGTGTTACAGTAGAAACTTTTAGCTAAATATGGCTAAAAAAAACTAAAATGAGGATCTGGAGCTTAGAAGAGAACTGGAGCGAACTCATGAATGATCCAGGCTCCTTTGAGAACCCCTTCAAAACCTGAAACCTCTACAACCAAGGAGGACAAAGGACTACAGTGGTTCAAAACAATCACAACCATTTTCAGATGATTAAGAATGCACAGTGCATACTGCATTCCATAAACAAAGTGAAACAGCACATGCAGGAACTTGAAAGGTGGAGGCTAGAAATCCTATCCTTCATGTTCTTAAAAATACAAAGAAACCCTATGCTAACTCAATTTTGTGCCACAACGATCCATTTTTAAAAATGCTGACAAGAATAAAGTAGCAATAGAGTAAATATTTTTGCAGGCAGCCACTCTTCAAATGCCTTGACTTGAGCTTCACCAAAAAGATTAGGCTTACCTGATCAGCAGTCCAATAATTAGTAATGGGTCTAATAGTTTGATGAGTTGTAGATAGGAAAGATACTTTCTGAGTAGTGAGCCACTCCAGATATATTAGAAGTATTCTGAACCTCAAGTCTCCTCTGAGAAAGTCACAATTACTGAAGGATCAACCTGAAGACGAAGATGATCCACCCACTTAAACCTCCTCAAATCAGTATAAAACTTTTACCAGCAAAACTGAGCTCATCCTTCAACAACCTTTATAGAAAGGTGGTAAAAACTTCCCCTTTGGAATTTGCTGAGCAAACCAAGATCCCATATCTTCATCCAGTTCCTCAACTGAGCTTAATCTCATTCCCATTAAATTCACTTTATCATCCAGTGTTTGACACTGCAACTCCATCTTTCAAAAAACCCACCATTGTGTCTATCTCTAACCTCAGTTTCCTCTCCAAATTTGAGCACGTGGGCCATTGAAATCAACATTGTTACTTTCTCAAAAAAAGACAGCCTTATGAAGATCAAAATGACATCAATCATAATCAAACCTTCGTTTGAACATCATCTACAGACTTGACGCGGTCAGCCTTATTTCTGTTTTAATACCTCTTGCATTGTCCAGCAAATTTGGATGTTGTGCTTCAGTTCTGTGAATGCTCATAATTTGGGTTTATTTTGCACAAAATAGATGACTCTGCATTCAAACTGATTTTCTAGCGTGGTCTTGGCCAGGGGCACCTTCTGGTCACATGCCCGTCAATACACCATCTTGCACTCATGTTCACATTTACCCTATATCTGTTCCATTGAAGCCCAATACAAAGTGGAACAGTACTTCATTTTCTGATTTACAGTGCTGTGGACTATTGTAGAGTTCAATAACTTCAGACCATGAACTGGCTTCCATTTTTGATTCTTCAACTGCTCCCAGATTTGTGGAGTTTCTCGAGCACTTTTAGAAAATATCCCATCTTGACTATTAAAGGACAAGATGCATATTTTAATACTCAACAAGTGGTTAAGATATTGGAAGGACCAAGCCGTTCCAGCACAAAGCTATAGATCGTAGATCTCGTGTTCAGAAATAAGAGCCCAACTTTAGCTGTCTGGGGAATGAGGAAGCTGGGTCTACCAATTTAGATGTATAAGGCTCTTTGAGGATAAGTGACCATAATGACAGATTTCTAGGATAGAGTGTGACATAGTTGATTCTAAGAGCAGGGTCTTGAATCTAAAGAGAGGAAATTTTGTTGGTATGAGGCTATGATAATTTGGGACAAGTTACTTAAAGGGATGACGACGTTAAACATTCAAAGAATGCATGGGTGAACTACAATAACTGTTCATTTCTGTCTGGCCAACTTTCTCACTCTTGCACCAAGCCACAGTTCAAGAGGAATTAGAGATCATATTAGGTCCAAGGAAGAAGCATACAAATTAGCCAGAAAAAATAATCTGGGGAATGGGCGTAGTTTAGAACTCAACAAAAGAGGACAAAGAATTGCTTTAGAAAGGGAAAATAGAGCACAAGTGAGAACTTGCAGGGAACATCACATATCTATAGTAACTTTTTATAGAGTTGCTAAGAAAAAAAAACGTGTCTTCACCAATGTATATCCCTTACACTCAGGAACAGGGAAAATTTGAAATGAGGCACCAAAATGGTTGGCCATCTAAATGATACGCTTTAAATCTGTGTTCACAAAAGGAGGACAAGGATAGGATAGACCTGATCTGAAAGTTAAACTTTAAATTGGAGTAAGGCCAATTTTGACAGTATAAAGCAAGAAGTTGCAAAGTTGATTGGGAGAAACTATTCACAGGTAAAGAGATTGTTGGAAAGTGGGAGGCCTTCAAAAACGAGATAACGAGAGTCCAGAGGCAGTACGTTCATGTTAGTGAGAAGGGCAAGGATGGTAGATGTAGGGAATGCTGAATGACTAGAAAAATTGAAGCTGTAGTCAAGAAACAGAGGAGGCATATGTCAAATATAGACAACTAGGATGAAGTGAATTCCTAGAGTAGTACAAGGGCAGTAGGAGTATACCCAAGAGGGAAATCAGGAAGGGAAATAGGGTTAAGAAGAATCCAAAGAGATTAGAAAAATACATTAAAGGGCAAAAAGAGTAACTAGGGAAAGAATGGGGCCCTCTAAAGATTAACAAGGCCAACTATGTTTGGAACTGCAGGAGATGGGTGAGATACGAAACAAGTATTTCATGTCATTATTTACTGTGAAGAAGGATATCGAAGCTACAGAACTTGGAGAAATAAATAATGATATCTTGAAAAGTGTCCATATTACAGAGGTGGTGCTGGAAGTCTTAAGACGCATAAAGGTGTATATATTCCTTGGCCCTGATCAGGTGGATCCCAGAACTTTGTGGGAAGCTAGGGATGTGATCGATGGGCTCCTTCCTGAGATATTTGCAATAGCAATAGTCACAAGTGAGGTGCTAGAAGACTGCAGGGTGGCTAATGTAAGAAAGGTGGTAAGGAAAAGCCAGGAAACTATAACACGGTGAGGCTGATGTCAGTGGTGGGTAAGTTGTTGGAGGGGATTCTGAGGGACAGGATTTATATGAATGTGGAAAGGCAGGGACTGATTAGGGATAGTCAACTTGGCTTTGTGTGTGGGAAATGGTTTCACTAATTTGATTGAGCTGTTTGAAGTGACAAAGATTGATGAAGGCAGAGCTGTGGACGTTACTGAAATCCATATAGACAGGTGTTCAACAAGGTTCTGCAGGACAGGCTGATTAGCAAGGTTAGATCACATGGAATCCAGGGAGAGCTAGCCATTTAGATACAAAATTGGCTTGAAGGTAGGAGACAAGAGGGTGGTGTCAAAGGTCGTTTTTCAGACTGGAGACCTGTGCTGGCTCTGCCGTTTTTTGTCTTTTATGTAAATGATTTGGATGTGAATATGGGAGGAATGGTAAGTTTGCAGATCACGCCAAAATTGATGGCATAGTGGACAGAGAAGGAGGTTATCTTGGAGTACAATGGGACCTTGGTCAAATGGGCCAAAGAATGGCAAATGGAGTTTAATTTATATAAATGTGAGGTGCTGCATTTTGGAAAGGCAAATTAGAGCAGGACTCTTACACTTAATGGTAAAGTCCTGGGGAATGTTGCTGAACAAAGAGACCTTGTGGTGCAGATTCATAGTTCCTTGAAAGTGGAGTCACAGGTAGACAGGGTAGTGAAAAAGGTGTTTCATATGCTTGGCTTCATAGGTCAGTGCATTACGTATAGGAGTTGGGATGTCATGTTGTGGCTGTATAGGACATAGACATTTTGAAATATTGTGCTCAATTCTGGTCTCCCTACCCTTGGAAAGATGTTGTGAAATTTGAAAGGGTTCAGCAGAGATTTACAAAGCTGTTGCCAGAGTTGGAGGGTTTGAGCTATAACAAAAGGCTGAATAGGCTGGGGCTATTTTCTCTGGAGTGTTGGAGGCTGAGGGGTGACTTTACATAGTGGTTCATAGAATCGTGATGGGCATGGATAGGGTGAATAGCCAAGGTCTTTTTCCCAGGGTAAGGGAGTCCAAAACTAGAGGGCATATTTTTAAGGTGAGAGGAGAGAGATTTAAAAGGGAGCTGAGGGGCAACTTTTTCCACACAGAGGGTGGTTTGTATGTGGAATGAACTGTCAAAGGAAGTAGTAGGTGCAGATAGTTATAACATTTAAGAGACACGCGGACAGAAAGTGAAGATGCAAGTGCAGCAGGCAGTGAAGGCAGTGATTGGTACATTGGCCTTCATAGTGAGAGGATTCAAATACAGGAGGAGGGATGTCTTGCTGTGAATACATGGTCCTGGTGAGACCAAAGATGCGCACAGTGTTCCACGTGTGCTCTCTTTGAGCAGTGTTCGTGCTACAGAGAGAGTGCAGCAAAGGTTTAATAGACTGATTCCCAGAATGGCCAGATTCACGTACAAGGACGGCTTCAACTCTTTAGGACAATATTTGCTGGAGTTACAAATAGGGATGGGGTGTGCTGTGCATGAATGTCAAACCTACAAAATTAGCAAAACTAGGGAGGGAGGGACGGACAGACAGACAGACAGACAGAAGGGGCTCATGATGAAGGGTCCAGAAGTAGAGGTCACAGTCTAGAAAGGTATAGGGTAGGTGATTTAAGCCTGGTATTAGGAGAAAATGCTCCATGTGAGTGGAGAGCCTGTGGAATTCTCTACCAGGGAAAGCAGTGAAGGACAAAAACAAAAAATTGAATGTTTAAAAGGAGTTGGATACAGATATATAAAACCATAACACTGCATATAAAATTAGAGTAGTTGTACCATGATACGGCAAGATGCTGGGTACTTAGTGCACAAGGAACCATCCCAGTGGAGTAGCAACCTTCAGAAGTTTTAAGAATTCAGTCATGGGACCTGGGTGTTCACTGGCTGGCCAGCATTTATTGCCCGTGCCTACTTGCTCTTGAGAAGTTGGTGGTGATGAGGTACCTTCTTGAACCGCTGCAGTCCACAGTGTAGGGTGATCCACAATGCCATTAGGGAGGGAATTCCAGTATTTTAACTCAATAACAACAAGTGGCAATATATTTCCAAGTCAGAATGGTGAGTAGCTTGGAGGGAAACTTGTAGGTGGTGGTGTTCTCATGTATCTGCTGCCCTTGGCCTTCTAGACTCTAGTTACAGGCTTGGAATGTCTAAGGGTTTTTGGCAAAATTTTTGGCAGAGTATCCTGTAGATGACACACACTGCTGCTGAACATCAGTGGTGAAGGGAAGAGGTGCATGTGGATGTGGTGCTAATCAAGTGGGCTGCTTTACCCTGAATGGTGTCAAGCTTCTTCAGTGATGTTGCACCTGCACCCATCCAGGCAAGTGGGGAATATTCCATTACACATCTAACTTGTGCCTTGTAGATGGTGGACTACAGCATTCCTACCATCTTGCGTACTCTTGTAGCCACTATGTCTACGTGGTGAGTTCAGCTTAGTTTCTGATCAATGCTAACAAAGAATGTCAAGAGTAGGGGATTCAGGAAATGGTAACAACATTGAATGGTGAGGGGCAGTAATTAGATTCTCTTATTGGAAATGATCACTACCTGGCACAAATGTTACTTGCCACTTATAAGTCCAAGCCTGGATATTGTCTGAGGAAACAAATGGTACTGAAGCAATCAAACAGCCCCCACTTCTGACCTTATGATGGAAGCAGAATCATTTAGGAAGCAGAATCATTTAGGAAGCAACTGAAGATGGTTAGGCCTAGTACCCTACCCTGGAGGAACTCCTGCAGAGGTGTCCTGGAACTGAGATGACTGACCAACAACCACTACCATCTTCGTGTGTGCTAGATATGGCTCCACAGAGTTTGCCCCCCTCATACTCAATGATTCCAGTTTTGCAAGGTTCCTTGATACCACATTGTCAAATGCAGCCTTGATATCAAGGGCTGTCGCTCTCACCTTACCTCTGAAATTTCTCTCTCATCCATGTTTGAACCAAAGCAGTAATGAGGTCAGGAGCCAAACAGCCTGGCAGAACCCAGATGTGGCATCACTGATCAGGTCATTGCTGAGCATGTGCTGCTCCTGGATGCTAGGGAGCCACCAAAGGAGGCAGAGACAGATCACCATTCAATTCTTATGGTTGAAGATAGCTGCAAATACTTCTACCTTATCTTTTGCACTGTGTTGGACTCTTCCATCATTGATGTTGGGGATATTTCTAGTACCATATCTCCAGTGGGTGATTCAATTGACCACTGCTCAACTGAATGTGGCAAGACTGAAGCACTTAAAGCTAAGCAAGCCGACAACATGTTGCTTATGCTGTTTGGCATGCAAGTAGTCGTCTTTGGTGGACTCAGCAGATTGAAGCCATTTTCAAGTATGCCTGGTGCTGCTCCTGGCATGCCTTCCTGCACTCTCCACTGAACCAGGGTTTATCCCCTGGCTTGATGAAGATGGTTGAGTGGGAGATATGCCAGGCTGAGGTTACAACTGAGCTGGAGTACAAGTGTTTCTGTTGATGGCCCTCAGTGCTTCACAGATGTCCAGTCAAGTTGCTTGATTTGTTCAAAGTCTGTCCCATTTAGCACAGTGGGAGTGCCAGATAACACAATGGAGGTTATTTTTTTTCCTATTCATTTTGTGGGATGTGGGCATCACTGGCAGGCCAGCATTTCTTGCCCATCCCTAGTTGCCCTTGAGAAGGTGGTGGTGAGCTGCCTTCTTGAACCGCTGCATTTCTCCTGCTGTGGATTAGAACATAGAAAATAGAACAATACAGTGCAGAACAGGCCCTTCGGCCCTCGATGTTGCGCCGACCTGTGAACTAATCGAAGCCCATCCCCCTACACTATCCCATCATCATCCATATGCTTATCCAAGGACTGTTTAAATGCCCCTCATGTGGCTGAGTTAACTACATTGGCAGGCAGGGCATTCCACGCCCTGACCACTCTCTGAGTAAAGAACCTGCCTCTGACATCTGTCTTAAATCTATCACCCCTCAATTTGCAGCTATGCCCCCTCGTACTAGCCGACGTCATCCTAGGAAAAAGACTCTCACTGTCCACCCTATCTAATCCTCTGATCATTTTGTAGGTCTCTATTAAATCCCCTCTTAGCCTTCTTCTCTCCAATGAGAACAGACCCAAGTCCCTCAGTCTTTCCTCATAAGACCTTCGCTCCAGACCAGGCAACATCCTGGTAAATCTCCTCTGCACTTTTTCCAATGCTTCCACATCCTTCCTGTAATGGGGCGACCAGAACTGTACGCAATATTCCAAGTGAGGCCACACTAGCATTTTGTACAGTTGCAGCATGACATCACGGCTCCGGAACTCAATCCCTCTACCAATGAAACCTAACACACCGTATGCCTTCTTAACAGCACTAT
Organism: Ginglymostoma cirratum; assembly: GCA_024137785.1. Taxonomy (NCBI): domain Eukaryota; kingdom Metazoa; phylum Chordata; class Chondrichthyes; order Orectolobiformes; family Ginglymostomatidae; genus Ginglymostoma; species Ginglymostoma cirratum. The sequence continues at coordinate 25,044,978 of JAHRHZ010000066.1, read as the reverse complement.
CAACCTGGGTGGCAACTTTCAGGGATCTATGTACCTGGACACCAAGATCCCTCTGCACATCCACACTACCAAGAATCTTTCCATTGACCCAGTATTCTGCCTTCCTATTATTCTTCTCAAAGTGCATCACCTCACATTTATCTGCATTGAACTCCATTTGCCACCTTTCAGCCCAATTCTGCAGTTTATCCAAGTCTCCCTGCAACCTGCGACACTCTTCCACACTGTCCACCACTCCACCGACTTTAGTGTCATCTGCAAACTTACTAACCCATCCACCTATGTCTGCGTCCAAGTCATTTATAAAAATGACAAACAGCAGTGGTCCCAAAACAGATCCTTGTGGCACACCAGTAGTAACCGGACTCCAGGCTGAATATTTTCCATCAACCACCACTCTTTGGCTTCTTTCAGAAAGCCAGTTTCTAATCCAAACTGCTAAATCTCCCTCAATCCCATGCCTCCGCATTTTCTCCAATAGTACCCACAATGCTATTAGGGAGAAAATTCCAAGATTTTGACCAGCGACAGTGAAGGAACGGCAATATATTTCCAAGTCAGGATGGTGAGTGACTTGGAGGGGAACTTGGAGGTGGTGGTGTTCCCATACAGCTGCTGCCTTTGTCCTTCTAGATGGAAGTGGTCATGAGTTTGGAAGGGTCTGTCTGAGGATCTTTGGTGAATATCTGCAGTGCATCTTGTAGATAGTAAACACTGCTGCTACTGAGCGTCGGTGGTGGAGGGAGTGAATGCTTGTGGATGTAGTGCCAATCAAGCGGGCTGCTTTGTCCTGGATGGTGTCAAGCTTCTTGAGTGTTGTTGGGGTTGCACTCATCCAGGCAAGTGGGGAGTATTCCATCACACTCCTGACTTGTGCCTTATAGATGGCGGACAGACTTTGAGGAGTCAGGGCCTGCTCTTGTATCACTGTGTTTATGTGGTGAGTCCAGTTGAGTTTCTGGTCAATGGTAACCCCCAAGATGTTGATAGTGGAGTATTCAGTAATGATAACACCATTGAATGTCAAGGGGCGGTGGTTAGATTGTCTCTTATTGGTGATAGTCATAGCCTGGCATTTGTGTGGTGCAAATGTCACTTGCCACTTGTCAGCCCAAGCCTGGATATTGTCCAGATCTTGTTGCACATGAACATGGACTGCTTTAGTATCTATCTGAGGAGTCATGAATGGTGCTGAACATTGTGCAGTCATCGGCAAACATCCCCACCTCTGACATTATGACGGAGGGAAGGTCATTGATGAAGCAGTTGAAGATGGTTGGGCCTAGGACACTACCCTGGCGAACTCCTACAGAGATGTCCTGGAGCGGAGGTGATTGACCTCCCACAACTACGACCATCTTCCTATGTGTCAGGTATGACTCCAAGCACCGGAGCATTTGCCCCCTGATATCCATTGATTCCAGTTTTGCGAGGGCTCCTTGATGCCACACTTGGTCAAATGCAGCCTTGATATCAAGGGCGGTCACACTCACTTCACTTCTGGAATTCAGCTCTTTATTTCCATGTTTGAACCAAGGCTGTAATGAGGTCAGGATCTGAGTGGCCCAGGGCGGAACCCAAACTGGGTGTCACTGAGCAGGTTATTTCTGAGCAGGTGCTGTTTGATAGCACTGTTGATGACACCTCCCATCACTTTACTGATGATTGAGAGTGGACTGATGGGGCGGTAATTGGCTGGGTTGGATTTGTCCTGTTTTTTACGTACAGGACATACTTGGGCAATTTGACGCATTGTCCGGTAGATACCAGTGTTGTAACTGCACTGGAACAGGTTGGCTAGGGGAGCGGCAGGTTCTGGAACACAAGTCTTCAGTACTATTGCCGGGATGTTGTCAGGGCCCATAGCCTTTGCAGTGTTCAGTGTCTCCAACTGTTTCTTGATATCACGTGGAGTGAATCGAGTTGGCTCAAGACTAGTATCTGTAATGCTGGGGCCACGGGAAGAGGCAGAGATGGATCATCCATTTGGTACTTCTAGCTGAAGATTGCTGTGCATGCTTCAGCCTTATCTTTTACACTGATGTGCTGGGCTCTTCCATCATTGAGGAGGGGGATATTTGTGGAGCATCCTCATCCTCATCCTCATCCTCCTCCGCCTCCTCCTGTGAGTTGTTTAATTGTCCACCACCATTCACAACTGGATGTGGCAGGACTGCAGAGCTTAAATCTGATCCATTGGTTGTGGGATCGCTTAGCTCTGTTTATCGCTTGCTGCATACAGTTTGGCGTGCAAGTCGTCCTGTTTGGTGGCTTCACCAGGTTGATACCTCATCTTCAGGTATGCCTGGTGCTGCTCCTGGCATGCTCTCCTGCCCTCTTCATTGAACCAGGGCTGATCCCCTGGCTTGATAGTGATGGTTGAGTGGGGGATATGCCAGGCCGTGAGGATACAGATTGTGTTGGAGTACAATTTTGCTGCTGTTGATGGTCCACAGCACCTCGGTTGCTAGATCTGTGGGAAGTCTGTCCCAGTTAGCACGGTGATAGTGCCACAGAACATGATAGAGGTTGTTCTCAACATAAAGGCAGGATTCGGTCTCCACAAGGACTGTGCGCTAATCACTCTTATCGATACGGTCATGGACAGATGCAACTGCAGCTAGCAAGGATGAGCTCAAGTATGTTTTTCCCTCGTTGGTTCGCTCACCACCTGCTGCAGACCCAGCCTAGCAGCAATGTCGTTCAGGACCTGATCAGCTCGATCAGTAGTACTGCTGCTGAGTCACTCTTGGTGGTGGTGGACATTGAAATACCCCACCCAGAGTACATTTTGTGCCCTTGCCATCCTCAGTGCTTCCTCTAAGTGTTGTTCAACATTGAAGAATCCAGGTCCATCATGCAAATGAGGGTGGTATGTTCATAATCAGGTTTCCTTGCCCACATTTAACTTGAAGGCATGAGACTTCATGTGGGCTGGAGTCAACGTTGAGGACTCCTACAGCAACTCCCTCCCCCCTCTGCTGGGTCTGTCCTGCCAGGGTGGTGGGGGCAAAGGCAAAAACAGGACATATCCAGGGATGGTAATGGTGTCTGGGACAGTGTTTGTATGATTCTGTGAGTATGAGTATGTCAGGCTATTGCTTGACTAGACTGTGAGAAAGCTCTCCCAGTTTTGGCACCAACCACCAGATGTTAGTGAAGAGTTTTCTGGGTCAATGGAGCTCTTTCTGCTGTTGTCTTTTCTGGTGTTTATGTTGATGCCTAGGTGATCCATCCAGTTCATTTCTTTGATTCTTGGTAGTGATTGACTCTCAGCTGCCCTCTGACATACCACAGCAAGCATCTCAGTGGTAACAAGAGTTAATCACATTGCTATGGGTCTGAAGTCAGATGTAGCCAGAGCAGGTAAGGGTAGTGGATTTCCTGCCCTGGAGGCGGTCAGTGAACCAGATGGGTTTTCCCCCCCCCCCAACATCAGCAGTGATTTGATGGTGATCAGTAGATTCTTGATTCCAGACTTAGAATTCTAATTCCACCAGCTGCTGTGGTGGGATTTGAACCTAGGTCCAAAGAACACCACAAATAACAAGGTGTTGAGGTGGATAAACACAACAGGCCACACAGCAAAGCTTGACAGTTCAGGCCTAGACCCTTCATCAGATTTTTTCAGATGAAGGGTCTAGGCCCAAAATGTCAAGCTTTCCTGCTATGCTCATCCAGCTCTACACCTTGTTATCTCAGCTGGATGTTCTGGGGGTTAAAATTGTAAGAACTGCAGATGCTGGAGAAGCTGAGTTTCTGAAGTAATATTTATGATAATACCACTAGGCCATCATCTACCCCAAAAGGAAATGGAAAACTTCTTGTTAGGTAAAAGACCAGGAGAGTGGAGTGAGGGGCAGGAAAGCTGAGGCTAATCAGAGGGACTATGAGTGGGCATACAGAGACATAGGGCAGTGTGTGGATCTCTGAATTTGGTGAGAACAGCTCTGAGGAACATACCAGTGATCCTGGGTAATTATTTGCAAAATTAGAACTTGTCCAAAAGACTGGCAAGAATATCAGTAAGCGATCTGCTGGTTGAATAAAGGTAAAGTATGTTTCCCCACCCTTTGTTTCCTTGTCACCTGCTGCAGACCCACAAGCAGCTATTCCTTTCAAAGCTGACTAGCTTGAAAAGGAGTGCTGCTGCTGAGCCACTCTGACATTCCCTCAGCTGGTACACCCTTGACTACATCAAAAGCTTACTCTAAAAAGTGTTGTTCACCATGAACTGATTTAGCCAAGGGCAATAGGTGGTGGTAAGTCAGCAGGCAGTTTCCTTGCCCACATTTAACCTGAAGCCATGAGACTTCATGGGGTCCAGAATCAAAGAACAGTCATCCTAGGGCAACTTCCCAAGTGTATAGCACTGCTGTTACTTCTGCTGGGTCTGTCCTGGTGGTAACAAGACATATCCAGCGAGAGAGGTAGGGGTGGCTGGGGCTGTCACTGACAATCATTCCTCAGCTTCAGGGGGTTGAGATATCTCTCCCAATATTGAGAATAGGCCCCAGATCAGAGGCCTTTGCACTAGAAAAGACTGAGCCCTGTTGAACCTGCAAAAGGTTTGTACAGCCAGTCTGTCTGGTTTTATTTCTTTGAGATGTAGTGATTGATAACAGTTTAAAAATGCTTGGGCTTTGAGGGCAGTCAACCACATTCCTGTGACTTCAGCCCCACAGGCCAAACCAGGTGAAGATGGCAGATTTCCCTCTGAAAGATATTAATGAGCCAGATAGGCTTTGGGCAAATTGACAATTGTTTGAGTTAGTCATGACTAACTCTAGATTTTACAGAATAAGTCTCAACCACTATTCTAGAGACCCAACTTTGAATCCTGCCAGATCAGATGGTGAGTCTGTGGGCTATTCACTGGATGATGTGCTCGTCATTGCTTCCCTAGTATTGGAAAGCTAGGAACTGTATTTGGAGTAGTGTTAACTTCCAAAAAAGCTGTAGAATGTATCTATCCAAATAGGTGTTCAGTTGCAGGCTTGACCTCTACTTCTGGATTTCACTTTAGATAACATTCATAAACTGGTTTAGAAATGGAAGTGAAATGGTTAAGTGGAACCTACACATGTTCACTGGTATGTTACTGGGTTGTATACTTAATTCTATTAAACAAGATGCTCATCTGAGGATCCTGGTTAGTTATCTAGAAACTGTAGTCCCATTTCTTTACATACTCCATCAGATAGAGCCAGTTATGACTAGTCAGAAGTGATCTAGCATGAAACAAAGGACAAAAAAATTCATAGTCCTGTTTTTATTTCCAATCTGCTTTCAAATTGCACAAAAAACTGACAGGAGTTAATTCTTTATTCTGTACACTCAAAGACAGTGACCTAACACACCACAATATCCAGCAAATGCAAGACCTAGCACAGGGTTGGAAACAGACTGGGTTTAGGGACTGTCAAAATAGTGGTCCCACATTAGCACAGCAGGCCATCCTTAATGAAGGAGGGAACAGTTGTAGTAGGGGCTTTAAAGACCTCTGCATGGTTTTAAAACAGCCTGCATAGATTGGGAGGGTCCAACTTTAAATCACAAGTCAGGTGAACTTCCAAACTTTTTTTTTTAAAACAAACTCAATTTCCAACATTTAGATCATGGTGTTGGGTGCACTGTGATTAGTGTTTTTGTTGCTTAACATAACATAAGCAGCCAAGTCCTGTACTCAACTTCTACTATAATGAATACAATAGGATTTACTGCTTTTTTTTTTTTTTTTTTAAATACAGCCACAAGCTGCTCAGAGTTGGGAATACTACACGAAAAGTATTGTCTCACTAGAGTGCAAATCTTTACAATAGACTGTATTGCAGGACATGAGCTCACACTGAGCACTTTAAATGCAACAACCATTCCCCTTCAAATAAAAATCACATCTAATTAACATGGAATGTGAGGGATGAGTTAGACAGCTGTGATCCAAACATTCAGAACTAGAAAAAAAAAAAGACAGATTGAAGTCCTTCATGACATATAATATAAAGAGCTTTGCTTTCTCTTCCCTGTTGCAAGATGGAGGGAAACTGGCAGATGCTGAGCAGAAGTTACTTGGAAACTTTTGCCTTACATACTATACCCATATGTGCCAGGCTGGGCATATGGTTGGGCACCATAACTGTAGCCATAGGCTGCCTGTGGAGGGACACTTACACTGGGTCCTGCTGTCAACATGAGTTGTGACTGACCTGCAGAGAAAAAGGAAAAAATTAGTGCATTTAGGCAATTTTAAATAGCTTGCTCAAGGTGATCCAAGATGTGGGACATTTGAAGTAAAGAGAACTGAGCATATTCATATGCTTGATCAATAGCAAGATTTCATTCAAAAGAAAAATCCATGAACTCTAGTATTTTAGCTATCATTACTACTGTAGCACTTCACTAATGCAATGGGGTTGGTTTTGCAGTTGGCTGGACAGCTGGTTGTGATGCAGTGACACAGCAACAAATTCAATTCCTGCACCATGTACAACTCCTCAGTCTCTTTCCTTGCATGAGATTCAGGCTAAACCAGTTGTCTAATGAGAACTCCACACTATGGTCTGTTAAAGATCTAGCTCAAAATAACACCTAGCTCCAATGAGATGACCACTGCATCTGACAAATCTCTCCATTTAACCTTTCACTCAGCCAGTTAAAATGAGCTAATTTTTTAAATTTCACTCAATGGGGCATTATTGGCTGGGCCAGCATTTATTGCCCATCCTTAAATTTTAAAGGATCAACGACATTGCTGTGGGTCTGGAGTCAAATGTAGGCCAGACAGGGCAAGGATGGCATTTTCCTTCCCAAAAAAGGAGTGAACCAGATGGGTTTACTTGACCATTGACAGTGATTACACTGTCATTAGACTCAATTCCAGATATTTAGTGAACTCAGATGCCACCATCTACTCTGGCAGTATTGAACCCAAGAACATTACCTGGGTTGCCAAATTAACAGCTTAGTGATACTACCAATAGACTATTGCCTCCTCTAAAAACAGGAGGGTGAGTAGCAGTCCATAGCAGATGTGTTGAGTTTACCATCCCCATTATTTCTGGGATGATCAATCTTTTGAACTGCTTTGCATTTCAGGTTCACTACAGCTGACAAGGTCATGGACAGTGGATTCAAAAAGGATTAAATCAAGACCACTGAGCAACAGATTAGTGCCTTTAGATACAAGCACCACAATCTTTCACTGAAGTGATCTGACAGCATCACCAGGATCAGAGTCTTGAGCAAGCAATTTGAACTGAACAATCTAGTAAAATAGTTACCAAAGTGGTTGAAAATAAACCCGTCTAGCACTTTACTTGACTGGTTCAGCACAATCAGCTTGAAGTTTGATCTAGGCTTTGGCATGTGACTAGTGCACATAGGCATAAGTAGCATGTTTTGACCTACAGGTTAGCACTCATGTTGTCACTTACTGATTTGATCAATATGAAAGCCATCTGTTCATTTTGAATTATAGCACTTAATTTACTCAGGCATTAAGTGAAATTTGTCACCGGTTAACAAGCAAAGAAAGGTCAAGCAACAAACCATAAACAATGGGGGTCGTCTCAGTAGCCTGTTCCTCCTCTTTCCTCAGAGATTCGGAGATGTCCAACTTATCCACCTGAAAAACCCAAACAATTACCAGTCATATGTCCCACATGGGCAAGATTTGTTTCCTGATCAGAAGGAAAAGCCTTGAATGCTTAAGTTAGAAGATATTTCCAAGGCAGGGAACAAGTGACCATTCAATGGATTAATGCAAACAAACAGCTTAACTAGTACAGCAAGGCTGACTAGTTCAGTTTACTGATCAGTTTCTGGAACCTTTAAAAGCTGCTGCTTCGAATGCAGACCAGAATGTTATTTTCTCCTCTAAATCCTCGTGTGTTCAATTAAAAGCTTCTCACTAAGGGAATTGCATGCAGGACTTTAAGTATATTCAAACTGCCAATCAAGGTGTGAGCCACAACCCAACACAAGCGACATGGGGACTGATAGCAGGTTCCCAGTTCACTGATGGGGGAATGAGGGACATGGACAGAAAACAAAACATCCAAGAACATTTGCTTAATTAGTTGGAAACAAGTGCTTTCTAGAGTGGTGTGACTCATACTCCCAAAGACAAACCTGTAACCATCAAGTTGGAATGTTTATTAATTGCTGAAGAATAGGAATCAAACAAGACAGCTGAGCAAAAAACAAATGCAGTTGCATTAACAAAGAACCCACAAAAAAAAACTCCATGTGCTTAGTGGCATCATCCCTTCTAATGCTGAGAAGGGCATCTAGGCATTATACAAAGTTGAAGCCTTTAACTGTTAGAGTTACTCAATACTTTTCTAGGGCCTGAGGCAACATTAACCCATTTTGCCATATTCTACATCAGCAATCCAGGCTGAGCAATTATATAGAGGTTGACTACAAGTTTCCCCCCCAAATAGAAGGGGGGAAAATCCTACATTAAATTTCAAATTACAAAAAAAGTGCCTTTTTAACTTCAAGAAAGTCAAACCAAGTTTGCTTGAGATAGCAATTAGTATCCAATGAAGTATTAAACATCATTCCAAGTTCATGTTTTAGGACTGCCTTGTGTTTAGTTCAGGCAGCCCAGGTGACTAGTTCTGCCCAAGCAGTTTGATCACAATCATAGGGAGGCCTCTGAAGGTAAAAATATGGACAGTCAGACTACTCATACTGCCTCCAGCTGAGGTATACCATGGAACAGACTGTTTTCAAAAAGACATTGTAGATATTGGGTTGTAAACATTTACTGGTGATGAGCAAAAAGAAGATTTAACCTGCATCATGCATTTCTGCCAATGTCTCATGTTGCTATGGGACAGTGGTAAAGAGAAAGCCATTTAAATCAGGATACAGGATTTCTGGTTACTAGCTGCAGCTAGTTTGGGGGAGTCAATCTGCAATATACAGTACATCAGCAGCCAGGAAGTGGAGAAAATGCTTCCTCTATACCAAGTGAGCTTAGACTGAAAAGATGAAAGGCTTGATATACCTAGCCTGGAGGCAAGTAATCTACACAGATAATCAGCCAAAAAGTCAGTTCTCGAATCAGAAGTTATTCAATGGGGGAAAAAAAAAACTGAAGCCAAGCCAGATTCAGAACAATTTTAGACAGGTCCTTGGAAGATCCAGTTTTACTTCAGTAAAACAACTACAGCTGGATATAGTTTGGCTACAAAGTAGAGAATCTCAGTTTAAGCTATGTTGCCTAACAAAAGACTATTAAACCTATAATTTATTGGTTAAAAATATTAAGCCATATCTCAACTAAAAACTAGATGTTTGATTGTGCTGAGGTGAACAAGATATTTTTTCCCCACAGGAATGACAAGGGAGAGCCATGTTTCCTAGCTGGGAGCATTCCATTACAAAATGTAAGTGCTTTACTGTAAGCAAGTGTCAAGGCAAGTAGTAAGTCAGGCTCAGTGAACATGCAGGCATCAGGAGCAAGTGCACTAGCCAACAGCCTCCATTGTGCAGGGTGGGGGGGGCAGGAAGGCAAAAACTCATTTGTCCTTTCCTCAGTGCAGCAGCCAACTCTAGGACGACTACTCATCAACTGGATCAGGTTGTGAAGACAAAACAAGCCACTTAATCCTTAGAAGAGGTTTAAGCAATGTTAACATAAATCCAGATCAAAATACTTATGCAAGTGCTCAAGCTGTTAGTAAGAGCTTAACTGCCACATGATATGCTGACAATTAACTGCTGCATGCAATATTTACACTTGGGACCTGATCCATTGAATGGTCTCCTGAGCTCATGCTTGTTAATATTAATATTACTGTATTAGTCAGAGGTATGCAGAGAAGTGGCCAAAAGGCAGATTCAGAGCCATGCCATAATTACCAACATGGGCAACTGATATTGGAAGCAGCCAACTTTTGAACAAGCTAATGGCTTCTCAAAAAGCTGTTTGAGTCTGGCCATTGTAGCCAATGAAATAATCTTCTATTGCAGCTTGCTTTTTGTATTATCTTCCCCAAATGTTCCTCCTTACTCAATGAAATAACTAGGAGATGGAATCTTCAGCCTGAATCTCAAGACCATAAATTCTTAATTATTGTCCAATGTTCCTTCCTGCTCACTTGTTTTCATAGTTAATTTACATTAGATAAAATTGAAGTCTTAACAGAACAATAATTGCATACACTTTGCAAGTATTCAGTGCACTTTAATATTGCACTCTTATTCTGTACTCTGAAGTGCCTTCCAAACAAGGAATATTAAACATAGCATGCATTTTTCATGGCATTTTCCCTTTCTGGGGAAGGCAGAGCACTTTTCATTGTAACTCAAGTCAGTAATTTGCCACAAGACTAAAAAGGGAATGGGCAACACTAAGAGGAACTGCTAACTGACAATCAATCTGAACATTCTCAACATGCCTGATCAGTGCACTTTCCTCACTTGGGAAGTGATTCAGTCATTGTTGCATCTAAGCTAAGTCACACACCCACTTTCAAACCAATAAGTGTTTAACTAGAACTAGGCTAAAGGAAGCAAACAGTTATTAGACTAGGTCAAGTCCTGCACAAAGAGTCTGCTCTAACTGATCTGCAAACAGCTTAATTCTTTACATACCCCTTTGTTAATAGCAGTTAGTAGAAAAATTAGACCAAAAATTTCAGTGTAAAAGGCTTTTCCATCAACTGCAGCCAGCAAACTGCAGTTTTAGTAGATAAAAACATGCTGATGTTTCATTTTAGCATTTGTGTGCATGAAAAAAGAGGCAAAAGTACTGAAGCAAAAAAGGCTCGAGATGGTTTTGCCAAACAGGCTCTTCAAATGCACACGCAGCCAAGCAGAAATGCTTCATGGCTTCAAAAACAAAAAAGCTCCCTTTGCAAATGGAGTTGCACATGCTCAAGTGTTAAGAAACACTGCAGTTCAGTTACCCATTTTTCACACACACAGTGGCTAGGAGGGGGCAACTGAATGGCTGTACCCACAACACTGCTGCCCACTTATCTTGAGGCCCTGGGGGATATTTTCACCATGTTGAGCCACTTCACTGTGGCTGGAGTTCAAGATCCTTTTGATGTTGCATTCTAATTCCATTTTATTGAAAGTTTCTCTTTAAGATGGGCTTTGCTAATTTAAACACTTCAGCAAGCTATCTAAAATGAGCACCTCACATGAACAGCTTTCTTACTCTTCAATAACTTGGCAAAAGCCAGTCCTTTGAGCAAAGACACCACAGGGACAGCTTTAGCAGAAACAGTGTGTGGGTCAGGTCCCATCATGAAACCCCTCAAAACTGCCTCATGTTGGTCAAAGTCCATTGAAAATATTAAACAATAGTTCATAAGCTGGTTCACAATCCTCTGAAGAGGCTAGACAGTTTGCATCTTACATCACAATCTTTAATACTCACATTAAAAAGTCTAATACCACAGTGGAAAGTTTTCAAAGTTAGAGTGGTAAAAACAAATCCGGTTTTAGTTTCTGAAAAGGCAGGGATTGTGAACCAGTCACTATTTGGCCACCTGCCAATTCCTGCTAGTGACTTATAAAAAGGGTCACTGCGAAGGTCCTCACTAAACACTTGAACTGCTCTAACTCTGCTCGGAAGGATTTGCAGTGGATCTAGTGGAATTAAAAAGCAGCAGTGTAAGATGGGAAGGAAACAATTCATGCAGATTTCCTGAGTTTCAGTCTCCAGAACTAAAGATGGAAAATGAGTCAACTTTCACCTTTTTCTTTATTTCATCAACCTGCAAGGGAATTCAGAGGGTAGCAGCTTAGAATCCAAACTTGTCCAGCACAATAAAGCAGGTAGAAAACAGCAAAACAAAAAAAAGAGGAGCAGAGTAAATAAAAAGAGAAATGGGAGGGAAAGGGAGAGAGAACAGTAAACAGCATAGTGTACACCACATCAGGAAGGACAAATACAGATGAATGATGGCAGAATAAAATTGACGAGTAAACTTGATCATAGCAAGATGGAAGCTTGACATAGGATGTTTATTTTACTAATGCAGCGACTTAAAGTGTTGCATGTCTGCAGTATCCCATGCATACTCAGGAGATTGCATGACACTGGCTACCCCAAATGTTTAAAAGGTGCTATTTCAGAAACCAGCTAGCTTCCAGATTGAATGTAGTTGTACATTGTATAATTCATCTAGCTTGAGATTAAATTGCGTCAAAGTCCTGCTCTTTATGCTCAGCTTGGAAACAAAATGCAGTCCCAAGGCAACAGGTATTTTGAAAAACCAAACCGTTCAGACAGGCACAGGACTCTAATCTGGACCTCTGGTCCAGAGATGGGACACTACCAAAAGATCACCAAGGTAACTACAGCCACTGCCTTGCAAGAGAACTGGCAAAAACTTGTCACCTACTTAAATTTACATTGGCTGCATTAAGTTGAACTGGATTTCAAACCCAATTTTATTATGCCATTCATCTGCAAGCAAAACCAGGTAGCTTGCAACAGGTACAGAAAAAACATTTGAATAAAATCAAGACACTGCAAGCATATTAAGAAGTCATAATTCTGCACAGGAAATAGTGTGGCCTAGGAATGCAAGGTTGTTAGATAAGACATTGAAGTTACACTGCAGGTGTGGGTAAAGGAACTGATAAGTTAACTATTTCTTGCTGTCAATCTCAACTGCAGCATCTACCTGATTCAAAGAATTGCTACACAAACTTTAAGCACAAAGTCAATTTAATGAATGGCCTCAGCTGTACGCCCATTGAGGACATTAGCTTCTTGATGTCAAAACAGCAGTTGCTTATGAAATCTAAACAAAATCGTTTACACAACATCACTGCATGTAAAAAATCCACTGGAGATGAATTTGAAAAATTTACCAACAGATCCCTGTTAAAATAAAAGCCACCCAAGTCAATTATGGGAAAACATTTAAAATCAGACTGCATTGATACTAAGAAAGTCGCTCACTCGATCAGAATGTAACATTAGCTCACTGTTCAAAGAGTCAGGACAAAAACAAAACAAATTGGGGACCTACTAAAATTGTGAACACTAGTTCTAGAAGCAGGCAACTGATCAGCAGTTTTGCACTAATTAGATGATTTGAGATTATGAAGCAATTTGTTCATTTACAATACCTTTATGGCTCTGCAGGACATTCACTGCTACAGACCTAATAACCATCATGAATGTTTTGGTTTTAAAAGCTGTAATTGTGATAAGATTGGACCAGCTTTGTTCAAAAAAAACTTAAAAATTGAGCACAATTGTAGTACTGTAGGCTTTTCCAACTAAGAACCCATGCCAGACATTAAATTTTAACCTGTATTGAATGCAAGTTTGAAACATTCAACTTTATGAAAAGCACTTTAGTACCCAACTTCTGCTAATCTGTGCAAACTTGGCCAGTTATTGAGGGGGTCAAAATGTGGACTGCCAAATCATGAGTTCAGACTACATCCAATTGATAGTCAATAGTCAGGAACAGACTCTTGAATGCAAAGATTTAAATGATGAGAACATCAGAATTGTTAAACCCTTCTAGCTAGGTCATTATCCACTCTTGATGGTCCAACTACTCTTTGGGCTATCCCAACTTTTATTCCTTGCCCCTCCCTTGACCCAGTCTTCTGCATATAAACGGACACCAATTGTTGGAACTGATGAAGTGTCACTCAACCAGGAAGATTAACAGATTTCCCTCCAGATGCTCCCAGACTTGCTCAGCTTCTCCAGCAATTTGTTTTTGATTTACAGCAACTCCAGTTCTTTTGTTTTACTTATAAAAAATTTGATATGCGAAGTGAAAGGAACAAAGGCTATAACTGGAGAAAGGGTCACTAGACTTGAAACATGAACCGATTTCTCTAGATGCTGCCAGACCTACTGAGCACTTTAGAAAAGCTTCTGCTCTGATTTACAGCATTAAGTTTATTTATGCTGTGTTCATTTGAATCATTCATTATAATTGATGTGAGGAAGGGGCAATACTCCAGTAGTCAGGATTTTACTAAATAAAGCATCAACCACAATGTTAGAACTATTAGGTTAAAACTAGCCCAAAAAACAAATTTAGCCCAGAATGCAAGTGTGTACTTGCTGTGCTGCTGTAGGAGTCAAGGAGATACCCAGTAAAAAGAAAAAAAAAAAATCACTCAAGTGAATCGACAACTGCAGCAACCACAGCTAGTTTGTATAAAGTCGGTCGGTCAGTCAATCTCATTTGATGTTGGAAACAACAGCATACTGGGCACATACCTTTGAGAGATACTCTCTCATCACCTGGATGAAGTAAGGCATGGAGAAATCCATGATGTTGTGCCTCCAAGACAGCTCAAGCACAACATCTGGCCTCAGCAAGTCATAGCAAGTAAATAGACAAGCAGCAAAGCACTCATTCTTCCCATCCTCAAGGAACCACTGAAGCAGTTCTTCTGCAAGCTCAGTATCCTTGGACTCAGACGCATATTGCATAGCATCCTGAAAGAGATGGAAGACATTAAAACTTGTGCATATACACTTGGCAGTGTATCAAGTAACCTGATAAGCTTTTCAGTTTAAAAAATTTCCTCAATAGCTTCAGTTGTTGTCTATGACAAGCATTAGAAAATTTGTATCCAATGAATGCATACAAGAGTTATGCTGCATATGGTGTTAAGCCAGAGCATCTTCAGAGACAGAGACACAGTCAAAGGTGTCATTTCTTGCCAATTGTCCTGAATTGGTCAAAGAAACTTTAATGGGTGGAACTACACAGGGGCCCTCATTTTGAGAAGGTAAATGCAGTTTTAATTTGTGTACATCAGTTTACTGCTCATGCATTAACATGATCTTCAGAAATGGAACTCTACTTCCAGCTCTACATCATAGAAACAATGGGTAAGTCTTCATAAACAAACATCTTGCTTAATGTCTAAACATAGCAATGTCTGAATGGACACTTGCAACATTCTCAAGTTTTAATAGTAATAGCAAAGCCAACATTGAATGGAAAGGTTGAATCAAACATCCCTCCTTTGCAGACTAGAATACATGTACACTACCTCCAAGTTAAGCCAACAACTACTCCAATTCATTTAAACTAGAATCAGTCAGCCTGCCTTAAAGTTTAAACACAAACTTTAAAGTCAAGGGGCACAGTGGGCAATGGTAATGTCTCTACCAACCACGAATAGAGTTCACTGAACAGCTTTAATTTCTTTTAGTACTGCAGACTTCAGGCACAGAGGCAGCTGCCATTTGCAGAACTGGAAGTCAAGGAGATATGACCCCACAGGTGCACAGCTTGAGTAAGGGACTGAATAACTGGCACTCCAAACAAATGTTTTCCCTTACATTGTTATTTGTGAACTGTCCTAGTGCAAAAGCCAGGACAGTGCCTTTAATGCTCAAGTTCAGCTCCTTTTTGTAGTTCAGAGCTTTCAGTCTAACTGATATCCATCCTCCAAAGGGAAGGCCTTTTTCCACCAAGACTGCAGTCTTCACTCCATTTTGTGGAGACCCCAGCTTGAGATACAGTAGCCAGAGCTGAATCCAAAACTTGGTATTGTAAAACTAACATTGTTTTAGACCTGCAATGCTATGGCACATTGTCGAGGCATCCACAGGTTCCTCAGCTTACCCTCCAGCATTTGGATTTGTGCATGGAGTGCGCAAGTACTTGGGCCCCTCAGCACATCAGATATTACATCTGAACAGTTTTTTGTGCAAATGCATCTATAAACTGGAATGCTTGATTGAAAGCTTATATAGGGCAGCAGTTAGCACAGCTGCCAATGCACCAGGGACCCGGGCTCAATTCCACCCTTGGTGGAGGTTCTACATTGACATTCTCCCCAGATCTGTGGGGTTTGCTCTGGTTTCCTCCCATAGTCCAAAAGATGTGCAGGCTAGATAGATTGGCCATGCTAAATTGCCTGTAGTGTTCAGGGATGTGTAGATTTGGTGGGTTATACAGGATGGGTCTGGGTTGATGCTCAGAGCATCAGTATGGACTTGGGCTGAAGTGCCTGTTTCCACACCATAGGGATTCTGTTATTCTTGTGATTTTTATAAATCTGGTCTAACATTAGAAATCAATCTCACTTCAAAAAGACATCTAATATGCAAAGTTATCCTCTATCCTACAAATACTGACGTTCATTGCAAACAGGAGAGGAGAGAAGTATAAACTTATCTGCATTGCATTCTAGTCACAAAATTGTCTGGGAGACAGCTTTGAAAAATCCTGGTCCCATCAAGACACCATTCATGGCAGTGCCAAGTGTGTAACAAAACTTGGGTGCTCATGCTTTGTTGTTTGATCAAACTCAAAACTTGATGCCACTTTACCAGGTGACTAAGAAAAAAGTAGTGAACACAAAAGCAGAGATCTTACTTTATACAGTCTGTCCTTCTTGCACAGCTCCACACTCTGCTTCCAACGGTTGTTGCCCTTGAACAGATAAGCACCAATTCGTCGGAACTCAATCAGTTCATGTTTCTCAAGCCGTTGAGCCAGAGAGATATTATCAAAGTTGTCATATGCATCTATGGATGTGCGAAGAGCCTAGTTGGAGAAAGGAACATTGTAATTTCTCTACAGGTAGACAGGTAAATGCATCTCACTTTGAAGAATACTATGCAAAAAATGACCAAGATCCACATTAATAAACCGAGGGGCCAGCCTTTCTGGGGTAGAGGTAAAATTGTTGGTGACAAGTCTTTGCTTTGACACTCTTGAAGTTTCAAAATTCAAGGCAGGGGTGAGAGATTGAGAAGCAGGAATGGGGATAATTAAGTAGTATCTTCTTTTTAAGGCAGAACAGTCTGAAGGGGGCAAAGGACTTGCCCCATCCCCAGTTGTCTGTCTGTCTAGGGAGATCACAAACACCTTCAAGAATGTCCATATTAATCTGCAGAAACATTTTCTAGGGTTTGAGCAAATTTACTACTTTTCAGGTCACAGAAGCTCAAAAATGGGACAGTGAAACACAATAAATTGCTTGCTTTGCAAGCACCAGATTCAATTCCATTTCACCTACCTGATAGTCTTCCTCTTGGATGAAGAGATTATTCAATGATTCATTCACAGACTTGTTGTTGTTACTTTGTACAGAGCGCAGGTAGGGTTTAACCAAATTCAGCTGTTTCACCTGAAAAACCAGAATTCTATTTGCAACTCTTGAACGAGAGATTCTCTTGTAACTGTCATCACAAGAGATGATCAAAAAAGGTGATCAAACAAGTTCAAAATAGAAGCCTGTTCAAAGAAATAAGCACTGCAAATATCTTCAGAGTCACTATAAATTCAGTCCCAAGGGCCACCAGTATCCAGAGGCAAGTGATATTTGTAGGTCATGTGGGTGGTGGCTGACTCATTGAATTTTGATTAATCAAAGTTCAAAGGTACTACAGTCTGAAAGATCTATCTTCCTGTGAAGAAGTAGTTCAGAGAGATTTCAGAAAGGCTTCATTAATCCCTGGGACACCACTATTACCCCAGGTTTCTAGCATGGAAACTCATCACATCCAGTACTGTGGCAGGCAAAAACGACAGCTATTCTGACTACAGCTCCACTAACACCACAAACCTGTCAGACCAGAAAGTTTGGCATTCAGCTTCTGTAAAAGTGTGGATGTCAACTAGGTAGGGAATTAGAGGACTAGAATCCAAATTCAATTGGTATTTAAAAATCACAAGATTATTCACTTAATTTTGGTGAGCAAGGCAAAAAAGCTGGAATGACAGCATGAATATTTATGGTGAGTACCACTAGGCTGTTTCACTAAGGTCTGAAGCTAAAGACTAATTGTTGCAGAACTGTACTCAAATCAGTTCACTAAGCACATTAAAGATTTAAAAGTAGCAAAGCTGAAATTTTGCTTTTATTAGCAACAAGCTCCTTCAATTGTTTCCAGCATGGCAGTCTTTTACTTTTGGAATTCAATGTGTCCTCAACTTTGAAAATGTCACATGTCAGTGACTCAATTAGTAGCAGTTACTTAACTTTCTCTCCCCTCCCCCCCCATATGAACAAGTGTTTTTTGCTGGCAGAGTAAACGGTACAAAGTACCTTAGTAAAGTAGTTCACAGCACGCGTATGGTCCAGACGAGGAGATAGCACCATGAGGAGGTCATTCAGTAATAAAGGCTTAAACTCCAAGTAGAACTGTGTTGCTTTGTAATAGAGCTCCACATTGGCCACCTTCAATGAAATTTGAATGCAGGTAATTATGAAAGCTAAAATCTTTTACAGCTAGCCAAACACTTCTATGATATACAGAAAACTTGATTATGCAAACAACAAATTCAGTTTATGCAGTCACTTTGAAAGCGTACTGTTACAGCTTCACCTACACAGCTTAGGCACACCTTTAGCCACTAGGTAGCATGGTTTAAGAAATTGACCACCACCTAGTGGTAGGTGCTGAACAAGTCTTTCCATACCAATTTCAGCTGTGCATGGGTTTCAATGAAACAAAATTTAGACCACAGCCTGATTCTTATTTTAAACGCAGGATAGCCAAAGCATTAAATCTTGATTTCGGAAACTTGGAAAAGTATGAACATACAAATTTTCAGGGCAATCAGACCAAGGGGGTAGCACAGCTGCCTCAGTGCCAGAGACCCTGGGAATCAATTCCACCCTCAGGCAACTGCACTGAGTTTGCCTATTGTGTCTTCATATATTTCCTCCATGTGCCTGTTTCCTCCCACAGTCCAAAGATTCCCAGGTTAGGTAGACTGGCCATTTAACAGGCCTTGCGTAGGCAGACTGGACGGAATGCTCTTTACAGCATTGGTATGGAAGTGGACTTGGTGGGCCATTTGGCCCACCTCCATACTAGGTAAGTTATGATTGGCCTTTTCAGCAACTCAAGCCAAAAATGTGATTGTTTCAAATTCTACCCTCATCTACTCCAATAGCCTTGGCTTCCTTTGTCCAACTCAACTCATCCTGCTCCTTAAAAATTCCTCAAGTGCTCCAAAATTGCAGAACAGCTTTGCATGCCAGCCAAACAAAAATTTAAAAAAGTCCGAGATGTGAACTGACCCAAAAGTTGAAGTGGAAAGGACATGCCTTTAAGGCCATTCAGGATCTTCTACACTTCAAATGGAGGTTCAGGTTATCAGCAAGTTATTCATATATCCATACCAGACAAAAAGAATATTATTCATATTTTCCAGCTTTTGGCCCATAGTCCTGGATGTTATGGGAATAAGGAAGAGACCAAAATATTGCTCAAAACCACCCTTTCAGGGGCTAAGTCCCAGACAGGCTACCACTGGTGAAAAGAGCCAACTCTAACCTACTATCTCAGCCTAAAAATCTATGTCCCCTGGTTACTAACTCCTCTGCTAGAAAATCCCTTCTAGTCCATCCCACATCCCTCAAATCCTATCTATCAAGTCCCTTCAACCTCTGCTTTTCTTACAGAAGGACTCAAGCCTGGCAAAGTTTTCCTCAGTTCAGACCCTCCAACCCAAGCAGCATCCTGCAGCCAGAATTGCATGCAGTCTTCCAGTTATGGCCCAACAAGCCTTGTTAGTTCAACATAACATTTTGCTCCTGTCTGGATAGCACAGAAACTCTACATATGGCAATGTATCAAATAACTCCGACTTGTTAGCCCACTATTACTGCAAAAAAACAAAAAAAGTTGCTTTTCCAAGTTGAACTATATTTGGCACAGCTCTATATACCTGAACAGACTATAGATGCCCTCCTGCAGTTTAGCTGTCCCCTATTAACCCCAATTAATAGTAATTAAGTGCTGGTTCCACATACCTTTTGATTATATTTGTCATAGCTGTTTTTATACACCCACAAGCCTCTGGGCCTTCAGCTTCTCCTATTCCTCATAGGATTGGAACAAAAAAGTATGCTTAACCTTTAAGGTGACTTCTACCATATTTCTTGTCTTCTATACTCTTGCTTCACATTTAACTTCATCTTCTGTCCTGTCCCCTCTGAACTACTACTCAGGATCCTCTTGCGCACTAATCTCCACACTGTCCTTCCATTTAATACTTTCATTCCACCTACCAAAGGTGAGCTTCATTTTTTGCATATTATACTCCCTTTGCCAAAGTAAACTGGAAATAATTTGATTGCATTTAATACACCTCCCAGTATTGGTTTTCAAGTGAAGGTGAGTCAATATCAATCAAGGGTAAAGTGGGGGAATGTCCCAAAAACCTTGTTCAAACCACAAGGAACCTGTTCTAATCCGCAGAACTGCCCCTTACCAACAGCTCAATTTTGTCCAGCTGCCATGCTTACCTTGGTGATGATGTCCTTGAACTGCCCCTCCTTCCATGCATCTGTTGGATGGTTCATCATGGTAATGATGGCATTGTCATACTCTTCATACTTGTCATACAGGAAGACTAACTCTGCCCACAGGTGAGCCTGCTCAGCAGCTCTTAGCACCTGTGGAATTAGAGGCAGTTAGTAATTGAAAGCAGGAAAGATACACAACTCCCTCTTATCAGGTCAGGGAAAACGGTTAGCTTACCTTGGGAATGTTGACTCTGGACCAGAAGAGCTCCAGGTGTTCCCTCATCTTCTGGGGCTTGTATTTGGAATATAGGATAGCCAGTTCAGTAAACATACCCATATGAGCACGCTCTAGACCAAGTGCTGCCTCTAACATGGTGATCAGTTCCTCAAAGTAACCACGGTCCTGTGAACAAGAAACAAACAGATCGATCAATACAAACACAGCAAGTTCACATTATTTAAGCCCCATGAAGTTCCACAACATCCAGGGACAGCTTTCAATGTAACTTATTAAAAACTAGTTTCAAAAGAAGTGTCTATTCTTGTGGGTAGAGTAAGAAGTGGCTTTGTACTCATTTTACTTGATACACAAGTGGAAAAACATGCAGAGTGCTAGATGGGTGTGAAGTACACAAGCCAACAGGGTTTCAGCTTTAAAACTGACTTGAAAGAAAGAATGGAGTGACCAATAAGACTACATTACCTGGTAGTAGTTAATAAGTTCCTCCAGTTCATCAGCATGTACAACGATATGGAGGCCACACATCTGAGCCAGACGGAACTCCTTTCCCTCAACACAGGCAAAACATACCTGAAAAACAAACCAAAGTGTTGATGAGCCAAGGAAAGGTTTGATTTTCCATTCAAAATTACATCACTACCAGATTAGCAAGTTAAACAAATTTGCAGCTTGTTCTAATTTCAGGACAGCTTCAGGGTCACTTAGAAGCTTTACTGAACCTCATTTTTGACAAGGAAGAGTCATAATTTGACATACTTTTCAGGATCCTGTTGAAATAACTATGTTACTTCAACTCTGAACAGAAGTGAAAGGACTCGTAGCCACCCCTCAAGATTTAGCAATTCCAACTGAAGAAAATTCTCCTTACTTCCATTCTTATGGGAACAAAGATGTACTCAGTTGTGTTGATGATTTTAGCAACACAACCAAGATCAACACACCACAGTTGAGAAATTAAAGCTGGACTAGTCAAAATATCCTGACGTGTAATCAAGTCAAAAGGCATCAAAAAAATTATACCTCCTTCCAAGTACGAGTACTGTTTGCTTTGCGGGCACCATCCACTGCAGCCTGATATTCTCCTAGATGAACCAAAGTTGATGCCAAACGGCCAAAGTTGGAGACATTATTGTACAGCAGCTTAGCAGCTTCATACATATGGTCATCATAGCAACGATCACCCACCTGTGAATAGAAGTGTTTGCACTACTGAGCCATCAGCATTACGGAAACAAAAAACCAACAGCCAGATCTCAATTCAGTAAGCAGCTTCAAAGGTGGATTCTGCAAACACATCCAGGATTCAAGAAAAATACACAACTGAGAAAAGCTCCCACTTTTGATATCCAGCTTTGAAAATAAAGAGCTACATCCTATCAATGACAAAAAGGCTAGAGGCTATTAAGATGCAATAGCATATGCTTAAGGTATCAAATAGTGACTCAGTTTGAACAAACTAATCCAAACTGGATCTCCTAGTTGAGCATCACAACTGGCTTGTCGAGTAAGGATTTGATTACCGTCACAGGTTTCTACTCCAGGACTTCTTCCAACAATGGACTGCCTACACTTATAGATCTAGGTTTAAAATTGTTTTGTAGCTTAAAATTCAGTTGACCTGCAGTAGTGAAATTCCCTTTAAATTCTCAAAGTACTGTAGACGTTGTATCTGAAATACTAGGAAGCACTGGAGAAGAAACCCAAGTCTTGTAGTATCATCTGAGGATAGATCAGTTTGAGTCCAAAAAACTTCAACATTTCTCTAGATAGTCCACAGGTCTGGAAGTTTCTCCAACAATTAAATCTAGTCTTAAACATACTTGCTGGATGTGAGCATTGTTGGGACCGTTGATGAATTCCTCCAGCTCTGCTAAGCGGTTGGTTTTTGCCAGTGCAAAAATAAGTTCAGTCTCCACATAAGACTCACGGGCCTTCTTCCTAGCCATTTGTAAGTACTTTACAAGGTCCTCCCAGTTACCTGAAAAACAAGCAGATTAAAAGCATGGCTACTGTCTGCTCACGTAGAGCATGAGCTCAGTTTGCACATGTATTATTCAAAACAGCCTACTCAGCCAATTGATTAAATTTTTGACCTATTTGTTGTTAGGCAAGGAAATAAGGTCATCAAATCTCCACCTTGCCATGTTCAATGAGCCCACCTCCACAGGCTCAAAGTTTCAAAGAAGTCACAATCCTTGTATCAGTCCTAATGCAGCCCTCAATGGATTCACCTACCAAAAAAAGCATTCTATGCCCACTTTATCAAAGCCATTCGAGATCTGGTAGGTGTCACTGGTCACCAAGCTTTCCTCATGGGGCAGTTACTCATTCTAAGTGTTATCCTAGTAAGTTGGTCTGACTCCAATACTAATATCCTTCCTAATTTAGAAAGCATCCAGATGGTGTTTGTACCCAGGAATGGTTTAAGAGGAATTATGGGCTAAATGCAGGCAAATGGGACTAGATCAGTTTAGAATGTCTGGTCAGCATGGAAAAGTTGGACCAAAAAGTTTGTCCTGTACATCCGGTTATTGAGAAGGACACAAATTGCACACAGCATTCAAAATGCAGTTTCAGTGCACTATGCAGAAGTAACTATTTAGTTGCAAGAAGGGAGAGTAGCATCCCATTAGCCTTGCTCATTTTATGCTGTACACCACATTAAGCCTGTGAGGGATTTGGGTATTCAAGTCTCCTTGTGTCTCAAATTTTTGCAGCCATTCTGTCTAATGAATTCTGCATTTTACTGCTGAAAGTTTCAGATTTTTGCCCAACCAATCCATTTGTAGAGACATTTTATCTACTTTTGCAATTTAGTTACCACACCTTTACCTTCCATAAAGTCATTGACTAGAAGTTTAAAACCAAAATCTGAAAGTACACAAGGGTTCAGATGAATAATCTTGTTGCAATAAAAAAAATTACCACTTTTGTTGGCTGCTTCTACCACCTCCATGTATGATGAAGGATCATCTGCCTTGATATAGGAGTCAATGGCCTCTTTAACCATCTCTTTTTGAAGCTGGGCTTTAGCCAGCTGGCTCCATACTGCAGGCTCATTGCACCTTTCAGCAAATTCATAAGCACGGTCCAGATTTCCAATATGCTCAATCAGCACCTACAGAATGTAACAGTGTTAAAACAAGTGCAACTGAAGACACCAACATGTTAAGATTTGCTATATGCTTCATCTCACCTGCACTGCAGATGTATTCACATCAAATTTCCTAAAGATGGCAAATGCCTCTTCAAATAGTTCATTGCTAATGGCAATGTTGGCAATGTCAGGTGCATCATAGTTGTCCAGACGATTAATGTACTCCATCACACGGGTCCGGTCAGCTTTGATAGCAGTGAGGATCAGCAAGTTCTGTAGATTTCTAAGATGGGGAGAGAGAAGAGTTATGCAATTGTGCTTTGATTGTAGTCCTCTAGCAGATTCAATTGCACTCAAGATTGCCAATGTATGGTATGGGGACATGAGGGTGAAGAGAATCTAATAAGCCCAGCATCTTTAGATAAAGATGTACATGGATTACAGCCATTAGTGCAGGAGGTAAGACAAAAACCCCCAACTATGGTATTTGTATTGCTATTAACCAGCAGCATAACTGGATACATTAGGATTTCACTGACTGGAATTATGGAGACAAGATTATCACTAGTTCGGCCTCAAACTACAGTACTGTTTAGTCCCCAGGACCAAATGAATTCCAGGGATCAGGAACAGATTGGAGAAACCAGCACTGGTCTTTGTACCAAGACCAAGGAGTGAGCGAGCATTAATAGATGGGTGTAAAAATCATGAAAAGAGAGGTTGTATGTTAAGGGCATTAAGAACCAGACAGGACAGATTGTTAATGTTAGTGATAATGTAACTGGTAAGAGCAAGAGTAATTGGGATGTAAAAAAATCCGATTAGTATCTGGACTGCACTGCCTAAAATACAGTGGAGCCAGATTTGATTGCGGTATTTAAGAGAATTTGATTGAGAAAATTATGACTACAGCAGTGAGGCTCCAGATTACTTCATGCTTCAAAACTGCCAACATGGGCTCAAAAACCATTTTATGATCTAACCAAAAAGGTGAAACATTCAGATAAGATAATCCATTCTACTAGAATTAGAACAAAACAACATGTAGTCAATTTGAGAAAGTTTCCTTGCCAATTGAGGAAAGTGCACAAGATCTGCATCTTTTAACTGGGTTCCCAACTTGATGTCACTTATCCTAGGCCACTGGAAAAACAGCAGGCTTTCCCTATACCCAGGATTCCAAATCCAGAATCCATGATCCAGCAGTTAAGTGATGTCAAGCATACTAGATCAAAAGATCATGTTCAGTTATGGACAAGTTTAACCAGACAGCTATTGTAGCAAAACCAGATTTAGTGGCATCCTTTGGGATTGAAGTCACGTATCAGATGGAAAAAACAGCATGAGGAATAAAGAGAATGACCAAAGGGTAGGGCCTATCAAGGATTGTAAAGGGAATTTGTGCAGAGACCCTAAAGAGAAGGGAGGTCCTTAATGACTACTTCAGTATTCACAACCAAGGGACCCAGCTGTAGAGGAGGACAGTGAGAAACAGGCTGGTAGGCTAGGAGGTGGTCAATGTTAGTAAGGAAGATGTACTTGGAATTTGAGGAACTTGAAGATTGGATAAGTCCCCTGGGCCCGATGGGATTTAACCAAGGATTCCATGGAAAGCGAGGGAAGAGATCGCAGGGCCTTTGGCGATGATCTTTTTGATCTCACTGTCCACAGGTATCGAGAGAGAAGATGAGAGAGGCAAATGTCATTCCCTTGTTCAAAAAAATAGGGATAACCCTGGAAATTACAGGCCAGTTAGTTTTGTGTCAGTGGTGGGCAAATTATTGGAAAGGGCTCTAAGAGATAGGATTTATGATCACTTGGAAAGGCACAGTTTGATTCGTGATAGTCAGCATGGATTTTGAGGGGTAGATAGTGCCTCACAAACCTTATTGAATTCTATGAAGGGGTGACAAACACGTGGGTGAAGTGAACACGGATTTAAGTAAGGCGTTTGATAAGGTTCCCCACGGTAGGCTCATGCAGAAGGTAAGGAGGCATAGGATAGGGGGAAATGTGGCAGATTGTCTTGTAAGGGTCAGCCAATTCTGAATCCAAAGGGTGGTAGTATAAGGTAGGGGTGGAGGTTAGGTAGACCTTAGGATTAGGGTAAAAAGTTCAGCACAACATCGTGGGCTGAAGGGCCTGTACTGTGCTGTTCTATGTTCTAACCTCAAGTGATCAAGTTAGGATTTCATATGCCAAAACTGCTTGATCACAGGTGTATCCAATTTGAGGTACATATTAACATGGCTGCAAGTATCAAGATCAACTTCTGCTCTACCTGTGCTCACTGAAGACAGAATTGTCTAGGACAATTTTTTCCAACAGTTCAATTAGTTCATTTGGAAGGTCAGCAGTCATGAAAGCCTTTACAGTAACAGAAACCTCCTCAGGGTCCTGGGTTTCTGACAGAGCTGTTTGTACAACCTGGAAAAAAGCACAACTTGAACGTCAGATTTCCAAACTCCAGTCTTGATAGCATACCTATAGTTTGAAATAACTATGTCTGCCTCTTGAAATTGGTTAGCTAGAAGTTAACACGATGTAAAATTGATGTTGAGATAATTTAGAAACACTTACGGTAAGCTCATGTTATTCAGACCAACTTTTTCCAGAGAACTTGTAGACCAAAACCTTAAAGTTGACATTTGGGAAATTAAATTGACTGTCAAAGATAGCTAGTTAAAATTCTCTCCTTTACATTGACTCAAATGAATGCTAAATATTGAATGGCTTCCTTGGCTCTGCACCTAAAACAGTTACCGTTGAATAAAACGGTTAGAAAGGAGACTGGATGCCACCCTCCTGTGGGCATAGATCAACTTGGAGTTAAGAGTAGGAAAGGTCCTAATCTTGGTTTAGCCCAGCTATTGCTTTGGTTTTTCTTTACTGAAAGTTGAATAAAGCTGGACAAAAATAATGTCATGAATGATTTGTTGTGCTCTACAATCTGGATTCTAGAAATGTGCAGAATTAGTAATCAATTTCCAACAAACTATTGGCCACATTTAAAACCAAGACTTCTCATTTGGTAACCTTGAGCTTTGCATTAAGATCACCATTGAAAACTTCAGTTGAAACTGAATTTCATGTGGGATGTATCTCAATTTTCCACTCCCTTGATCACACAAACTGGTTCACTTCTATTGAAGATTGCAGGCCTCACATGCTTAAACAGTTCCCATTCAGTAATTGCACTAAAGTAATATTACTGCAGATGATGCAATTTAAATTTGTGTGAGTCATTCCTAACAGTTCCAGATGTGGAACAAGGATGTCAACTTTATATCTAAAGTCTAAAAAAACTACTTTGCAAGACTAAATACAGAAGTTCTTACCTGGTCAATAAGAGGTCTCCTATAAGGATTAGTCTCTTGCAGGACATTTGCCCAGAGTTCAGGATCTTTCCGACGGACTAGGTAACGAGACAAGCTCTTGAATAGAGAGTTTTCATTGCACACCTGCATTAAGGTTAAAAAAATTAGGTCAAAGCAATGTTTTTACAGCTTCAAAACAACAAGTTTGCAATTAGTGCGATCTGCAAAAATACAAATCTGAAAGTTAAAGGATTTAATTCCTCAGGGCTGCACCAGTTAGCTTAGTAATGGTTACCAGCACTCATGGAAATATTCTGCTGGATCATTTAAACTCAAACTAATACTCAATCCAATGTCATTGAGTTTTGTATAGTGACTTTTTCCTAATGTTGAATTTTTGCTGTGCTCAAGTTAGCTGTCATATTTACCTACTTCTAGCTAAATACTGGATTTACACTAATTGAGGAAGCAGCACTGAAAAAGGACACAAGTAATAAACAGTGCTCAATACAGCCCAATTTGCATTTTCTGCATTCACTGTACTTAAGCAGAGCAGTTCTTACTCACATTGATAAGCTCCATGTCACACTGGCCACGCTCATAAGCCACACAAGCCAGGTGGGGGTCTCTCTTCTCACAGTATTTACCAACCACACGGCTATCATAATATGGGTTCTCCCGGAGGAAACGCTCAGGGTTATTGTTGCTGTCAATGTAAATTTTAGCAAGGGCATTGTGCGTAGCAGGTTCTTCACAGCCTTCATGAATGCGAGATTCCAGCCAGGGCAGCAGCAACTTCAGTCTGAGGAGACAAAAGCAAGTTAGTGCACTGGCATTCAGCACTGTTAAAGTCAAGGCTGATCCAGAAAACTACATAACTGATTGCAACTTTAGCAGCCTTTAGGAAAAGCAGTGGAGGAGAGAAAGAAAAAACATGCTGTGAATTATCCACTTGAATGGAGGCTACGGCATTGAGCAAAGAAAGACTGAGCTTATCTTGAAGAAAGTTGGTATAATGGAAACAAGGAAGTGGAAAAAGCTCAATCAGCAATGACCTATGCATAGTAAAGCCAACCTCATGGAACTAGCATGCTCATTCTGTTCAGCACAAAATCAGTTGTCTCCAATTCAATTTGGTAGTGAACCAGGTAGACAAATCTGCAAAGAGAAGTAGTGTTCAAGAAATCACATGACTAAGCTAGCATACTGTTTGTGAAATTACAATGGTCTACTTGCTCACCCAGGGATTGAGGAGCAGTGAAAATCTGCCTTGAGAGTGAGCGAAAGTGCAAAGTAATTCAAGGTATAGGCTTATAGGAACTTAAGCTAAAATGTGCCTGTAGATGCTTCAATTTGAATAGCTCCTTAGAGACTAAGAAAATGGAAGACATGTGAAAAAAGTCAGCATTAGTGCTCATGTGCAACTATGAAGTTCTGAAGTCAGACTCCCTGATCTGGCAGTGTTGAGTAAAACAGTTCCTCCAGCTGTATCTTCAACAACGGTAGAATTCAAGTTAATCAATTGGAATCCATACTCAGCTGCCAAACCATTTTTAGGCCCAAGCAGATAAAGTGTCCTATACAAGTTCAAGTAGGAGGAGATGGATTACTATACCTGTTCCTCTTTTCTACTTCAGCAACTAGTTCATCAGTAGAGAACTGTCCACGTACAACAAGGATTAAATTCTTAATGACATCTTCTGAACAATCTACATCCAAAAGCCCTCCGACTACAACTGGCAGACGACTTGGGTTCACCTGTCAATGCACAAAAGTTATCAACTAAACTATAAACCTAAAAATTGAATTTATAAAGATGTAGACTAGTTTCCACAACATGAAATGTAGGAGCACAAATGGTTCAACTTTTGGAATGATTATACTGCTACCTCTTAACATCTGCACAAGTCACTGACTATTTATAACACCAAACAATTTCTAACCACTCACCTTCTGAACATATATCTCAATATACTTCTGAAGGTTGTTGCGGTACAGGTACAACACCAGATCATGCACAAAGTCAAAGCGATCACAAACGATAATCAGAGGCAGTTGGTCAGTCAGTTTGGCCTCCTATGGAAACAAAATAGATAGCTTCAGATTCCTTAACCCCAGAAAGAGTACAAGTGTTCAAGAGGAGGCTTGGAACCTTTTAAACTAGTCATTAAATCTGCATCAAGTTACAGTGCAGAACATATGGGAACCAAAAGGGATTGATATTGTAGATCAAACTCAATTTACTAGCTCTATCCTATCATTTGCTCCTACCCCACCCACCTCCCTATTTTCTGCATATAAACTGACATTTTCCCAGCCACCAGTTCTGAGGAAGGATCACCAGACCCGAAACATTAACTTTTCTCCTTCAGATGCTGCTGAGCTTTTCCAGCCACTTGGTTATCTTTTAGTAAAAAAAAATTTGAAACCTCAATTGACAAGATGAGTCAAATTGCTGATTACAGTAGGGACATGCAAAAAAGTCTAAATTGTTTTAGCTTGTTCCAAGTGAATTTAAATTTGTCTTTCAATTGAGCAGTTGAGAAAAACTTTATTAGTCAGTCTTCTACAAAAAAAAATTGTTGTACTTTGTCCAAATGATTCATTCAACACAATACTGAATTTCAAGTCGAATATTGATTTGTGAAGTGAGGGCAGTGCTGGCTAGTCCAGCATTTACTGCTGGGCTGTTAATTACCCTCTAGGTGATTAAAGGCAACATCACTGCTGTGGGCCTCGAGTCACATTTAAGCCAGACCAGGCAAGGGTGGCAGAGTTCCTTCTTTTGGGAAGGAACATTAAGCCAGATGTTTTGACAATTAATGATCATCAAACTCCATTCTGGATTTTATTGAACTTGGGTCTTCAGTATTAATAGTCCAGCAGAACCACCACAGGGTAGTCTCCTTCCACCAGCATTGCATAACATCACATCACTGCACAGGACAAGAAACTAAGGGCCATCTTAACACAAGTTGGATTTCACTTAACTTGAAGCTCCTGTATAAAACATGGAGGCTTAAGTGTTTGGGTTAATAAACCATTTAATTTCAGCTCATTCCAGGTTTTTTTTGAAAACCTCATCTCCAAACAATGGCTAGAACAGTATGACAAACCCAACATCTATAGTGATGGCATTGAAGCTACAATTGCCACAAGAACAGCACTCTGGATTGGAAAGCAGACATTGAGCATTTGCTCAATGTATACCACTTAAGCAAATCAAGACAGTCTGCTCAGTAGAGTCGAGTCGAGTCTGAGAACTCAACTGCATCAGAATAGTTATTTCTCCCTTTCAAGTTTAGTTTTGTGGTCTCTAGTGGAATTTCATTGGTCAAGTAGACTGGGTTCTGGTTTAGCTTAATTAGTTTTGTCTGAGGAACTTCATGTTCAATCTTCCACTGCACCATATCTTGGTTTAGATATAGTAACAGGTAGCTTATTTACTGCATGTTGACTCATAACATTGGACCAATATCAACACCAAGTAATATTCCAACTGCAGTCCTGGGTCTTGTACTCAAAGTCCTTGTGACTACAGCCCCCATAGACCTTGTCATGTTATAGGGAGCCCTTCACCACCCAAGAGACGACTGCCCACAAGCTGATGAGACAATGCAATCAGGTTTTGCAAGCTGCCAAAAAGACTAATGCTGTTGCAATCAGGTTTGCTTTAGAGTCTCAATCTTGCCAGCTGTGATTTACACCTAGAACTGCCACAGGCTGCTCAGAGTAGGAGCAGTCATTAAGCCAAGAGCAAGAGCTTGTCCGAAACTACCCAAGTCTAGTACATGGTGAGGTAATAGAATTCTCATTGAGATGCAAGTGATTAACCTCATTTTCTTGATCTTACTTGTGGAAGGTAACTCCCAAATAGTCCAAAACCAGGTTGAATTTAATTTGAGACAGTGCATAATTAAAGGTTGGCAGGAAATTTAAAAACAAAAAAAGTGTTTAAATTGGGGCACTGAAGCTATTCAGTTGGGGAAACATGAACAATTGCTCAAACTTAGCTTTTTGGCTCAGGTGCAAGGTAGTTTTTCAACATGCTTTGAAAAAATAACTGGTAGTAGTGTTCCCCTTTGACATTCATACCAACTAGATATATGAATTGGAGTCCTCAATGGTTGCTTCAATCCATTATATAGTCTAGTTTTGTGATTACTGTTAGCTTTAATTTAATCTAAAAACACAACTACATGGATATTCTAGGAGACATTTTCTACTTTGGCCAGCTTCACATTGATATTCTGCAAGTGTCTTATCATAAGGAGCACTATCCTGCACAAGGGCAAGGACAGCCTACTGGAAAATAAGAGGGAAGGAAAAAGGAAGGGATATAGCCTATGCTGCAAAAGTTTACCTGGTACATGTCCTGCCCAGTCCAGACAAGGGACAGCACAAAAAGATAATAGCTTCCATCAGGAGCCGGACACTTCACATACAAACTGACAAGCAGCAGAATGTTTAAACTTGTTACTTAGTCACCTCAGATTTCAAATTATTAACAGCCAAAGGATCAAACCTTAATCCCCAGACCCAGTTTAATCTATTCTAATGGAGAAGTGGTTTGTCGATCTGTTGACTACACAGTCAAGACAGCAGCTAGTTTAGTCTATTTACTATTACACATCTTAATTAAAATCTACACAGGAATAAGTCACTACAAAATTATGTTGACCACAATTGTACTTAACTTTGTATGCACATTTATAGTAAAACAAGATCTACATTGTAGATGTGAAACTAACACAATTGAGACTAGCTTCAAGTTCAAGGACTGAATTCAACTTCTGTTTTACAGGGAGCTAGTCTCTAGTCAGGCATTCAGGATAGAATTTCCTCGATTCAAAACCTTGAACTGCAGTGCACAAAAATAAAGATCAATGGATAAAAATGTTTAATTGTCTGACTAAATGGGGTTCAGTAAAAACATTTAAGGCTTGAACAGCTGGAGAGCTGGTTTGGCAATAAAAAAGTGACTGAGGTCAGGACCAGGTTTGCCCTATCTTAGTTTTGGTCAATTCCTTTTTATACATCATACTGCCCAACACAGGACTATTATAGATGTAATTCATGAGCAAAATTCAAAAAAATTTAATCATACAATGAGAATTAAGACATTAGCTTTTGAAAAGCAAGGCAATCAAGTGTTTAGTTTCAGGCCAATATTTAATATTGCAATTCAATATCCATTTACTAAAACACAATTACTTTCTTTGAATTATACCCAGTATATGCCCAAGCAAACCAATGTCAGGACCCAGAATTGTTTTTACCTTGAGGAAGTTCTTCACACGTTCTGGATCATAGCAATTGCTCTCCCGACAAATTCGTTCCACTTCTTTGATCTGTCCTGTTTTACAGGCAGCCTGAATATATTTAAAGTGGACTTCTGGGTCTTGACTGAAGTTTACAATGGAGCCCAAAAAATAGAACAGACCTTACACAAAAGCAACACAAGAGTCAAATAAGCAGGAAAATCCTTTAAGTTAGCAACCAGAACTTTTGGCTATGGCTTGGCCTATAAATATTTAAACAATTGCAAGATTCACTTGAATTACATCAGCCCACGACCCAAGACTAAAATCAAGGTGTTCTGTTGAAACTTTGCTCAGCCAGGTCAGACTACTAGCTGTTCTGTTTAAAGAAACAGAATCCTGTAACAACTTGTTACTTGAGAACAAAGTTAGGGCTAGGAACAGACTTCAGGTGAGAGTGCCAAGTATAGATGTAGACCATTTGCCCTTTCCACTTATTCAAATGCAGTCATTACTGTGCTAGCTATTCCAGAAATGCCATGGATCTTTCATCTAAGCAAGTTAAAACTGGATATTGGAATTGAGATTAAAGTCAAGGTGGTCCAGAGGAAATTCACAAAATGGGCCATGGAGTTGCCCAATTCAAAAATATTAGTGGTGTATTATAGGCTTTCAAGTTTTAACCTTAGACAACCAAACTGCTTGATGGGAACTGCAGGTTGAAGATTGCAAAGGTGGCATGGAACCAACACCATGCAGGGGGGTGGGCAGAGAAAGAGATAATGCAGGTCAGCGAAGCCAATGATGGTTGTCAGAAGAACTTATGGCAAGAGAGAGTGTGACAATACCAAGAGGCAAGGACAGGCCTGGGCACTTCTGCTCAAGTATAGGCAGAAATGCAAAAATTACTGCAACCACCATGTACTTTGAATGCTGGAAGAAATGTGAACTCAGTTGATGTTGTTTCAAGGAGAGAGTTTCCACTACAAGTGAGACTTGAGCACCATTGCCTCAAAGAGAAAATCCTATAGCCAAATAGTGATTATGCAAGCACAACCTCCACTGATTCATGGACTCCACACAGTCGAGCCAAGTTAACAATGCATTAAAATCTGAGAAAATCCAAGTGATGAAAGCTACAGCTTGCATAATTCCCCTTCTGCCACATGATTCAGAACTATCCATGGTTTAAAACCCCTTCCCAAGTAGATTTGGCAAACAAAGTTAAACACTTACCTTCAAAACTCTTGAAAGATTCAAACAGTTCAATCAGCTGCTGTGTACCAAGTTGCTCATGGTATTTGGAAGCAACCTGCACACAGATCTGCAGATTCTGACGGATATTGGCAGACAGCATGGCACGCAGACATTCAACAGAATCCTCAACAGACAGGGAGCCAAAGTAATTGACTAGCCACTGTAAGAAGGAAACATTCAATTTGATCTTTCCAAGTTGTAATTAGCTTCACATCAAATTGCTGAATATTCTTTGATTAGTTAGATGCTAGGCTCAACGTTAAGCATGAAAAATCAAAAAGGTCTTCAAGTTGCATCAAAATTGAATTCCAAATCTAAATTAGGGATTAGACCATAATCATTTACTGACCTCAGGATTTAGCAGATGGGTGTGCACCACAGCACGTTTAATATCATACAGGTCTGTATAATGTTCCAGGGCTCTTTGAAGCAGTCCAGCTTTTTCACAAAGCTGAGCAATGTGTGCACGATCATAGTGAGTGAACATCTGGTTACCAAGAATAGCATCTGCAACCTGAAAAACAGTGCAATTGGAGGAGTTTCAGTATGATATTTTAAAGGACCCTCATTAGGAAATAATCCTAAGGGGAGGAAAGAGAAAGCACTGCCAAAAAAAAACTTTCCTCCATTGGAAGACAATTTTTCTAATGCAAAGTCTAAACATGCAAATCACATTGGCAAGCCCAAACCTTGAAGGGGGAATCAGAAAGAGCAGGATACATGACTAGGAACGGAGAATGCTCAGCATTTTAGTACAATATATGCAGGTATGACATACCAACTATCAAGAACCCAGGTACATTGAACAGTACATGTTTGGATAATGCAGAATTGGACAAAATGACTAGAGTGCACATCATTCATGTAGCCACTAGAGGGGGTTGAAGTATCAGCCACTGTTTCTACCTGCAGTAGCATCCCATCAGCTGCAGGAAGATGAAGCAGTCAGACTTCACCAAAACGTGTTGTTGATCAAACCAAGGCTAGCATTCAAATGGCATCTTTAGTAGTGTAGCAAACCATTTCAACAAGTCTTTACAGAAAGTCTGAGAGACTAGTCCATAGACATTTGCTCTCAGGCCTGCCCATTTCAGCCAAGATAACCCATTTCTCATCCTGCTTCCTGTTGAAAACCACCAAGAGATTCACTTCAGTGTTTTTAAAATTTAACTGTTTAGTCCACCTGTTGTTTGGAGATGTCATTACACATTTCCAGCAGGTGGGACATGAACCTAGGCCTCTAGTTCAGGGGCACTACCTCTGCACCACAAAAATTACTCATGTTACAAGTGGTTGCTCCTTAATTTGATTGGCTTATACTACAAGAAAGGTCAAACACCATGGAGTTCAGCTGGATAAGTTACATGAAGCATGTGTAGACATTACATGCGTCCCTGTTTGCAATATTCAAATCTTAATACTGGGTAGGAATGAAAACAAGCAGTCTAAAGATTAAAGACAGTGCTGCTACTGCAATGATCACATACCTGAGGAGCATGCATGAGATTCATCTCCAGGAGGCGAGTCTGCAATGGTCCTTCAGATGGACGGTTATTTTTGAGGGCATCCAGTAAGAAGGAAGTGCACTGCTGGATCAGGTTGTATTCCATGAACACATCAACAATCTGCAACAAGAACCAATAAAATTCTAAGTTTGGATATTAAATACTGTAAACAAAGGTTAGCAAAGTGAATGGAGTATGTTTCATACAAGTTGTCCTCCTGAACTCAATTGAGTGTAATAAGTTGCAGCATGACTGGGATCATAAGAGGATGCACTTTTAGTTAAGAAATGTTTGTTCTTTAAACATTACCTGAAAAACCATTTGATAACATGCTGGATACAAGTGTTCCTTCAAAGGTTTAGGGCTGAATGTGCTTTAAAGAAAGCCCTTGGCAAAAGAACTATACTTAATCCATGCTTACATGAATGCTAAGGAACCAAAGGCAAACCCATCCCACCCCATTACAATACAGGTTCCTATTCAGCTCAGGCACCACTCTTCCACAGCCCTGCATATTTTCTCCCTTCAATTTCCTTTTTCCAAGTCACAAATCTGTTGCCAACATCTTTAGATGATTATACTCCATGTCAGAACCAACTCATTAAGACTACAAACTTTTAACACTAGTTACACAAAATGAGCACATTAACATGCAGCTTCCAGCAAAAAGCTTCAGACAATAATCCAAGACTGCAGCTCTTTCCAAGAGATACAACTGAATGTCTAGTACTTGGTAATCCAGTTTAGCATTAAATCTATTGCCTCCTGAACAAAAACAGACCGGGGCTGCAGCTGTTCACTTAAGTGATCTGGATGAAGGGACTGGGGGCATTCTGGCAAAGTTTGCTGATGATACAAAGTTGGGTGGACAGGCAGGTAGTACGGAGGTGGTGGGGAGGCTGCAGAATGATTTAGACAGCTTAGGAAAGTGGTCCAGGAAACAGCTGATGAAATTCAATGTGAGCAAATGCGAGGTCTTGCACCTTAGAAAAAAAGAATACAGGCATGGACTATTTTCTGAACAGTGAGAAAATTCAAAGCCGAAGTACAAAGGGATCTGGGAGTGCTAGTACAGGATTCTCTAAAGGTTAACTTGCAGGTTGAGTCTGTGATTAAGAAAGCGAATGGAATGTTGTCATTTATCTCAAGAGGGTTGGAATATAAAAGCAGTGATGTGCTTCTAAGACTTTATAAAGCTCTAGTTAGGCCCCATTTAGAATACGGTGTCCAATTTTGGGCCCCACACCTCAGGAAGGACATACTGGCACTGGAGCGTGTCTAGCAGAGATGCACACGGATGATCCCTGGAATGGTAGGCCTAACATACGATGAACGGCTGAGGATCCTGGGATTGTATTCATTAGAGTTTAGAAGGTTGAGGGGAGATCTAATAGAAACTTACAAGATAATGCATGGCTTAGAAAGGGTGGACGCTGGGAAGTTGTTTCCGTTAGGTGGGGATACTAGGACCCGTGGGCACAGCCTTAGAATTAGAGGGGGTCGATTTAGAACGGAAATGAGGAGACATTTCTTCAGCCAGACAGTGGTGGGCCTGTGGAATTCATTGCCACGGAGCGCAGAGGAGTCCGGGACGTTGAATATCAAGACAGAGATTAATAAATTCTTGATGTCGCAAGGAATCAAGGGCTACGGGGAGAATGCGGGTAAGTGGAATTGAAATGCCCAGCCATGATTAAGTGGCAGAGTGGACTCGATGGGCCAAATGGCCTTACTTCCACTCCTTTGTCTTATTTTAGAGATTAGATAGTATGGTTCCCTCCACCACAGATGGAAATTCAACTAAAGTACCTACTGGAGTCATTAAACCACCCAAGATCTGCATTCCAATCTTATATATTGGAGGATCTTATGGCAGTGGGTTGTATCCCTTCTCCGGACCAGGAGACCCAGGTTCAAGTCCAACCGGGTCCAGAAGAGCAAAACTTCTGGGCAGGTCAATCTTAAAAAACAAAATTAGTGATCAACCTGCCAAGACCTTCAGTGGGACACTTCCCAGCACATTAATACTGGACACAAGTTAAATGCAATGGAAGTTCTTCAGAGAATACAGCTGATTAAATAATATGGGAATTTAAGGATATTGCAGTAATAGGATTTTAGAGTTATTGTTCAGCAGCAAGGGTTTCAGCTTTGCAAAGCCATTCAATCTCTTGAGAAAGCCAGCCAAAGTTCTAGCAATCAAGGACCAAGAAACAGTTTGTTTGTAGGATAACTTAGTCTTGCAATAGATGTTTTAAAAATGTTCAATTTCATAAGAAAAGTTCCTACCTGGGTGATATCTGCAAGAGGTTCTTCATCTTGAACCAACATCTGAGCAAACTGAAGTCCTTGATCAGGGCCTACCCTCATCACATTCCTTAGCAGAAAGATCCAATCAGGAGAGTAACCAACCTGAGTAAAGACAATACAGATGAGCAATAAAATGGAGCAACAAAAAAAAAAAAAAAAATTAAGGCATGCAATGTCATCTAGCAGCATCAATATGGAGTTTAACTTCAGCTGGTTTGCAGCATTTCTTCATTGAGAAGGCAGTTTACAGCAAACTTTAGTAACCCAAAAAGTTGAACTGATCTGAATCACAATCCAAAAAACATGCTATATGGGAACAAGAGAATGTAGGAAGTGCAAGATTAGACCATTTAGCACTTCATGTAATTAGGATGGACTGAACAAAAAGTATTTTGTGACATTGATATATTTGATACATCAAAAAGCCATAACAGAATGACAGCCTCCAAAGTCCTCTAGGGCCGATAATTCTAACACATGTTGAACATAAGTCTTAGTCCTGATAAGCTATTACACCTACCATGAGTGGACCTCCTGCAGTTACTCAGTCTGCATTATACCAGAGATGTGCATGTTGCAGTAACATTTGAAAATGTTACCCAAGACTGTTTCAAAGGAGATCAAAGCTGGTCTATTCAAATTTCCAACCTAAAGTGATGAATTCAGGTTGGCATTTGGCATTTTTGAAGTCAGTGCTCAGGCCTCAGCTATCTAATATGATCAATGTCTGAGGGGACAGTGATATGTTTGTTTCTTGGTAATAGATTAGTCCAATAGACATTTGATACGGGCAAGGACCAGCAAAATGGTGTCAGAGTAAATTGGGAAGTTTGAATACCAATAGAAACTTTTAAAAAAGGCTAGTAAATGCTGGCATGCAGGGACTGGAGGATACACATCTGAAGCATAAACGTTAACATGTAGGTATGGCAAGATGACAAGTAACATTTCAGCCTTTATTCCAAGGGATCACAACAAAAGTTTGAACAGTCTTGCTGAGCTCAAGATCCTGTACCTTATGAAGGAGTGTCTCCTTTTGTTAAGGAGATATTCGTCTTCTAGGTCCAGAAATTTAAAAAAGGTAGCATTAAGAAAAAAGGTGTTTGAAGAGAGATGACAATCCCATTTGAACATTAGTCAATGATCTTTAGGTGGAGGCTCTTTGCCCTGGTTTCAGAAATCTCGAACATGAAGTCAGCCTCAGAAGGATTGGGAACTGAAATGTTTAAGGGTTTAGCTTTCTACCCCACAGCTATTTAGACATTCAAGCTAAGCACATTCAAGGCAAAGTTGGTCACAAGATTCAGGTTGTTGGACAGGATGAACAAATTTAAACTTGTAGTCACGATCCTACAGAATAAACTAGTTGTATAGCCTATTTGTGCTTCCAGGACTGAAAAACATTGTTCATGGCTCCAATTAGGGCTTTTTTGAAAAGCTTGGAACTTAGCTGAATCTTGACAAGTTTAATTGAAACTCAATATTGAGCATTGTTCAAAGTTTGTTAAATCTGCTTAAGTGTCAACAAGTTGTATGTATGATAAAACGTGAAGTATTGAGAACTTAAGTTAAAAACAAATTTACACAACTATGTTAACAAAAGAACACTTACTTTCTTTGCATACAGCACAATCTTCTGGAACTGGCCAGTTTCTGCAAAACATTGGATCACTTTGTTGGGGACATTTGCCCTCAGGTAGACACTCAATGCCAGTGTGGGATCCACAGACTTCACAATATCACCAAGCTCCTCAGAGCACTCCAGCTATAGGAACATCATTTCAGCCATTAAATAACTGAAGTTCAAATTTTAGTTACTACAAAGTACTCTACCACTTCTAAAAATGATCTGAATGACACAGGCACAAGTGGAATATTGATTGTAGGTTTCCTCCCTAGTAAGTTTCAATTTAGTGCTTTGGTCCAGTGGACTGAATCCAAGTCACATGTTCAAGTTTGTTTTCATATAGGTGTCCAAGGCCTGTTTAACCCATGAAGTATTTGGGAGCTGACCACCGTGGCCAAAAACTTGAAAATCAGTTGAGCCCGATACATGTTAGCTTGAGTTAGTCTGGTCTACATGCAAATTTGGTACTGGTGAATTAAGGCATGGGTTCACAAATCCAGATGCTGGATTACAGAGAAGAATTCTTAAAAGCTGATGAACAGGTTGAGAGAAAGTGAAGACAAATGCAATGGATTACTACAGCCTTTCATATTTGCATACAATATTTAACTTAAGGGTCTCAGGCAGTCTCCTGGGCAATTAAATTCAGACTAACACCTAAAAAGGAACTGAAGGCTATGACAGAGGGCATCTTAACATTGGTTTGATGATCCAACTTGGGCCAGTGAATACCTTCCTTTTAGTCACCACAGCAAGCCAGGTCATCAGAAGCTGCCAATAAGAGCTTAAAGCCACATTAAGTACTTAAAGTTTAGTCTCATCCACTTCATTATGGCAAGCAAGACTAAAATCACTTGGGGGATAAACCCAAGCAGAAAGTCCATTTGTCAAATTACCTTATCTTCTTTTAACCACTTCTCAAGCAACTGCTTACGACCCTGCTGTAGCACTGGCCTACATAGTTCCAAAGATTCAAATTTGTTCAGCTGCCCTTGATCAAGCAGTATTCCAAAGTACTGAAGCAAAGGGGATGTCTGCCCTGGCTGAGCAGTTACACTCTGAAACCGCCGGATAGTGTCTGGAGTGCGCAATATACCCTGGTTGAGAAAGAGGGCAGATTAGTATACACAAACTCGAAAGCTAAAATCAAAAAAGATTGTTTCATAGTTAATATTCCTGTTTGCAGGAAAGTGACTCCTTGTTCAAAATGGATTTCAAGTGTCAGATGCCATTCAAAGCAATGCTGAAGATTTGGATGCAAAACAGGTCCTAGGTTGAATATGCTTTCTGATGCAATCTCCAGTTAAGCCAGTAGCTGCAGTGTCTGTGGCAAGGAATTTGCCACCAATTGTGCATTAAAACTTGGATGTTTTAGGCAGTTAGCTCAATTTGAAACAGCTACAGTCTTAAATTGCCCCACTTTGGATATAACCCCCATCTGGAATGAACTTCTAGTCCAAAAATTGGACTATCCTGCCAACTCAAATTTGGCCTACACTGTATTATACATTACCTTTGGTGCATTTGCAGCTATTTTTGCGGCTTCCGAATAGTTTCCTTGAGCAAAGAGAGCATTGAACTTGCGAGCAAAGAGCTCCTCTGCCCCAGCTAGGTTATTGCGCACAGCCATGCGCAGTGCAAGGTCTGGATTCTGCAACACATTGGTGATGTATGGAATGATATTCTCTTCCTCAACACAAACAGATAATACCTGAAATAAAAAGTTAAAAATTAAACTTGAGAATGTACTATGGTTGATTTCATGAGGCAGCATCCTCTTGTCAGAATTTAATTTAGTGCAGTAACATGAACTTTTCTCAGCAACATTTTAGTCAGAAAGACTGACTAGTCGAAAGCTAGGTTAAGCACCATGACAAAATATTTAATTCAAAAGCAAAAGCTGTTTAGACATCAATGCTTTTCCATGGAAGTGGAAGAGTCAGCCAATACATTTTGTTGACACAAGAGCTTGGATGTTCTATTTGTTTACAACCCGGGGGGCCCCGCCCCCCAGGAGGAGGAAGGAACTGTGTGCCCTTGAACTCCATAGCACTGCTTAGCATAAGTGATAACAAGATGTAGAGCTGGATGAACACAGCAGGCCAAGATGCAGAGGAGCAGGAAAGCTGATATTTCAGACCTAAGCCCTTCAGAGGGTGGGAGGGAGGGAGGGAGGGATGGATGGATGGATGGGGCTGGTAGGTGTGAAATGGGGTGGGGCTTGAGGATAGGTGGGAGGACAGACAGATTAGGCTGGTTTTGGGATGTGGTCAGGAGTGGAGGTTTTGAAGTCCACATTGATACCATTGGGCTACAGGGTTCCCAAGCAAAATACAAGGTGCTGTTCCTGCAACCTTTGGGTTGCATTGTTGTGGCACTGCAGGAGGCCCAGGATGGACATGTCTAAGGAGTAGGAGGGGGGAGCTGAAATGGTTCGTGACTGGAGGTGCAGTTGTTTGTTGCAAACTGAGCATAGGTGTTTCCTAGCACATTCAGCTTGGTTGTACAAAGGCATACAAGTATTGTCTGAATGTTTTGTTACAAAGGGTCAAGCATTTAAGTATTCATTAAATCTCCATAGGATATTCTTGTATATGGATTAACAAGCCCTGTTTGATCTGTTGATCCATAAAAGTAATAGGTTCCTGTAAAACTGGTCAAACAGGGTGGCTGCATCAACATTCAAACAAACAAGAAATCCATTCCCATGTGTAGGCTGAGATTGAAGTAGTTACATTAAACAATTTACAGGGCCACTGAAATGACTAATTCAGGTTGCCACACCAAGCAACACATTTCTGAAAATTGAAAGAACTACAAATACTGTAAATCAGGAATAAGATGCTGGAAAAAAGGCTGAACAGGTGTGACAGAAGTGGAAAACAAGTTCCTGTTTCAGGTCCAGTGACCCTTCCTTAGAACTGTTAAGAGTCACCAGACCTGAAATGTTAATTCTTCAGATGCCACCAAACCCGCATTTTAGTTTTTTCTAAGGGTGATGCCCATGGACAGTAGCAACTTCCAAATGGCATGCCAGTGTGTTGTCCCTGAACAAGGGACACTGAAAAGGGTGCAGAGGAGCTCTGTAGCTAAATTCCAGGATTGGCAATTTAAGAGTCTTGGATGGAGAAGCAGAGGCTGCTGCCCTGGAACAGATTGAAAGATGCTAAATTTTAAACTCCATTTTGTAAGAACTGTTTCTTGATAAAGAGATATGGATTTAAAAAAGGTAGAATGCAAGATGCAAGGACACAAGTGATTGCTTAAAACAGAAGAGTTCTAGTAACACTGAACTCAAAAAGCAACAAGTAGGATGAGGATTTGCTGCATTGACTAGATTCAATGGGCCAACTGTCTGCATGGCAAATAGTACACATGGTTTATATAGCTGACTCACTGAAAATCAACTTAAAACAGCTGTCAAGTTGAGTGGGAAGAATTCTAGCCCAAAACAGGATTTAGTGTTGAAATAAGCCAGGTTAGCCTACCAGCTGTTTATGCTGGCAACTTCAAGTGATCCATTTGATCAGGTTTTGGGACAATCTGAGCTGATGCCATTACACATCTCTTTAGATTCAGAATCCTCAGTGTGGAGAAGGGCATCAAGTTTGCGTCGATTAGTTTGAGATAC
This sequence comes from Ginglymostoma cirratum, assembly GCA_024137785.1. NCBI lineage: Eukaryota > Metazoa > Chordata > Chondrichthyes > Orectolobiformes > Ginglymostomatidae > Ginglymostoma > Ginglymostoma cirratum. The sequence goes on along the minus strand of JAHRHZ010000066.1, from coordinate 25,002,497 downwards.
AAAGCAGATTGTAGAATTAGGGACCAGACTGGTCATCTTAAAACCAGATAGTGAATTGTGTAATGCACAATTTACAGGATATGAAGTGGAACTGAAGTTCAAAGGTCACACCACAATAAATAGAGTGTAGACAGGGTGAACAGCCAAGGGCTTTTCCCCTAGTGGGGCAGTCCAAACTGGGGGGGTATAGGTGGGGGAGGGGAGAGAAGAGGAGAGATTTAAGACCTGTGGGGCAACTTTTTCCCCAGGAGTGCACATGTATGCAGTGAACTGCTGGAAATAGTAGGGAAGGCTGATAAATGTTGTAATTTGTAAGACATCTGGATGGGTATACATGAATAGGTAGGGTTTAGACAGATTGAGCCAAAATGGGACTAGATACATCTAGGATATCTAGTCCAACTTGTCCTTGCTGATCAAAAAGGGTTCAGTTCTGAGGAAGGGTCACTGGACTTGAAATGTTAACTGTTTTCTCCTTCAGATGCTGCCAGACCTGCTGAGCTTTTCCAGCAACTTTGTTTTTGTTCCTGATTTACAGCATCTGCAGTTCTTTTGGTTTTTATAATTTAGTTTTCAGCACAACTAATGGTGAACTCAGATTTTTGTTGAATGTAACAAGACTATGACCAGACAAACATTAACTTCCAGGTGAATGCATGAATGTCCATCATGCACAACCTACACATGATCATCTATCACATTTGGGTGGTGAAGGCAAGGAGACGCATTTACACATTTTAGTCAGTGAACTCGTGATATTCACATGGTAGTACACTGTATTGTCATGGGTAGTTTGTCTAGGGAAAATTGCAGGCTGCTTATACCTTCAGGTATAACAACTCACTTGAAAGCCAGGTTTTCATTTGTTCTCCATTGAGTCAAATGGTTCCATACATCTACACACTGAGCCAAGCCTTTTCACAGGTGGTTTGACAATCCTGACTATGAAGTACTTTAAAAAGCAACCTCCAATAGCTTAGCAACACTAGCCAAGATTGTTGATTCCAGTTTAGAGACTGGAACATGAATCTAGGTTGACGAACTAGGTGGCCAGGCTCCTTTAAGTGTAAATAAGCAGGGTCTTGTTTCATTCAACTGAGGTCTCATCTACCTCTACATGGGTGAGATATCCCATTGTAGTGTTCTAAAAACAGGAGCTCTACCACAGCAATGCTCCAAAAAGTAGATTTTGCTCCTTAATGCATTTGTGGACGCTTGCAGTGCACAAATTGGTCAGGTTTCTTACATTTGACTACATTTTAAGTCGTCCATGGTGTAAACTGCTTTGGGAATCTAGTTTAAAGTTACATAGGTATGCCAGCTTACTTCTCTCCCCCACCCAAAGTGGGTTTGGCCACAAATTCCTGCAGCCATTTCCATGTGACCACCATTGTTGCTCTCAGATGTGCCTGAGCTTCACAGAAACTTGTTTATTAAAAATTCACTTGTGCCTATAGCAGCAGCTGTAGGTTAATTTTCAAATGCCATGTCAGATTCTGGATTATAATGTAAAATTGTAGGGAGGTCTGGAAGTCAGAAGTTAAGCAGCAACTCATCTTTCCCCCATCTACCAGGTGGAAAGCACTAACTGACTTTCAGTTGCCAGATTACATTTCACATCAAAAATTTATGCAGCTATAACTGGCAAGCAACATATCAATTGACTTTGAACACTTGATCTTCATGAGGCTACTGCCACCTAAATGGTGGTTAGACTCCGACTGATCTGCACATTGCCCAAGGGACAGTTTCCTTGCCTAGTACTGCAAGGACACTAGATTGCTATAGAATAGCTTTCCAGAAAAGTTTTGTACAGTTCTGAATAATCCCCAAAATAAATCCACTAATATTACCTGTTTTGTACTAAAATTTCTGGGAAGTTGATACAGGAAGCATAGTTAATTTGCATGGAGAGGAGCTGCATTTCCAATAAAGAAATTCAGGCTTTAGTTCCGTAAACAAATTAATTTGACATGCAACTTGTTCTATTGGGAGGAATCATTTATTCTATGTGCCAAGTGTGACTAAGCTTGTGTTCTTAAAGTTATGTTGGGTGCCTTAATCTGACAGAAATTCAGGGAGAAAATCCAGAGTGCTACAGTATTTAGGCCAAGAGCTTGGAAGACTTACAACAGTTCAATTGAGACTAGATAGGGAGTGAGATGATCTATTCACATTTTAAATTTTAATTAGAACCTGAAACCAACACTTGAAATTAAGTCTGCACTTGCTAACCTATTTGGGACCAGGCAATGGGTAGAGTTTAGCAGTTGGAGGAGTAGAGGCAAACCACAAAAAGATGCTGGAAGTGAAGAGAAGCAGAACAGAACAAGAGCTGAAATTGTAAGAAATAGTTTAAATAGAATAAAATTTGTCAGTTGCAAGTCATCCAGTCCACCAATTTGGACAGAAGGACTGAGATCAGTGGCTGCAGCCAATACTAAACATGGCATGACAAAGGCATTGCACTAATTGGATGCAGCTGTCTTGGATGCACTGATAACCAGTAGCAGGGAGCCACAGCCAGCTGTCACTACTGGAGGTCAGCTTCCACAAGTGTGTGGCTATTGTACTAAGGGGCAACAAATGCATGCAGTTGAGGTGAAGTAGTTTAAATCTATAAAATCAGATATTAAATTTGTTTTTGCACAGTACTCTTATTTTTCAAAGTGTGGATTCTTTGGAAAGGAAGAGGATAGATGGAAACCATTACAACAGATGCTTGGGCTGAAGAGAAATGTGTAAAAAAACTTGGCAATTTTAAAAACATCACGTAAAAGCTGGTAAAATTTATAGCCTCCCTACCTGACCCTTTCTATTCACTCCAATGATTCCAGATGTAGCATCATGTCCTGCTGTAACAAAGATGGTCTCTCCACTGATTCTGTTCATGTAGATACAGGTCCCAGTCTCCAAATCATATAGGTGGATGTATCCATATTTGGTGATCAGGAAAACAACATCATGCTTTGCACTTATCTTTTCAGGAAAAGAAAGTAGTGTTATGTAACAAGATTAACCTTAAGACAAAAAAGTTTTCCAGTTACTACATATTGAATCAGACCAGCCTAGAAGTGTAGTTTCATGAAGTTCTCACCAGGTTGCTTTTTAGCTTATTGCATACAGCACTGGAGGAAATCTCAGAGATCATTTACAGCTGTTATACGCACATTGGGTAACTAGCCAAAATCCATTCGTACTAACAGATATTGGGGTACAATCTTCAAATTTCAGTTGAAAGTTTCTTTAAAAGGGTGTAAACTCCCAAACTATTGGCACTGGAGTATTCTGAAGTTTAATCATGTTCATGGCTATTAGTTTCCAGGCATGGTTATAACATAGCCTGTTCTGCATTTCCTTGCATGGTCCATGATGCAGGTTTGTTAAAAAGATGCTAGTAATTGTCCCAAGGTATCATGTGTCAAAGATGGTCACCTTTAATTCAACCTTGAACCTAGATTTTCTAGGTAGCAGCCAGTAAAATTTCTCAGCAGCCAGCTGAATTCACTATTGAATTCAGTAATCTGAATTTAGATTTACTTCAAATGACAGCTGGAGCCAAGTGCAATTCAATGACATGCAGTTTTTCCCCCATCCTAGTAAAACCCAAGTTCCTTTTTCAAGTATTAAAACAGGAAGTGGGGTGGTGGGGAAGAGTCAAGTCAGGTCAGTCTAAGGTGACTTTCTGATTGAACTCATTTCTGCAAAGAGACTGCAGCTGACTGAAGCTTGTGCACTTCAGTGAAGTGAGGCACAGGTGTGGGACAGCTGTTCAAAAAAGCCCATTACAAGATAGTATACTATCAAACTCCCTTCTCCCACAAGTTATGTACATACTTGTCTGGACATGAGTAGAGCTAGTGCAAGTTGATGTATTCACTAAAGTTCATGTAATCCAAGTCCACCTTGCAGAGAAAGAACATGAAGATAGTGAAACTATGTGCAAGTGTTCAAACCTAAAGTTGTTTCTCTATGAATGTGAAAGTGTGCATTTATGTAGCTCTTCATTAGCTGTGAAAGCTGTTGAGTCACCTGATCAAGTGCCGGAAGTACAAGTCACTGTTGGAAATAGGAAGTGCAACTTCCAGTTGTGCGCAGGATTCCACAACAGCATGACAATCACAATCTGTTCTAGTGTAGTTGTTTAAGAGTAGGATAAATATTGGACTGAACACTACGGAAGATACCCCTTTCTTCAAAGGGAGACTGATGGATCTTTAACAGCCAGCCAAGCAGGGGGCTGGGAGCCAATTTAACGATGTTGAAATCAGCACAGCACAAAGATGCCCCAGTGATTTTTACCACTTGAAGTGATATTGAAGCTGAGCCTGATGGCTCATGCAAGGGTGCTGCCAAAGCCACAAGTTGACTAAAGTGCTCTCCAACCTACAGAAAAAAGCTGAGGAGCCACTGCTGTACTGACTGAGGATTTCAAATGGAGGCAAGGTTGGTGAACTGAAGGCTTTGTTACTAATATGGTTTTGCCATCCTTTTAATGGCTAGGATAGTAAAACTGTAGGCTGTTCATACAGGTTAACTCAGGCATGCAAATTAAAGCTAGTTTATGGCAAACATTTGTTGCCATTAAGCTTCACTAGGGCAATGCTGATGCCAACTGGCATGCCAGGTAGTGGCATACAAAGCTCATTTGAGCCAGCTAATTTATGCAGGTAAATGGCAATTGAATGCTAAAGTATGACAGATTTGTTATCTTTGCTGACAAAGCTAAACTTTTAATCCACCTGCATGCAGAGTAGTCATGGCCTCAAATCAGCCGTATAAAGCACTGGATGAAATCCAGTGATTCTAGTTTCTTAAACTCAAGTGTCAGACTATGATTTCTCCATTGCACATGTTCAAATTACCTGCATTGCAACAGGGAAGTCATTTTGTGCCTCTGGTGGGAAAAAGACATCCACTGCTTTCTTGGCAAAGGGCTGATTTCCTGTAGGAGGAGTTCCCACCTCAATAATGTGAAGCTGTAAGGCAAAGATGAATTAATGTACCTACAGGTAGCAAGTCAATAATTCATTAACACTAGAATCAGATTCTATAATTCATTAAATACTGTAGAACAAATACCAACTCAAGCTAGTAAGGAGAACAATTCAATTCAGAGGTCCAACTGAAGCAAGCCAATAAAAAAAATGTAGTTACACTATGAAGCCACAGCACAAGTTATTTGTAATTCAATTTACAGCTCCTAATCTTGACAGACCAATACGTCCGAAACATATCAGGCCTAATGGTTTATATTAATAAAGTAGACCAACTGGATTCAAGCATCAGTTTTTCCACTGTTGGACTAGCTAGAAACATCACAAATGCCAACGGCAGGTGGTAGTGCACTAAATAAACTTGGTTTTCTGACTGCCATCTATGAAGGGCCTTCACCTTGGTTTTGGCCCACAGCTAAAACAATCTAAAGCTATCACTTCACTAGGAAGTGCCAGAAACCAAGTTATGAACTGCCTAAACAGGGAGTATCTGAAAGTTTAGTATCAGAAATGTTGCTAGTGTTTACAAGCAAGCTGAGGATCAGGAAAGTAAGTCAAGCTAACATTTGCTGTTGATGCATTTGGAGCCAGCTTTCAGTAAAATACTGAAGTCATGAGAATCTGTGTAGCATGACCTTAAGGACATCACTACCCTATAAACATAACAGCCAGAGGCAGGCTCACCTTCCCTCCTGCTTGCCCTCTGACTGCAAAGCAGAATAAAGTTGATTCTTCTGCATTGCCTTCCATCTTGAATTGTGCAAAGGCCGCTGCATGACCTTCAATTGGCTGAGATACCTTCCGGTCCAAGGAGTACAGTTGCATTGCACCCACCACACGATTTTGCTGTTTGAAAGATTCAAAAAAGTTACCATGTTTAGAAAGTAGTTAGGCACTACAAATGCCTCACTAGTAGTTTAGAAAAGGGGTAGTTATGGACTTAAATACAAAGTCAGTGGGCACAGTGTCAGTTAAGTTACTTGATTCCAAAACAAAAACATTGCTTTGAAGTCTAATGCAATTATTTAGCTACTTCTATAGTAGCTGGAAACAAGATCAGCTGTTGTACATCACAAAACATCCTGGCAGGGGCTAGTACCCTAGTTTCATGACTGTTCTCTATCCCAGCAGTATTCATCTTGGAAGCATCAGTCTTCTCTACAGAATGATTTAGTTAAAGCACTGAATCAAAGTCAATTGTTGACAGCACTAGAGTATAAAATTATGAGATTAATAGTGAGGGACATCATGCAGTACATACCCTAAAACAAGGGAGTCCAGCTCTGACTGAGAAAGCCTTATTTGTATTAGTATGAATTACAACAGCACCAAGTGAATGCTATACCTGAGCAGAGATACCAATGAGCAGTAACCATTTCTGCTTGGCATCAGTGCGGTAATTGATGATCTGGCAGCCTGCTAGACTGGAGTGTCTATCAAAAACTTTCATTGGCTGAGACTCTCCCTCCATGCTCCAGTGAAACACTGCAGAGTCTGTTACCAAGGCAATTGTATTGAGTGAGATCCACTTCCAGAAAGTGACATCATCCACCATGGTGTGAGCCTTCATCTTGCTTTTCATTTCAATGTTAAATATTTGCAGTGTTTTTCCAGCTGTCAAAAACAAAAAAGTTCATTCCAAAAGATCAAGTCTAAATAGATACTGCTAAAATGCTCAAGTCTGTTCCCAACATCTTCCCCCAACCTCCTCAAAAAGGGAGTTACTGACAGTCAAGTTAAGGTGAAAAGGTCACTAAAGATTCCCTTTAAAAAGGAACTAATAGAAGTCAGGGGCCATCAAGCCTGCTCAGTTTAACCAGGACATTCTTTGAAGCATTTAATTTCTTACCAGACCAATAAGGTTAGATGTTTGTCAGTTAGAATTAGCTTTGTTGATCAAGGAACCTTAGGGTCAAACAGATAATTAGCTTCTGAATCCAAGTGCAGAAAGACCTCCAGGAGCAATGCAGTACCTGTATATTTGTTACTGCTTTCTAAAAGGCTAACTTTTACATAAAACTGCATTACATGAGAATGGTAGCAGGTTTACATCTAACATTCATCTGAATGCAGAGCACACAGCACTAAGGATGGGAACATCTTTAACTAGCACTCAGATTAAAGTTTCCCCACCTGCAATTTGCAGGGACTGCAGAATTAGTCAAAATGGTTTATTTCCACAAACATCTTAAGACAGGATGGACATAGTCAGAAATTGCTAGTTTCCACAGATGCAAGATATTCCAAAAAGAGTCTTGTTGGGGTGACTCCACCACATTTCCCTATTGTACCTGACAATACGTGGGACACCATGTTCAAATAAAGTGAAAGTTTCCTAGATCTGAAAGACATTAGTACAATTCAAAGGAAAACTCAACTGCTTAGTTCTTGTTCCCATCCTAAGTGTCCAACTGTACACCACTACATAGCAAATGCAAAATTCCAGCTCATGGCTCTGGTCCAGTTCATAAACTGAAAGTCCCATTAGTGCCCGAAACTTTAGGCAGTTCATTTACAACAAACTTTAGTCAAATTGGATGGATGTAGCAAGTTTAATGTCAGCTCAAATTTAAGATACATATGGTAACATGATCAGTGAAAAGTTCATTTTTCTATTCCCCTTTCAAGCTACAAGCCAAAGTAGTTGACAATGTTAGGTAATGTTTCATACATTCAAGTTGCATAGCCTATTTAAATTGACTCAATTCTAAACCCTTCATATTAGAGACAGAAGAGCTGGCCTGCTTTTCAAAACTTTGGAAGTTGATGTACAAGAAAAAAAAACTGATCACCACTGAGTGACAAGCCTTTCAGGTTTAAATTATGAACAGTTAGTCTGAAAAAGCAAGTTGGTCTCAAAACAAGCAGTGTACTTTATAAACTGGACCAGAAGAGTCTAGACTTAAAGTAACTCACCATCTGCTTATACACAAAGAAAGCAGGTTTTAAAAAAAAAACAAAGTAATTGGATCAGTAAAACAAACTCCAGATAATGACATAAGCTTATTAACCTTTGGTAGCCCATGTTTGAGATTTCAACCCTCACTTCAAAAGTGTCGCAAAACAGTCAGAGTTTCACTAGATGAAGTGCTATGTTTAAGTTTCCAAATTTCTGCTTTCAAAAATTAAGTACATTTTGAGAAAGGGAAATTTGAATCAACTGAAACAAAGCAAGTTTTTAAGTAGGGGAAATAATTCCTGTCAGCTAAGCTATTAAATTCAAAATATAGTTAAGGGAGTGTGGATTGTGTAGCATTGTGCATTAATGAATTCAGTCATTATTGGAACTTCATCCAAAAAAGCCACATTCCCCAGTGAAGGGTCAGGAGCTGTCAAGGTAATAGACTAAAAATCTGCTTCAATCATGAAACTGAGCAAAAGGCAGCTATGAGAACACCTACATCAGGTAGGCGTGGGGCTTTGGGAATCTCCTAGTGTATACAGCACCTTTCTAGGCCACAAGACTTAAAAACCTTCACAAAGAGTTGCAGTGGTCATTTTCTGCAGTTTCTGAATGGCTCTGCAGTTTTTTCCATTGCATAGAATGCATTTGTGGCACAGCTGGCAAAAACAATTTAATCAGTTGTGCTAATTACAAACATTCATACACAAAAGTAACTCAACATTCAGGAACTCAAGCTAAGTAGTTTTTAAAACCAAAGCTATGGCACTTCCCTTTATTTGAAGGGACAGTTTAAATTTGCACCAAGGATACAGTAGGGTCAATTCTAGCCAAAACTAGACAATTGTTAGCCTCATGCCATCATTAGGGAGAACAGAATTGCCTGAATTTCAGTATCACTGCTCAAGGCAGCTGATATTTCACAGTCATCTCTTCACTTCAACCTGAAGAGTAAGAGGCTAGAAAAGTTACCCCCCAAGATTGCAATTAAAGCAATCAAGTCTCCCAGATCCAGATCAAAGTACCAAATCTGTACAAGAAATGCATTATTAAACTGAAAGATCAGGTGTCTTCAAATTGACAGGTGAATGGGTGGGATTGATTCCAAGTCAAATTCCACACTTAGTTCAAATAAACCAGTGCAGGAAACTCAAATCGACTCAGTCCCTCAACTTCAATTCAATAAACTCCATGTTAACCATCACTAATTACTTAATCCAAAATTTAATGTTAAGCCACTAGGCCTCTAATAGTCTAAATCCAACATTTGACAATGGAGTAATACATTTGTGCAAATTAATTTAACTACATCAGCTAAACCTGACATTAGGATTCTTCATTTCTACTGGAATAAGCTTAGTTTTGGGCACCTACACAGAAGCAACTGACTTAAGGTACAGTTATGTACAGCCCTAAGTATGAAGAACCGTCCAGTGCATCAAGGCTAGTGATCACCCAGAAACTAAAGCTAAAGACCAAAAGAACATCCAAAACACTATGTAGCCTTCTAAGGAGGCTAGTACTGAACAGTCTTGATTTTTAGCATTTAAACCACAAGTTCACTTACCTTTTAACGCAATAACCTTGCTGGCTGGGTTCATAATGGCACTATCAGCAGAGATTGGACGGCGAATAGGGTTGTTGGGTTCATTCATATCAATGATGACCACTTGGGCTTGCTCACCAACTTTCTCCCGAATGCAGATGAATTTATCTGATTCCATAGTAAGGGTACTGAACCCAATGTTTGCAGGATTAATGCCCAGGTTTTGGAGCTGAAAAAAGTTAAAGTTAATCAATCACAATGGTAAAGCTCAAGGGATCATTGCTCTAGCAGGAGCTGGAAACTCTGGGTTCCATAACTCAAATTGCATTAAATTTTTTTGTGCAAAGATAATAATACAAGCCCTAAAGCAATATCTGAAGGGATTGATACATTATGCATATTCAAACTGTTTGCTACAATCGATTCTACTCCAGCATTACTGTTGAAGGCTGCAAAGTTGAAATTTTGAACAACTGCCTGGGGGAAAAATTTAAGTGACTGGACACCAAAATTAAAAAAAAAGTGCACAAAAACTTGAACCTCAAGATAATGACCTAGCCCTACCAAGAGTGTAAAGCAGGTTTATAGCAATATTTAACTGAAGTTAACTGCTTACAACCCTGGCTTGAACACATTTGCATTCTTTGGTCATGGTGCAACCAAGTATTTTAGTTCTCCAAGTGCAAGTAAGAAATCTTATTTGGTTCCAAGTGCAAATTCAATGTAATTGGTGATGTGAACATGCTAAAGGGTAAACAAGACAAACCAAAAATTGTTATTTCAACTATCAAGTTGGGGAATCCAGCATTCTGAGATGAGATCATTCATGTTATTACACCTCAAGAACCACCAAGACAAATTCACATGAGTTCACCCTGCTGACAAAGTGGTGCAATAAACCCTTCTGTAATCTAAAATGGCACATGAGTTCAATAAAACTAGCAGACAACTGCAGGATCTCAAGTTAGGAGTGGAACAATGCCACCATTCTATTTGACTGCAGGAATGGGTGATTAGTTAAGCTAACTTAATCATTAACCTATACAAAGGCCTAGAAAGCAAGAGGGGTGACTGGGGTTGCAAGTATTTAAGAACTTGCGGCACTGGGTTCAGATGTGCAATTTGGGCATAAACTAACAAAGTTGGTAATATAGTATTTTTCCAGATCACAAATGTTCAGATTTTTAAATCCAAACACTGATTTTATAGAACCTAGTTAAATTAGGAAATACACATGCCATTCATTTGGTACTGACCAAGTCTTTTTGTCAAAATTCCTTACATGATCTAGCCCACTTGTTTTACTGGAGATAAATAGTCACATGGTTGCCACATTTGTGCAAAACCAGATGCAGTCAAGTGAAAGTGGACTTAAAATGATACAGTAAAGTAATTCTATAGCTAGGTCTCATGAGATTTAGACAGTTCTTCAGTCTGTAGCAACAATAATTTGGAAAGCAGGTACCACATTAGTGTTTGTGTCACTCTACATTATCTTAGACATTCCAAGTCAGTTTTGCCCTTGTCAGCTGTAAGGGAGAGAACTCTGCTTGCTGCACAAATTCAAGTAGTGCTTACCAGTTTTGCAGTCAAGATTCTCTTGTAAAGACATCTTTTGAAGGACAGACATGCTGTTCATACCATCTGTCTGCACTGTACATTTTATTCCAATCTTTGGAATAATGTGTCTGCAATTATGAGATGCTGAGCATCAAACTTGCAAGTGGAGCTTGCTCAGCATATGTTGCTGAATGTTAACTTGCTGTTAACAGTACAAGTCCTCAATGATCAAGGGAGGAACTCGATAGGTGACAGATTAGGATGAATGAACACTAGACAACTGATTCAACGCCAAACTTAAAGTACATATTCCAACTCAGGCCTGAGTTTCTTGAAGACAGCTGGGGTAGGCAAGCCACTCATGTTTAAAGCACTGTTGCTCTGGCCACAATAACAGTGTCTGAGGTTATTTTTGAAGACGACTGCTCTTCTACAATAAAAAGGAGAAGTTACAGTTCAAGTCTATTGGTTTGCTGGAACAGAGTTCATTGCTATCTACCTGCAGTGCCCTCACTTCTAGTGAATTTTGTAATGTGACAGGCTATCATTGTTAAAGACCATAAAGGCCTTAAAATCAGAGATCTGTAAGTGTAGACTATAGGTCAGTAGACAAAATTAGTTTTGGGGAAAGACAAGAAATGCTATTTAGGTGTGGAAATGTTTCAATTCAATGTATTAAAAGCCAAAATATGATTTAATCACAATTAGGTTATAATGCTTTAAACAACTGACTAGTAAAATAGAGTTCAGCAACTAGGGGCCTTGGTCCAGTTAAAGCTTAGGCTCAAGATTTAGGAGAAAGATTCATTAACAGACAAGTAGTTCCCAGAGTCCTGGATGGTGTGACTTGATTCATTTTTTAAAACTCTGGTCACTGCTACACTATAAATGTCTAGCTAGGGTGTTTAGATGTTGCCAGACCTGCTGCATATTAGTGAGAAGGAGAAAACAGAGCTAATGTTTCAGGTGTGGTGACCCTTCCTTAAAACTCTAGTTTGGGTCACTGGACCAAGAACATTAACTGTTTTCTCCTACAGATGCTGCCAGACCTGCTGAGCCTCTCCAGCAACTTTGTTTTTGTTCCTGATCTGTAGCATCTGCTGTTCTTTTGGTTTGTTTCGAGATACTTGAGATTGTCCAATTCAAAAAGGGTGGAAACAATGGTGACACTGACCACTAGAACCAGACTACAGTTGTAGCATCCATTTAAATTGCCAGTAATTCAGATGCTGGAACGAGAGTTGCCAAGATTGTCCAAAGCTGCAGTTATGGGAAAGGGGCAAACTAGGAAATTGTCAAAGTTAAACCAGCTCAAGTAATTAAGGAGACTGGAAGAGCACAGCAAGACAGACAGCATCTGAGCAGCAGCCAAGGCAATGACTTGCCTGTTCTTTGGCTGCAGTCTGACTCACTGTGCTTTTCAGCCTCACTCCTGTAGACTATCTGCCAGCATCTGCGGTCCTTGTTGTCTAAGGAATCAAGGACTTGGTTAAGATATTCAGCAAGTTCACCATTTGCCATGTAGAAGGGATTCAGTTGCAGAGTTCAGCACATGGAGGAGAATCCTGCAATTCTAGAATGTGACTGAAAGAAATTTTCACAACATTTCAAAATTGGTGCAGAAACAGAATGGTTGTCAATAACTGACAGAATCCCTACAGTGTCAAAGCAGACTGTTCAGCCCATCAAGTCAACCTTCTGACCAGCATCACACCAAGACCTACTCTTGTGCCCTATTCCCTGTCACTCTGCAATTCCCATGGAAAGTCCACTTTGCCTGCATGCTACAGGGCAATTTAACTTGACCAATCCACCCAACCTGGATATGCTTGAACTATGGAAGAAAGTTACACTGCTTCAAAGATTTAGTGACTTATGAGTTAAAACCTGTGCCTGATTACAAAAGGTAGCTAATCAGGAACTCCAGGTTCATGCAAAGAAAGAAGTATGCACTTACACAAATCCTACTTTACATTCATTTCTAAGTACACAAACAGATCACAGGTTACCAGTTTAATAAAATTAGTACTGCCACAGGCCTAGAAACTTCCATATCATGATTATGGTGTAGAGGGATTCTACAGTTGACTTCTGGCTTGAGGATGTTGTGAAATCAAGACTTGTGCTCTGGGAGGGATCAAAACCAACCCCAACTGTGCTAGTGTCAAATCTATTGCCCATCTGGCTTTATCCAGTCAAGCCAAAGTGTTGGAAGCTTGCCAATATCTAGACCCATAGCCCAGTATGGGTGACCTTCAAGTGGACCGCATTAGTACACAAGCTGAAAGATCATTGCTGTTTTGACTTGACACAACCAACCATAACAACAAAATGACAGCATGCAAGGCATCTTGGAACCTTAATATTAAAATTGTTGTGTTCTTAGGCAAGTAGTTGAGTGCAAGTAATTTGTCCTTTTCTGCATAATTGACAAATCTCTTAGACTTGGGTAGCATTGTATTCATACTATGGGGGGGGGGGGGGTTGGAAGAAGGAGAATTAAGGGTCATTCAACTTGGAGTGTCTGGCAGCAGATGGAGTGGAATCACCCCAGGGTAAAAATAAATAGTTTAAACTTCAGTCAACATCTGACTGCTTGATAGATGCAAAATAAGTTGCAAGTTACACTTTTGTAAAGTGCAACTGAACAGGTACATTAAAAACCAAAACTACTTCCCATGGGGGAAACAAAGCAAGTTTGTACACAAACTAAACCTGCATTTCACTCACTGGCACAACTGAAGCCAGAAACTCTTGATCACTTCTAGGAAGAGGGAGTAAGAATTGAAGTCAAAATATCAAAGAGGAAAATATGGCAAGTGTTCCAACAATGTTTAGCAGGCCACAGAAGTCAGACCTCAAATTCTTAAAGTTCAATCTCAAACACTTAGCTGATCCATGCAGATCAGTGGACAAACAGAATTTGAGATGTATAACCCCAAAAACAAGGTAAATTTCAGGAACATTTCCCTTCCTGAGAGGGAGGGATGAGGATAAATAAAGAAGGGACAAAACAGCTGAAATTTGAGTTACCCCATTAAACCACATGCATTAATATTTCAACTTTGCAGCACAATGTTACAACTGTATACAATTCTAAACAATAATGGTTAATCATTGTGGTATTCAATTAACTCCACAACTACTTGATATTTGGATTATTTTCCCATTTATCCCAAGGTAGAGGGGGAAATTCTAGTATACTAGCTTGAAAGAATTGGTGGTGTATAAAATGAAGGATTCAACAACACCATGTTTGGATAAGTCACATTCCTATGCTGACACTGGTGTACGCACACCACTTTCCCTTCACTAGTTTGGCTTGTTTTAATGATAAGCCTAGGCCCCTTTAAGGGATATTGGTGTTGCTGGCTGGCTAGCATTTCTTGCTAGACCATGACAGTCCTTAGGGTAGTGACATGGTGTCTTCTTGAATCTGCTATGGGCTGACCCATAGTGCCAGAAGGGAAGGTATCCAGGATTCATGATGCATCACAGTTAACAAATAGTGACTATCACCAAGTCAGGGTGAGTGTGGCTCGGGTGAAGATTTTGCAAGTGGTGCACCCATGTATCTACTGTCCATCTCAGTGCCAAAAAACCTTGCAGTGTGCTTCTGACCTCTAATTATGGAGTACTTTGAGTTTAGTCATGCTAATATCAACTTCAGCCTACCATATTGCCTTGATCCTTACAATTTGCCCTACTGGTACAACAGATGCACAGCACATGCTAGCTCCCTGGACCATCTGGTTGACAAGGATAATTTATCTGGCTCCTACCTGTTGACTGCAAGTGGCTTCAACACCACAATTCCAAACAAGCTCATCTTAATCTGAAACCTAGGTCTCAGCACCCCCTTCAACTGGATCCTTGACCTTCTGCAGTCTATGGAGGCATCACCGCCCTGCAAAGCTGCATATTCAGATTCCTTATACTTTCTCCTGCACTGAAGGGTGGTCAAATCTGCCTCAACTCCATTTACAGGTTTGCTGACAATACCATACTGGGTTGGATCTCAAGACAATACAGGCAAAGATTGTGCCTTGACACCATGCTATTAACAGTTTCTCTCCACAGAAAGAGGTGAAGGAACTGGTGATTGACTTTAGGAAGTAGAGTGGAGGCCGTGCCCCTGTCTGCATGGGTGCAAACATGGAGCTTGTAGACAGCATCGTGCTCCTAGGCATAAATATCACCAATCTGTACTGGTCCATCCACAAAGGGTCCAGAAAGCACAACATCTCTACTTGCTCAGTAGAGGGAAATTCAGCAAATCCACAAGGACTCCTACCAATTCTAAGAGATGCACCACAGAAAGCACCCTACCTGGATGAATCCATGTGTTCAGGCAACTTCTCTGCCCAAGACCACAGGAAGTGAGTTGTGAACACAACCCAATCCATCACAAACCAGCCATCCACTCACTCCATCTATATTTACTGCTGCCTCAAGAAAGCAACCAAAAGCCCATCCCATTCTGGATACACACTTCCTCCCTCCTGCCAGGCAGATAAAGTTTTGAATACATGTACTGAGATTCTCATTTAGACTACTGAATGAACCTCAAATGTTGATCTCCTGGATACAACTAGATATAGATTGATTGGTAACTTGGGCAGAGAGATGGCAGATGGAGTTTAATCTGGAAAAAATGTGAGGTAATGCATTTGAAGGTCTAATCCAGATGGCAAATATACAGTAGTGGCAGAACCCTTGAGTACTGAGAGGCAGAGGGATCTGGGTGTACAGGTACCAGAGTGGCAATGCAGGTGGAAAAGGTAGTCAAGACATATGGCATGCTTGCATTCATTGGCTAGGGCACTGAGTTTAAAAACCAGCAGGTAATGTCACAGTTTTATAGAATCTCTATTAGTCTGCATTTGGAATATGGTGTTCAATTCTGGCTGCCACAACACCAGATGTGGCAGCTTTGGAGAGGGCACAGAAAAGATTTACTAGGATGTTGCCTGGTATGGACAGCATTAGCTATGCTGAGAGGTTGGAGAAACTTGGGTTGTTTTCACTAAAAAAGTGAGGTCTACAATATTAAGGGCACAGACTGGACACTGGTGAACAGGCTTTTGGGAATCAGGTGAGATACTCGCTAGTATTCTTAGCTTCTGACCTGCTCTTGTAGAGTGTTTGAGAGAGAATCCAGTTGAGTTTCTGGAAAATAGTAACCCTAGGATGGTGATAGTGACGGTAATACCATTTAAATCAGCCAGCAGTCAGGTTGTCTCTTATTTGTGATGGTCACAATTGTCATATGGTACAAGTGTTCTCTCATTTGAGCCCAAGTATGGTTGTCCAGATCTAGTTGCATTTGAACATTGCTGAATCAGTCGATTTGAGAATGGTGCTGAACACTGCATAGGGAACATCTTCACTTTTGACTTCATGATGCAGAAGGACATTAAAACTGAAGACAGCTGGGCCTAGGACACTGAGGAGCTCCTACAGAAATGCCCTGGAGAAGATAACTGACCCTCAACCACCATACCATCTTCCTATGTGCCAGTTAGGACCCCAATCTGGAGAGTTTGCCTTCAGTACCCATTAATTCCAGTCTTGCTAGGGCTCCTTGATGCCACACTTAGTCGAATGCAGCCTTAAATGTCAAGGCCTGTCACTTTGAGGTGTTTGGAAGGTAATCAGTGCAATGTAATTAATCTAACTTGTACTAACACTGCAAGTTGCAGTGTTTCAGTTTACACAGCATCAGAAGTGTTGAACACTAAAGTGCACTTGCCATCCATTTTAAATGGAGTCGCTCTGAAACAAGTCTGCAGACTAAGTCATGCATAATCTTAATGTCAATTTAATATTTAGACAGATGATTAAGTTGTCTCAACAAAGGCTATGTAAACCAGTGGTAGTGATGGCTTCTCAAATTAAAGGACTTCACTCAAGAATGCAGGGAAAAACAAAATGGGAAAGAAAAAGGCAGGCAGGCAGCCATAGATGAGGAAAAATTCCTTCATGCCTCAAGATGGAGGCAGACAAATGCAAATAGGCAGAGTATTTATAATGACTTCAGATTTTCTAGAGAAAGTTCAGCTGTTTACACCTGGGCAGAAGGTTAAACTGATTAGTCAAAGCAGAAAAGAATTTCTCATCAGGTAGAAGTTACTTGGAATGGGGAAGGTCACTTCAGACTGTCCACTGCCTCCCTTCATTGGGGCACCATACAAAGAGAGGTTGTTGGAAGCCAAACAAACATTCAGCAACATTGAACAAGGCAAAGCTCAATGTCTAACCACTATCTTAAAAGACAGACTATGCAGCAAGTCTAGAAGTGTGCAATGTCAAATAACTGAACTATGCAAGAATACCTCAATGGTATTATACAGTGCTCATTTTCCTTGCCATGGGACAAGAACCAGCTAGTCCCAGGATCCAAGAGGTCAATTAAAGTGCACAACTTTTTTGTAAGCAGATTTAGTTAACTAGTTACTTGAGTATGCCAACCAGTCTGCATGTTCAACAAATTAGCTATGATGATTCTTGACCCTGAAGTTCAGTATTAAAAATTCTAAGACCCGTTCCCTTTCTACCAATGGCAAGTTTGATTTATCATTCAAAAGGTGTAATGTGTATTCTGTATGGGAATAAAGTCAGACTTTGCGTTTCACTTTACATCAAGTTAACTAGTAACTAGATTTTAAGAGGACTGACCTGTAACAACAACAAGCAATTAATGTCAAGCTTAAGAAACTGGGTTTTCTAGTCAAGTGTTGAAGTAACTGGTTTTAGGGCAGTCAAAAATGCCAAATCTGAAGTTTGTGTTTTGTAAACAATTTACCACTTTCCTGGAAGCTATTTTTAAATCAGCAGAAACTGTAGATAAGTGAATTCCAGGAAGGATGCAAAACTGCTGTTTAAAGCATCAAACTGCAACAGGAAACCAAATCACTGGACTTTGATGCAGACTAATCTAGTACACAGGAAAATCAGGATCAACAAGGGTTTTGATGCTTTCAACTCTTGGTGTAGTAAAAGATGCAAACTGAAGCATCGAATGGTACACCAAAGTCTCATCTCCTAAAGCTGGCAGAAAGCCAAACCTCAACACTGACTTCTACTCCATCTCAAAAGATGAAAGCAAACAATGAGGTCCACCAGCTACTTACATTAATGACCAAAACAGGGATAGGTGGTCTTGTCAAAATTTGTGGACAACCACCAAAAGGTAGGATAAATTGCATTGAGGAAATAAAAGCCTTACAAATGGATATGGATAGGTAAGTGTGAGGTCATGCATTTTGGTCAGAACAAGTCGAAAGACAACCTATTAGATAAACAGACTTCAGGTTGCTCCAGTGCACAGGGATCTGGGTGTCCATGTTCATGAGTCAGGGAAACTAGCATGCAAATACAGCAGATAAAGGAAAATAGAATGCTAGCTTGTATATTCTATTGCTTTAGCAATAAAACCAAGTATTGTTACAACTACAAGGCATTGGAGAGACTGCATCTGGAGTATTGTGTGCAGTTTTGGTCCCCTTATTTGAGGGACGATTAGTGACATTGGAGGCAGTTCAAGGGAGGTTCAGTAGATTGATCCAAGAGATGGTGTTTGACTGGTTTAGCCCTCCCCTCATTCTAAAAGAGGAAACTGATTTCTAGAAGGAATTGGTAAATTAGACATGGAGCAGATACATCCTCAGATTCTAGGATGACAGATCATCTTAGGACAAGGGGTTGCAAGTTTAACAATAAATTTCAGAACCTTCTCCCAAAGTCTTGTGAACCTGTGAAATTTGCTATCACTGCAGTGGATGATGGGACAGGGAGTAGAGTTAGATTTTTAGCCCCTAAACCATTACCAGGTTATGGTGAGAAGGCAGAATAATGGGGGTGAGGAGCACATCAGCCATGATCAAATGGTAGATCAGACTTCTGGGCTAGATGCCCAAATTCTGCAAGCCTAAACTCACCTGGTCTGGTGGCACCCAAGGTATGGTATAAGTAGTTTAGGTCAGTTATGTCAAATGCTGCAGTCTTGTTTCAGCATTTAACATTCAGAACCCAATATACACATTTTAAAATAAATGCCAAAATGCTTAAGAATGATCAATAAACTTGACAAGATTCCTACAAGAGAAAAAGGCAAAATTGAAGCCACTCTTCCATAGCCCAACTCCCTCTTAGTCATTTCTAGTCAGCCTGCCTCAGCCTAACAACTGTGTAGTAAAAACTCACTACTTGTGCTTTGACTGTCGTACCTGGCCATAAATTCCCACCTATTATATCAAGAGTTAAGATGGGAGGAATTTGAGAGTGTGGGCATCATTGGCAGGCCCAGCATTTGATGCCCAACTCCTTGAGAAAGTGGTTGAGAAATGTCTTACGATACTGCAGTCCTTTTGGGGTGGGTACAGCCACAATATTTTCAGTTAGTGTGCTTAGTGACAAAGAAGAGTGATGTTTCAAGTCATGAAATCTATTAGAATTCCTGCAGTGTGGAAACAGGCCCTTCAGCCCAACAAGTCCACATCGAACCTTGGAGTATCCTGACCACACCCATCCCCTTGTAACTCACCTAATCTACACATCCCTGAACATTATGGGCAATTTAGCATGGCCAATCCACCTAACCTGCACATCTTTGGATTGAGGGAGGAAACCAGAGCACCTGGAGGAAACTGAGACACGGAGAATGTGAAAACTCCAGACAGTCACCCGAGGCTGGAATCGAACCTGGGTCCCTGGTGCTGTGAGGCAGCAGTGCTAACCACTGAGCCACCCTTAAGCCAAATGGATCAGCTTAGAAGGGTATTTGCAGGTGCACACATTCCCATGCATCAGCTGCCTACATATCCTAGATGGCAGGGGTCAAAGATTCAAATAGTGCTGTCTAAGGACCTTTTAATTTCTGCTGTTCATCAGGAGGGGAGAGTGAACACTCAGATTTGTTACCAATCACATTGGTCCAGATGTAAAGCTTTAAATATTGGTACTACGTTCAACTTGGGCAAGTCAGTCAAGTGGATAATTGGAGTGTTACTCACCACAATTCCTAGCCTCATATGGTTTCTGATGAACTGTAACCTCAGGATTTTAAGTGCCATTGCTGAGGCATCCCCCACTGAGGTCCAGTGTGGTGAAGCTTTACAGAGGTGCAAGTGTGCCAATTAGAAGGTGGAAGCACTGCAGCCATGCTCACCTGCCTCTGGTTCACTGCCTCTCCATTGAGGACCTTTCACCCGAATAACTTAATATTGAAATACAAGAATGAGAAAGTTAAGGTCCCTCAAATTTGCCTTTCCTTGACTATCAAAATGCTACCATTCCCACCTTAACATTGCACTTAGGTACAACAGACAGCAGTTCAAGAAAGCCAATCAAGGGCAACTAGGGACATGCAATAAATCCCAGCAAGTGATTTAAATGTCCTATGAGTCAATGACTAAAATACTTGCAATCTCAAAAGCCCTGTCAAGAGCTTTTTAGAAGTATTCTGAACCCACAGACAATAAACAGGTTATTCTCACAAGTAGCACTAATAGCTACAGTATCCCAAGTAGACTACAATGATCAGATTGAAGAAGAGAAATACTCATTTCTACAAGTGTTTCATCTGGCAATGTGGCTTTTTGTACTGTAGCAAGTAGGCACTGAACAATTTTAAAAATCTGATCAGTGAAACTTTTAGCATATCCAATTCATGATAACTTTAGACCTACTGCTACAAAAGAAACAAGAATTCAAACATGCACAATTGAGATGGACAGATGTGAAGTGCATATGCAGACAGGTGACTTATCCTATCTGCACTAGCTTAAACCTACATTGCGCCTCAATTTGGGCACAAGGCACTTGTTTAGATCAACTGAGCCCTAGTGTGGTTTTCAAATCCATTAGCTGCCAAGAGAGCCACATCAGATAAATAGTTAGCTCTTTATATTGGCTGAGCTGTCAGTAAATACTACAGCCAGTAAGGAACCAAAGCACACAGCTGGAAACATTAATGCTGCATTTGTACTTCAAGTCATTGAAAAGCTAGTTTCTTTTGTGCCAGATGCTTACCGGAAGTGGATGGGTTTAACAAGCAAGCTTTCTGGTTTCAGATCAGATAACCAAGTGTTCAATTTGATCTGATCATAATTCAACTTAAAATATTCAAGATTACAATAGGACTGTTACATTAACCAACATGTTTCATTCCAAGATCAATTCCCCTAGGAGATTTGTAATCAAGCCACTACATTTGCCAAGTTACACATTATTTAATCTTTCATCATTGTTCTTTGCAAGCAAACTAGGAGTGTATGCCTGCAACTGCTCAAGCTGGTAGGACTTTGCCATGAAGACGACCTTCTGATCAGTCACTTGGCTACACAGAATCATTTCTCGCTCTGCAGTGTCACGTTTAGTCTATTTTCATCAGCAGCATATACTTACTGCAGTTAAGTCCTCCAAAGATCTTGGCCCGCATCCTGAATTCTTAAATACATAAACCCAGTCATCTAAAATTCTGGGACTTGTGCCCTTGCTCACACCAAGGTCTACACAACTATACTGGCCCCTGGTTATACTAAAGTCCTTTGTTTGCAGCATCCCCCACCCCACCCCCATAAAGCTTCCAACCACCTAGGTATCAAGTCCTTCAATCTTTGCCTCTTGGGCTGAAGATCACATGGGCATTGTTTCCAAGTGCTGGAATTCCAAGGGAGGAGAAAGGCAGAGATCTAAGAGACTAAAACCAGCTCGAAAGTTCTGGCACGCAGACTTCAAATCACATGCCAATACCAAATATTCATGTGGAAAAGTTTTAGAACATTTTACAGTAGGAAAAGTTAAAATTTAAACACCAGTCACAGACTGGATGTACACTACATCAATTCAAATTGCCCACTGACAATGGCAAAGTTTGCCTGTAGTCAGTCAAGTTTAGCATACAGTGCAGGTATTGAAGCTTTTACCTTTGTTACCTTAACAGGGAACAATCTAACATCTCATTATAATAAAAGCATTAACCACCTGCAGAGATGTACTGGGTGCATATAATGGAACATATTGCACCTTAGACCCAAAGTGCAATGCAAATAAACCAAATGAGGAAAAGTGAAGAGGAATCCATCTGGTCCTGCACAGCAGGTTTTGTATTATGCAGATCAGGACTGAAAAATTCCTGAACTGTCAAGGCAGGAAGAGATTGTCACAAGCTCCACTTATCTTTTCTTCTATCCACCTCCCCCTATTTATTTCAGAACCCCCTTCCCCTCCCCCATTTCAGAAGGGTCTAGGCCCAAAACATCAGCCTGTGTTCATCCAGTTCTACACCCTGTTATCTGTTGTCACAAGCCAGACTCTGGCTCAGGCTAGAAGTAAAGGTGGCAACAGTCAGAATCATGCACAGGTTGAAAACATGCTGACCAAGTTTCCCAAACTAGCCCGACTTGTTTGTCTCATCCTTCTAAACCTACCTCACATAAGACATTTGGATGGGTACATGCACAGTTAGAACATCTACCACTTCATTCGTGTACCAGTCACACACTGAAATCACCCCCCAGGTTCTTTATTTTCCCTAGTCTCCAATATGCCCCTAGTTTTGAGCTTGCCTACCCTAGGCAAGTGAACTTTGATATTCTTGAGGGGCCTAGATAAGGTGATCTGACAAATCCCACAAGGTCACACCACCTGTTTCCCCACCCCACCACATCCAGTGGTCCAGGGAGCAAAGTTCTGGCCTATCCAAGCTCAGAACTCAAACATTCCATACCTAGTAAAATCCCTGTTAATCTTTTCTACACATTCTCCAATTTAATGCCCTTCCTACAAGGAAGGTGACCAGAACTGTACACCACACTCCAGGAGACCTCACCAACATCCTGTACAACCTCAAGACATCCCAACTCCCATTTTTAAGAGTGATCAAAACAATCACGAGACAAGACAAGACATGAAGGCAGTTGAAAGAGAGATGACAATGGACGGAAAGCTACTGGCTAAAATAAGCCTTGGAAAGGGAGGGGCAGGGAAGGTTCAGAGGGCAATTATTTGGAAAGGGGACACTGGTACAGATTAAATAGAGCAGACAAACTATAGTCAAGTACCTTGGAAAAGCTGTTCAAACTGAGTATTTTCAGTTTACAGTAGTACAATGGACTGGTGACGTAAACCAAGGTGAAGTTGAGAGCAATACAGGAAAGGTGGCAAAGTTTTTTGGTCAGACCATACAGCTTTGTTTAGTTACAAAACATTGTAGCCTATTCACTGATGCAAGCCAGTTACAACCCAATTCTGTTACTTGGTGCAACCATTCCTACTGCTACCCACACCAGGTACTTAATACAAGTAGTTACAATTCAGTTAGGCTCACTTGATAAGACAACTATCAACCATGTCAACAGTTCCAGTAAATACAGCATAGGTAAAAAGTCACTTGCTTAGAAGCAATTTGCCTCCTTTTTGAGAGGGTAGCAGTTAATAGATCAGAATACTCCTTTCAAGTGGTAGCTTCAATGAGAAAAGCATTGATGGTAAAGCCCAGCATTCGTTTTGCTGGGCCTGGCTTGCAAATTGCCTCAAGATAAGGAGGCTGCAAAAACAAAAAGGCTATGCCAAGTATAAGATGAAGATTTGTGCAAGTGTTCAATTCCAATCAAGAGCTACACAAGACCAAGTGTGCTGCACTCAGGAGTCACTGGGCTCACTAACTCTTTCTTCCCACAGATGCTGTCAGACCTGCAGGCTTTCTCCAGCAATTTCTACTTTTATTTCTGGTTACACAGCACTGCTTCAAGGTGATTCTAGTCTGAGATTAGACTTGCACATTACAATCCACAAGATGATCAGTTGAAAAAAGTGACCACTACTTGCAGTATTCTTTGAACATTGAAAAAAGTTTAGACTGAATATCTTGCAAGGGCATTCAATACCCTAGCAAGCCCTCTCCTGCCAAGGAGTTTCAGTCCCAAATAGTAATTAATTTGCTGTCTGCCTTTGAAGGACAGAATCTCCATGTTTGAAATACTCTAATTTAGTTAAAGGAGGGAGGTCAAAAAGCAACTTAAATTTTAGATTTCCATTGATTGCAGTTAGAATGCAAGGGATCAGGGTCAGAAGGGTCATTATACAGTATGCAAGTATATCTGTTTGATACTAAGTGCTATCATTTGCTGAATGCAGTATTGGTTGATCAATATGGTATCAACCACCAACTTACAGGAGGTTTAATGCACAACATAGATGGCTAAAACCTATTTGTTAAATAGCTGCATGGATTTTGCATCCAAAGCAAATTCTCTGTAATCACTTCACAGCAGCAGCCCTTTGAACCTCATGTTGTGCAAGTCTGAAGTTAGTAAGCCAGAAAGCTTGTGTATTTTTGAAAGTTAGTTATCAGTACCTAGTTTAGCAAACTTATCAAGAATCGTGGAATGCATGTGCAGACACTCCAGGGTAAAACTCACTGATCCTCTGAATGAAGTTCTTTGCTAAGAACATCACTAGTTGGAGTGAGTAGGAACTGCCAATGGTGGAGAATAGGAGATAACAAGGTGTAGAGCTGGATGAACACAGCAGGCTAAGCATCAGAGGAGCAGGAAAGCTTGACGTCTCAGGCCTAGACCCTTCTTCAGAAGTGCTTTCAGAAGACCCTTCTAAAGAAGGGTCTCAACCCAAAATGTCAGCTTCCTGCTCAGCCTGCCTGTGTTCATCCAGCTTTACACCTTCATAGTTGACCCATTGCTCACTCCATTATGGTAGGAGTGTCACTACAAATTAACTTTAACCAAATTAAACTAGTTTCCCATTGAAACAACACCCTATAGCTTAGAATGACAAGTTCAAAACATTTGACTCCCTAGTTACAATCAGGCCCATAGTTTTAGTGGTATGGGCAGCTGGTTATTTAGCATCTCCAAGGAGAAAGCAGATTGGCATGTCTACACATTTTAGATTAAGTGCTTTGTACAGATTTACATTGTCTCCCTCTTGCCCACTCACTTGTTTAAAAGTTGTGAAGGCAACACAAGTGACAATTTAAACACTTCCAACTTTTCAGATCAAACCAAATACACAGTCTCAATTTTAAGGGAGTGGAAGGTAAACTCAATCATCACTGGTGTGGCAGTGATAGTTATTGTAAGCCTTGCCTTTTCACATTCCAAGCTCCTACTTCACCAGGTCAAGTAACACCCAATTAAGTTTGTTAAAAATTCTACTAGTAACAAAAGTTAAAATGTAACTTGTTTTAAAAGGCTCATTTATAAAGAGTGATATACAGGGTAAGTTAGCAACTGAAGAATTCATTGTTTAGTTGCCCAATTTAATACCTGTTAAGTTATTGGAGAACTAGTGCATTCTAACATCTTCAAATTAGATACAAAGTGTGAAAATACAAACCATGAAACAAAGTTAAATTAAGAAACACTACATACAATGCCACTCAAGATTCCAACACATCTATGGAATTATCATCAAGTGCACCAACCACTGAGTACAAGCAAACCAGACATATTTAAAATGATCAGATCTTAATTGATGAGTTGAACCACTAAAGCCCATTTTGGAAGCATAATGCAACATTGGAAAGTTACAACTGGTTAAAAGATAAATTCAGTTATGTCACTACTATCTGACATTGCCATGGGTTGCACACATAAAACAAGTTATTTATAGTACAAGAACTCAAATTTCAGTTTAAAACACTGAAGGTTCATTAAGTGATTGCTCCACTTCCAAACTGACATCTCAGATTAAAGATGGACAAACATTGGTGGGGTGGAAACCTGGTATGGTTAACATTAGAAACATCTGCACTCAACTACATTCACAGCCTGAACTCACTTCAATTTATTTTTTAAATAAAAAAAAAAACCACAAAATCAAATGGGCACCATCAGCATTTCCTAGGCCACCAGTAAGGTAAAGCTTTAAACCAGGGGTGGGGTTAGAGAAGACAAGATATATTTTAAAAATTGTGTGCAGGCATTCACATTTCCTCATACGGGTGATATTGTGAAACGGTGCCACGGTGTAATCCAAGGTTGAACCTTCCCCTAGATAATATTTCAAAGTGAAGAAGTGAAAAGTGTCCAAGATTACGGGGAGAAGGTGGGGGGGGGGGGGTTGCAGAACGAGAGATATATAAAGAAGCAAATCCGGATTAAGAATAATCTATAACCAAACAGGAGAGGGAGGGAGGTGGGGTCGAAGATTAGAAACGGGAGTGCTGTATGTGGGTGGGGATGACATTCACCCAGGGCTCGGTCTGAAGCGGAGGCCCAGGTTACGGGGGTGGGTTAAAATTTGAAAGTTAAATCATCGTTTATTGACTAATCGATTGATTCATTGATTGATCGATTCAGCGAGTTACCTGCAGGTGCTCCTGGAAGCGGATGGGCAGGATCTGAGCCATGTCGACAGACGACGCTGGCGCTCAGCGAGTCCAAGAAGAAAAAACACCGAGATCCTCCAGCGAGAAAAAAAAACAGGGGAAAAAAAACAGCCAGGAAAGAGAGAGAGTGAGACGTGTCTGTGCGGATCTGGGAAAAAAAAACAAAAAAAAAATTATTTTACATCGAATGACATCAACCAACAGGGAAATGTTCCAAAAACCGCCCCCTCACACGGTGAGGTAGGATCCTGCTATCACCGTGAAAGGGCGCTTCTCTCGGACACTCACCTGAAGCTGCTGCCCTTCCTTCCGCCCGCCTCCCTTTTATAAACCGTCGACGGGGCCCCGAGCCGCAGCGGGAGCCGCAATGGCGGAAAACCGGAAACGGCGGAGCGCTACCCTGCACCCGGTGACCCGCCCCTCCACCCAGACCATCAGATCAAAGCGAGGGGTGAGGGGGTGTGGCCTCGTCAGAAACCCCCGCCCACCCTCAATTTAAAAAAAACACCAACAATCCCCACACGTCCGTCCACCCCTTCGGTCATTGCAACCAAATAAAAATAAATTTGGTCTTTCGGGTCCCTCCCCCTTCAGATTTGACGGGTAAAACAAGGAAGGGGGGGGCGGAAATGGGACTCTTTTCGGTCGGCGGAGGGTTTTCCTTCGGGCGGCCACATCATTGGCACATGATTAAGCATCACTTCCGCCTGGGCTTCCGGGTTCCTCCATCTCCCTCCTTCCGCCTTCTGCTCCTCATTCATTGCGAAGGCCAGCCCCGGTGTATCTGCAATGATGGAGGGAAGGTGGGCTGTGTCCTCTCTCTCTCGGCAGGGGGTAGTATGTTTGCCTTTTGGAGTTTTTTTTATATTCCAGCAACAAAATTAGTGCATTCCCCAAACAGTGCATGTGTGAGTTCATACAAATAAATGAAGTAGATTTTATCTTTCATTTTCCAGTCTTTAATTTTTGGAACAGAGGACATTTCATGGAATGACGAAGTCACTTAAGGTACGGGGGAAGGCCTTTCGTTCCATGATGACTCTCTCAGCACTTCAGCCTCATTCCTCTACTGTAGCCCCATAACCTGGCAAGTTTATTTCCCTCGAGTCCTCATCTAATTTCCTAGAAGGAACAAATCAGCTTAGCAATGAAAAGTAATACTTGGAAATTAACACACTGAAGTTCCATTTTGAACAGCGCAAGTTGAACAAGTGTTTCATATCCAGTTTTGCTTTCTGGGAAGTCATCAATCATCACTTAATGATTTTTGGGATGGTTGAGAATGTTGAGTTGACACCACAGTCTTACTGATTGGCGGAGCTGGCTTGAGATCCGAATGACCTACTCCTGCTACTAATTTTTATGATGATATGCAGTGTGCTATATGTAGCTATGCTGAAACGGTTTCTTGCTCTAGAGAAAGAAAAATTGGGTTGATATTAAATTACATGATCACCTCTCAGTGACTCAAGCTGTGACTCAACAGTTCTTAACTCTGGATGACCTATTCTGGGAGATTTCTTTACATGACCTCCAACCTTCCACTACCGCTTGACCACACTTCTTCCGTTGGTCATTCAGTATGTCAATCATTACACACACCTCTTTCCCAAAGTTTTCACTGTGTCCTGATTTTGACTTTTGAGAGTTTGGTCATGATTACACTGAGGCAAGTGATTAAGGCTTGCACCAGGAAGGTAGCATCTTAGAGGGTCAAGGTTTTGGCACAGAGTGCTAGAGTTTACGCCCTATACAAAAGTAATGCAGTTTCAATCAATGGGTGGGAATCAGAAAACCATCCTAACAAATTTGGAGTCATGCAGAGCTGTGCTCTTTCCTGTGATCTATGTGTTGGATGGAACCCTTTTGCCAAGTCAATCAAAAAGAATGTGAAAATAAGAAGGGTGACCATCCAGGTAGTGGAGGCACTAAGGTCAAAGCTTTTCTGTAGGTGGACAATGTCATCATCTTCTGCTCGGTTCCACTGATGGTGAAAAGACTGATTAACATCTGTGGCCGACTTGAACTTGATTCAGGAGGCAAGATAAATCAAGCAAAGAGCAAGGCCATGCTTTTTGGGAACTGAGCCAACTAAACCTTTGTTCTCTTCATCGTCGGGTCAGATTACCTGAAGATGCTAGGATATGGTTTGGAGGGGCCAGGATATGTGAACAAGTAACTTTTAAAAAACAAAGCATGGGCACAGAGGAATGATGCTCCCTCTCCGTTGCAGATAGGAATGTAGTCATCAGTTGCTGTGCTTTCAGTGTTGCAGGTCTGGCCCATTCTTCACTCCTGCGCCACAGTGATCACCTGAGATATTTTCCACTTTATCTGGAGGTTGAAGAATGACCATGCCCACAGAGACACACTGTATGAACCCCTAGACAGAGGGGGTAGAAATATACACATCACCCTCATCCTGATGGCCACCCTTCCATGCGCCTGCATCCAGCTGTGTATAGACCCTTCATATGCAATTACAAATGTGTACAGGTTCTACCTGTTCCTGGGTGTTACAAAGGATGGGTCCATCCACACTGTTGTAGAACACTTTGCTATATCACCTATCCCTCGTGGAGAAGTTTATACCAAAAAATTTCATCAGGAAGTGGTCTTCACATGACAGCCTCCAAACCTTGTAGCAAGGGGAGATGGTAGATCCTGTCAGATGGTTCCATGAGCAAGCTGCCAAAGTCATTTGGTAGAATACTTCATCGCCAGAACTAATGAAAACAAGCACCAAGACATAGCTGGGTATGAGGTGAGAAAGGCCCTTCCTGTCAGATCCTTCTTACACACTCAGAATCTCATCCTCCCACTGTACGTTGCAGTTGAGGTGTCTGTGGTGGAGCAGAAACTATTGTTCACCCCCTTATGGAATGTGTCTTGGGAAATAAAGTCTGGAGAGAGTTTTTATCCTAAGCAGCTCCATCACTCAGAACTCTACTGTGTGGATTGTTCCCAGTGATCCCCACTGAGATAAATCAATTGGACTAGAAGATGACCAACTCAGTGAAAGATGAAGAGTCATCTAGACTCAACACATTACCTTGCTGTCTTGCCATGGATGCTGTTTGACCCACGGTGATCTCCAGCATTTGTTGCTTTCAGTACATATTCCAGTACCTGAATAATTTGCTCATAATCAGTAAAAGATGCTCCTTTGGTCTGCCTGAAACTTGCTAGTCTTCCAGCTCAAGGACTTGATTTCAGCAGAGTGACGTAAACTGGCACATTCCAAGGTCTATGACTATGTGCTGAGTGATGCACTAAAGCTTGGGGAAGCCACTGCAGAGGCACAATAGAGAATGTTCAAATCCTTACATAGAATCCCTCCAGTGTGGAAACAGGCCCTTTGGCCCAACAAGTCCACACGGACCCACAAAGCATCCCACCCAGACCCATCCCCCTATAACCCACCTAATCTACAAGTTAGCATAGCCAATCTATCTACCCTGCACATCTTTGGACTGTGGGAGGAAAAGGGAGTACCTAGATGAAACCCACACTGACACACGGAGAATGTGCAAACTCCACACAAACAGTTGCCCAATGGTGGAATTGAACCCAGGTCCCTAATACAGTAAGGCAGCAATGCTAACCACTGTGCCACCCAGAATGGTTGCTGTTTAAAGCATTTTCAGCCATTGTACAATGAGGGCTGGAATCTGTCAAGCTCCTCAGGTTCAATGCCTGACAAGGAATGTACACTGTGAATATCGAGGGTATTAAAATTGTTGTGAGGCACCTCGGCATGGAGCATAGTGTTTGGAGAAAAGTTTGTTTTCATTGCACTGTCAGTAATTTCCCATTTGAAATGTTTTGATCTTGGGCTATATACCTTACATGGAAGATATTTGTAAATATTAAGACTGTTTCAGTTATATCAAGTGCAACACTCTATATGGAGGCGTTGAATTTTGTTGCAAATTCTGTAATAACCAAGTTGAAAAGTTTTGCCATGTAATTTTACAAATTTCATGAACAAAGTACATTTTTGAAAAAAAAATTACTGCTCATTGTGTAGCCATTTAATAGGCAGCATGGTGGCACAGTGGTTAGCAGTGCTGCCTCATAGTGACAGGAACCCAGATTCAATTCAAGCCTTGGGGTGTCTGTGTGGAGTTTGCACATTTTTCCAACCCCAAATGAGTCTACATTTCCTTCCACTCTAAATTTTCTCAAGTTAAAAAGTCAGCAGGCTGCAGACATCGGCTTTGACAACAGCCGCAAATTGTTTACTAGCCACCGATTCCACCCCCCTCGCTAGTCACAGTCTCAGGTTGAACCAGACCACTCACAATTGGTGATAACAAGCATGGGGCTGGATGAACACAGCAGGTCAAGCAGCATCATAGG
>JAHRHZ010000066.1:24919068-24971378 GCA_024137785.1 Ginglymostoma cirratum | reverse complement strand
ATTTGAACTGAATAAATATCTGGAGTGAAGAGTCTAATGATGACCATGAATCCATTACCAATTGTTATGGGGAGAAACCTCCCTGGTTCACTAATGCCCTTTAGGAAAGGAAACTGCTAGCCTACCTGTGACTCCTGACCCCACAACAATGTGGTTGACTTTTAACTACCCCCTGGACAATTAGGGATGGGCAATAAATACTGCCTAGCCAGCAATGCCCTCATCCTATGAATGAATAAAGGAAAAAAAATCCTAGATACACACTTCTCTTACTCCAAATGCACAATTCTGAATTGTAATACTATAAAAATTTAAGAGTGTAATTGATGTATCCCTTATCAATAATGTCAGCTTTTTTAAAATTAACTATTTCATTGACCAGAGTGATTCCCTCGATATTTGCAATTTCACCAGGTGAAATTTGAATTTAAATTCTCTATTTCATTTGGCACCACTGTACTAGTCAATTTCCTTCCAGTGAAAGCCCAACCAAAGATTGTTATAGGTAACCAGATCCTTTTCTCTGCAGAATCTGGTGCTTATCATCAACTGATTAATATATTAATCAATATTCAACAGCATGTCTGGACTGGAGGCCTGTGACCAGCGGTGTGCTGCAAGAATCGGCACTGGGTCCACTGCTTTTCGTCATTTATATAAATTATTTGGTTGAAAATTTAGGAGGTATGGATATTAAGTTTGCAGATGACACCAAGATTGGTGATGCAGTGGACAGTGAAGAAGGTTACATCAGACTATAACGGGATCCTGATCTGATGGGCCAGATGGAGAGTGACTATCTGAGTGGCAGACGGAGTTTAATTTAGATAAATGTGAGGTGCTGCGTTTTGGAAAGGCAAATCAGACAAGAAGAATACATTTAATGGTAAGGTCCTGGGGCTTGTTGCTGAACAAAGAGATCTTGGAGTGCAGGTTCATAGTTTCTTGAAGGTGGAGTCGCAGGGTAGTGATGAAGGCTTTTGGTACAATTGCTTTTATTGGTCAGTGCATTGAGTATAGGAATTGGGATGTCATGTTGTGGCTGGACAGGACATTCGTTAGGCCACTTTTAGAATACTGCTATAAGAAAGATGTTGTGAAACCTGAAATGGTGCAGGAAAGATTTACATGGATGTTGCCAGGGTTGGATGGTTTGAGCTAAAGGGAGAGGATGAATAGGTTGGGGCTTTTTCCCTGGAGTAATAGAGGCTGAGGGGTGACCTTATAGAGGTTTATAAAATCATGAGGGGCATGGATAGGGTGAATAGCCAAGGTCATTTTCCCAGGGTAAGGGAGTTCAAAACTAGAGGACATAGGTTTAAGGTGAGAGAGGAAAAACTTGAAAGGGACCTAAGGCGCAACTTTTTCATGCGGAGGGTGGATTGTGTATGGGATGAGCTACCAGAGGAAGTGGTGAAGGCTGGTACAATTACAACATTCAAAAAGCATCTGGATGGGTACATGAATGGGAAGGGTTTAGAGGGATGTGGGCCAAATGCTGCCAAATGGGATGAGATCGATTTAGGATATCTGGTCGGCATGAACGAGTTGGACTGAAGGGTCTATTTCTGTGCTGTACAACTCTATGACCCTATGTCTGGTTACGCTCCCTAAAGTGACTTAAGTGATTAAATTGCCTGTTGCTTTAAGGTTAGCCCTGGTTCAATAGCCCAGCACTACATTGAATTGACTTAAACTCCCCTGTTTATCAGGCAAAGGTGAAAGGTTATTATTACTACAGTATTAAGATAAATCAATAGCAGTACAACATTACCAGACTTCAGATAGTCTGATTAACCCTTTCCTTAGCAAAAGGACAAAGTTTAAATTTCACTCCAGAATTAAAAACTTGAAATGACTCTAATGTAACAAAGCTTTTTGCAAATGTTTAAAGAATGCACCTGTAAAAATTCCCACTGAAAAGCAAGTGCAAGAAAATCTATATATTCTATACATTCAAAGTGATCCAAGTCTAGGTGCTTTTTAATCTCTACTTTTCCCCATTCCTTCCTGAGATGGTTGGCTCCTTTGTGCAGTTTCATTTCCACAACGTCCTTGCAGTATCTTTTCAAAACTCCATGGGTAATCCTGGACGGTTAATATCAACCAAAGCAGTCTTCAGGGCGAGGCCCAAGTCTGTCCTCACTCAGTACCTGTTGGGCCTGACCTTTAAATGGGTGAAGTTATGCTTCCAGTATATCTCAACAGAGGTCACACAAAATAGGACAGATTGAACAGAATTGGCAGATTTCTCTCCACACCAATACCCCCACCCCAACCCCACAACAATTGCCAAGAATGAACCAGATGGGCTTTTACAATGATAATTACGGTTTAATAGTCACTGTTACTGAAACCAGCTTCGACTTCTGATTGAATTTAAATGCCACCATCTGCCATGACTTAAGTTCATGAACTGAACCCATGTCCCCAGAACATTCATCTGATCTTGTGGATCACTAGTCGGGTGACATTCCACTGCACCGTCAGACCCCACCCTCGCCATAAACCATGAATAGAAAATAATTTTATTTCAGAAATACTTTTAAGCCCCATGACTCGGCACCTTCCACAGCCTTTATTTGAGATGGCGTAAGCAAATAATGCAGAAGTACTCCTGGGGAAGCTCTCTCTGATTAGCAGTCTGGCTTTGCTAGGGAATTTATCTAGTAGCTAAACTAACCTACAAAATGCTGCACTGCTAGATTTTAGCCCCAGGATTATTATTTTCTTGGTTTCTTTGCACTCCAGTCCCTCCCTCCAAAATTTCTGGAATACCTTTAGTTATCAGCCCTATGGTGCCTGTAATGACTCTTCATGTATCAGACCAGGCCAGCAGTTTAGAGATTCAGGGGTCATCGGGGAACAGTGGGCATCACATCATTACATCACTGGTACTGCAGCCCCAGCTGAGAGCAGCTAAATCAGTACAGCCGAGAATCTCCCTGGTCTACAACACAGTGGGTGATACTTATAGTTATTAAACACCTGACAGGCTCCTATTGCATCAATTACATTCCCAAACCATGTCATGGCCAATTAAATACCTTCGCTATTGTCTTGTAGATGAACACTACAGCCAGTCCTGTGCAAAGCAAGATCCCATGGTCCTAAAAATTTGTTTTGACGGTGCTGCTGCAGAAGGAGGAACGTGAGCCAGAATCTCACGTGTAAGCGGTCACGTATTTTTTATTTTTTGGGATTATAAACTGAAATGGAAGTTGGACTGCTGTAATCGAAAACAAAGCCAGGAAGCTTTGCAACTTGAAAATCAAATGTTGCACATTGTTGAGCTGCATGATACAATGTTGCCATTTAAACGCAGTCACAGGGAGAATTCAAGACTAAACGGCTCCTAGAATCTTTTGAGTTAAGGGAATTCTGCCTGGCAACAGCCGTCCTAATGGTTGAGCTGCAGAGCATTAAAAAAAAAGCTATAGGTGCCACAGGTGGCATAGCAAAAAACATCCAGAGCCTGCAGACTGAAAGCAACCAACTCTATCTCCCTCTCTGTCTGTGGGGTAAAAAAGTCAAAAACTCATAAAAGAAAGAATTCACACAAGAGGAAAGAAAACCTAGATTACATGGATCAACCATCGACTCAAAGGATGATGTCACCGGACTGTCAATATCACACCATCATTGTGAAAGTCAAAAGAACTGTGAAAGAGAAAGAATTCTATATCTTGTGGTCTAGACCTTTGATCTTCAGAACTTTGTTTGTCCTGTTTATATTCCTTTCAATTCACAGTAAATGTGATGTACCATTTGTCTTTTGTCTGTCTAACTGTAATTGAATATGTGTTTGACAGTTTTGAAGGGGTCTAATTCAAGTTATATAATTTAGAAATCTTTTCTTTTTATTGTGTTGGAAGTAAATAGTGTTTTTTTCTGTTACTAAAGAAACCTGAAGTGAACATTTTTGTCCTGATTAACAGTCAAGTGGGCAAATTGGTTAGTTTGGTGGTCTCTTTAGGAGTTTATATATTTATACATTTTGAAACCACGAGCCATGACTCTTGGCACATTTTCCCAGTCAGATCATTACACTTGATCCTCCTTAAATAGCTCAATGGAATCTTCATCACTCATCTAGACCAGCAGAGAGAACTCAGTTTAGTGTCTCGTTTAAAGGATGCCTTTTCCAATGCTCCCAGAACTTGTTTGCAACAAAACAGCTTTGGTATCAGCATTCAGTAATCCCCAAGCAATCTTAGTTTTCTCCGGTATGGCTCTGCAGTACAGCAGTATTGTGTATTGGAGTTTTACCAGTTTTTTGATTCACGCACAGGATGTGGGCATCTTTGGCTGGACCAGCATTTATTGCCCCTTCTTAATCAGTTAAGAGTCAACCACATTGCTGTCACATGTAGGCAAGACCAGGTAAAGTTGACAGATTTCCTTCCTTAAAAGACATTAATGAACAAGGTGAGTTTTTTCGACAATTGACAATGGATTCATGGTCATCATTAGACCTTTAATTCTAGGTTCTGTATTAAATTCAAACTCCACCATCTACCATGCTGGAACCCAGGTTCCCAAAACATTAGTTGAGTTTCTGCAAGAATAGTCCGGCAATAATACCATAAGGCCATTGCCTCTCTACATTTGTACATGTTCTGATTTAAGTCTCATCTTCATTCCAAGACATTTAAGAGTACAGGGAAAATCCCATTCTGTTATCACTCACTGCATCAATGTTCCTTTGGTAAACTGCCCAAGCAGAAAATGCTTCTGAAATGATGAGTTGTAATCTGTCATTCAATATCAGATTTACAAATTATTTATTTGGACCCCAACCAAACCACATGAGCAATCCTTCCATCAAGGGAGTTGGCAACAAACCTGCTCCTCTGAATCCATCCATCCACAACAACCTTGGCTGCCAAATTTCTCCTGGCACTCAGGAGATTAGCAGTTTGTCTCTGTTGGGGTGTCTGAGAACATCTCAAACATGCATCAGCTGCCAATCAGTCCATTGGTTGTTGATGCACCAATTCCCTGCAGCAGCTCAAACTCACAAACTGAGAAAACATCTGCCCCCGATTATTTTGGTGGGCAATTGTCCCCATACTTGGCAAGGTGGTTGCGGGGGAAACCAGCTCAGTATTCCCTGTATGATTGCTGCCAGTGACCCATTCCCCATTGGACACATTTCCCAAATGATACTGATATCAAAAACATTTATTTATGTGGAACCCTCAACATTGTGATATATTCCAAAGATGCTGCACAGGATTGTTAGTAATATCTTTTCCCCAGGGTGGGGGAATCCAAAACTAGAGGGAATAGTTTAAGGTGAGAGGGGAAAGATTTAAAAGGTACCTAAGGAACAACATTCTCATGCAGTGGTTGGTGTGTGTATGGAATGAGCTGCCAGAGGAAGTGGTGGAGGCTGGTTCAATTACAACATTTAAAAGGCATCTGGATGGAGATATGGATAGGATGAGTTTAGAGGGATATGGACCAAATGCTGACAAATGGAAATAGATTAATTTAGGATATCTGGTCGGCCTGGATGAGTTGGACCAAAGGGTCTGATTCCATGCTGCACAACTCTATGACTCTATCTGACAAAGAGCCCACATCAGGAGATGTTAGTTTTGAAGAAGGGTCACTGGACTCAAAGCATTAACTCTGTTTTTTCCCTCCACAAATGCTGATAGACCTGCTGAGTTTCTTCAGCTTTTTCTGTTTTTGTTTTAAGAGATTTAGGACAGGTGACCAAAATTTGTTCAGAAGTGGATTTTGAGCATCATCTTAAAGGAAGAAAGTGCGAGACAGAAAGATGCAGAGGTTTTGAGAGAGAAACCTAGATTTTAGGGTCAAAAATTACATGACACCAGGTTACAGTCTAATGGGTTTGTGTGAAAACACTAGCTTTCCAAGCATTGCTCCTTCCTCAGGTTAGGGAGGAGGTATCAAGATACAGAATCTATAAGTAAAAGATCAAAGGATCAGATAACCAATGCAAATGTATTGAATAAACCAGCAGTGGCTGGCTGACTTCCTCCTATTAAATCTTCAACCAGTTAGAAAGGAGATGCATGTTTTGATTGATTAAAATGCAAATCCCAGAATTTCTTTCAAGTCACTGCCTCGAGATAACTAAAGGTTTCATCAGTGTATACAAGGTGTGAAATCTCAGGTCAGACAATGCATTTTAGGTGTGAGGCCTTGTTTAGAATCTGTCAGCGTTTTAACCTGGAGTCAGACTGGTTTTATTTCCAAAGCAGAAATTTATAGAACGCCCTATTGCCTGACTGTGTCTACAAATTGTGTGCTTTTCGAACAAAATAGAATGTATCTGCAAATGCAAATTCACCCCACAGACTTAAGTGTGTGTGTGTGTGTGTGGGTCGGCGTGAGGGAGAGGCAGAGAGTGTGTGCATGCTTGAGAGAGTGTGACTGAGTGTGAGAGAGTATATGAATGTGAGAGAGTGTGCGTGTTTAGTGAGTTTGTGTGAAAAATTGTGTTGTGGGAATATATAGTGTGGTGGGGTCACCTGTAGTGTGACATGAACTCAAGATCCCAGTTGAGGCCGTCCACATGGATACCAAACTTGGCTATTAGCCTCTCCTCAGCGACTCTGCGTTGTTGTGTATCCCAAAGTCTGCCTTGGATGAAGGTTACCTGAAGATTCAAGGCCAAATGTCCTTGACCGCTGAAGTGTTTCCCTACTGGGAGGGAACATCTCTGTCTGGCGATTTTTGCATAGTGTCAATTCATCTGTTGTCATAGGGTCTGCATGGTTTCATCAATATACCATGCCCCGGGTCATCTTTGCCTGCAGTGTATGAGGTAGACAATATTGGCCAAGTCACAGGAGTATCTGCCGTTCACGTGGTAGGTGGTGTTCCCACGTGTGATGGTAGTGTCCATGTCGATGATCCGACATATCTTGCAGAGGTTGCCATGACAGGGCTGTATGGTGTTGTGGTTGATGTTGTCCTGAAGGCTGGGTAGTTTGCTGTGAACAATGGTCTGTTTAAGGTTTGGCCTTTTCTTTTAGGCAAGAAGTGGAGGCGTGGGGAAGATCTTGGTGAGGTGCTCACCATCATCGATAATGTGTTGAAGGCTGCGAAGAACATGGTGTAGTTTCTCCACTCTGGAGAAGTGCTGGATGACAAAAGGTACTTTATCAGTCATGTCTTGTGTCTGTCTTCTGAGGTCATTACAGTTTTTAGTTGTGGCCCATCAGAACTGGTGATTGATGAGTTGAGCATCGTATCCTGTTCTTATGAGGGTGTCCTTCAAAACCTTTAGGCTTCTGTCATGTTCCTCCTCATCTGAGCAGATCCTGTGTATGCGTAGGGCTTGTGCATAGGGGATGGATTTTTAAAATATGTTTATGGTTGAAGCTAGAGAAGTGCAGCATTGTGAGGTTATCCGTAGGCTTGCGATAGAGTGAGGTATTGAGGTGTCCATCCTTGATGGAGATGCGTGTGTCCAAATGCACAGCAAAGAAATCTTATTTGAACTTGTGCATGAAAATGTTGGCATGTTGCAGTGCAAATCTGGTCCCCGTGGCTGTTCCATGTGTCTGGATGAAGAACTGGTTGTCGAAGGTGAAGACGTTGTGGTCGAGGATGAAGCGGATGAGTTGTAGGATGGCGTCTGGAAATTGGCAGTTGTTGGTATTGAGTACTGAGGCCATTGCAGCAATGCCGTCAATGTGGGGGGTGCTGGTGTAGACTGCTGAAATGTCCATTGCGTCGAGGAATGTTCCTCATTCGACTGGTCCATGGGTGCTGAGTTTCTGTAAGAAATCTGTAATGTTGCACCAGAAGTTGGAGGTTCCTCGTACAACGAGTTTCAAGATGCCCTTGACATAGCCAGAGAGATTATCACACAGGGTCGCAATTGCCTGATACAATGGGATATCCAGGTGTGTTGGCTTTGTGTATCTTCGGCAGGCAATAGAAGTCCCCTACCTGAGAAGTACATGGGATGAAAGTGCATAGTGTACTCTTCAAGGACTAGATCAAAAGTCTTGATTGGTCTATTGAGTTCACGGGTGTGTTCTTTGGCCAAATAGGCAGGTAGTTGTCTGTAGAGTTTCTGGTTGTTCAGTTGTTGGTATGCTTCCTTGCAGTAGTTCGTTCTATTCTGTATGATGATGGCTCCTCCTTTGCTGGTTTGATGACAAAGTTGCGATAGATCTTGAGAGCACGGATGATGGTGCGCCGTGCCTGGGTGATGTTTTGCACTGCCTAGTGAGTACAGCTGATGAATCTGGCATTCACACATTCTCTAATGGTTTGAGCTTGCATGTCAAGCCTATAGCAGCAGCCTTTGGGAAGGGTCCAATTTGACTCCTTGTTTGGTCACTCCACCACGGATATCTCGGTCGACTGTTCCAGTTAGTTTATTCTCTCATGGGCTCGCTGCTAACATATCGGAAGAATTACCGGAGTCTCATTCATCCGATGAATTCCTCTGCGTCTGCGGCAAGACCAATGAGGTCCGTTTTGGTGGTGGGGCAGAAATTGAGTCCTCGGCTGAGAACTTTGATTTTGTCCAGTTGAGTCAGTTGTATGATCCTTTGATCTTTTACTTACAAATTCCGTGTCTTGATACTTCCTCTCTCACTATACCTGAGGAAGGAGCAACGCTCCGAAAGGTAGTGTTTTCAAATAAACCTGTTAAGACTATAACCTGGTGTTGTGTGATTTTTGACCTTGTCCAACCCAGTCCAGCACCAGCACCTCCACATCAAATTTTAGGGTACAGACAACTGAAGGCATGCGATTAAAATTCAGTATATTCAAAAGGTTGAATTAGATATCCCAAGGGATTTGCGGTCCGGAGGAGATTGCAGAGGTGAAGAGAGGCAAGATGGTTTTGTAAATAGGATCGAGAATGTTAAAACAGAGGTATGTCTTGACCTGCAACCAACATAGCAAACTGTGTATAAAGGATTAAAAATTAATAAAATTTGGTGCAAGTTACGACATAGACAGCAGAATTTTGCATGATTTCAAGTTTACAGGGAGTAAAAAACAAGAGGCTAACTAGGACTGTGTTGCACTTGGATAGCTTACCATGACTCACCCTCTGGACTCCTACCAATCCTGGTCTCCAAACAATTATATCCCAGCACTGCCAAGAAAAGGAGCATTTTATGAAACTAAAATATTGCAGATGTTAAAAATCCACCATAAGACAAGAGAATTTTGGAAATCAAAATCTGTAGGAGCTAACATTTCAAGTTCAGTCTCTGCAGGAGGAGCCTAACCTGCTGTGTCTCCAGCAATCTCTGCTTCTTTGTCACTGAGTTTACGCTCAATCATGACTCCATTCCATCCAGCTTGACGCTGAGTCAGGATGGTCTGGCTTCAAGTTCCAATAGAGAAATTGAGCATAATACATCAAAACTGAAACTCCCAGTGTAGCACCAAGGGCATGTAGCACTGTCGGAATTTCTGTCCCTTACGTGAGACATTAAACTGAGGCTCTCTCTATGTTTGGGTTTGTGCAAAAAAATCCCACGACACTATTCCAAATAAGAGAAGGGGACATATCCCTGGTGTCTTGGCCAATCATGGTTCAATCAATGTGACAAGATACACTCCTGTTCATTATCATATGGCCATTTATAGGAATTGCTGCATGTAATTCGCTGCCGTGTTCCCTGCATAAAAACAGTCACAAATTCAACAGCATTTCATTGGCTGGAAAACACTTTGTGATGCCCAGTAGTCCTGGAAAGCGCTATTTAAATGTAAGTCTATTTTACAGTTACTCAGGCACACAATAGCTACTAGAGACTAATCCCAAGCCAATAATCCAGAAAAGGTGATGATGAAAGGCAGTCAATTTTTCTCATCTTTATAAAATTGCTTTTGCAACAACTTTGCATCGGATTTACTGTGGATTGGTGTTGGTCTTGCGAAACCTTTGAGTGAATTCCACAGCTTTGTATATGTGGCTGCACCAGATCTATAATGTAGCTTGATCTTTGTCCTTTCCAGTGTAAATCCAACAGCCGCAAAAGTAAAACAAAAAAAGACGCTACTACATATGTTTCTGATCATGAGTATATTTAGGTTGCAAATATTGGAACGTTTAAATAAATACACCAAAAGAATTTAAAATACTTGGAAACAGATGTATCTTTTCACTGGCACAAACGTAAATGTGTGTGAATGAACCACGTCATTAAACATTAATTCTTTGGTGTATTTCACACTTACCTCATTAGTCGTGATGTGGAAGTGCTGGCGTTGGACTGAGGTGGACAAGGTCAGAAATCACATGACACCAGGTTATATTCCAACAGGTTTATTTGAAAACACAAACTTTTGGAGTCAAAGGTGTGAACCTTTGATCTTTTACTTATAAATTCCGTGTCTGATCCTACCTTTCTCACTAACACCTAAAGGACTGAGGCTCTAAAAGCTTGAGTTTCAAATAAACCTGTTAGACTCTAACCTGGTGTTGTGTGATTTCTGACCTTGTCTACCTCATTAGCACATCGAGAGACTGGACTCGTCCTTCAACTGAAAGGGAATGAATACAACTGGCCCACACAGACACTCAATAAGCAACTGCATCATTGTGAAATGGTTCAAATTGTCCTTCAAAATGCTCTTCATCAAAATGTGAGCACCAATGGTCCTGGCCTGCATCCCCACTTCTGGGGCAAAATCAAGAGTGGACAATCATGGCACCTTATTTTGTAACAGCTTTAAGGTACTAGGTGCAACATTCCTTTCACAGAAGGCCTCATCAAACAAAATTTGTCACGAAGCTACTGGACAGATGACCAAAAGCTTGGCCAGAGAGCTAAGTTATATGGAGCGTATTAGAGAAGGGCAGATTTACCGAAGTAATTCTTGCAACTTACAAACTCATTACTACATAATCCAGACTGATGATGCTAATAACTCCTCACCTCAGATAAATTCTCTAAGGAGAGGGAAAAAAAAAGTTAATAATTCTGATATCTTCTTTTCTCTCAAGACATATTGGACTCAAAATTAACTCTAAATCTGTTTCTCTTTCTCCATAGATACTGCCAGATTTGCTGAGTTTCTCCCAACACTTTTGGTTTTTTTTTTCAGATCTCCAGCAAGTATTTTGCTTTTGCATGAATATTTGTTTATTCCATTCCCTGTCCTTTACTGTCGATGGAGAACAAATGTTAAACAAATCAGACAGGAACAGGAACCCAGGAATCACATTTCATTGGGTAGCTGCCAAGCTTGAGAGGAAGGTTTAAATCAGTTGGGATTTGCAGTCCTGCTTGCTCTGTCGTGAAACATGGAAAGTGCATGTGTGGATGTTGTGAATGGGCAAAGCTATGCTCCCAAGAGTGAACAGAACTGTAAAGACAGGCTTTATGTATCAAGAATTGCTATATTGTAAAAACGTGAAGCAGAAATAATAGACAGGAAGCAGTACTGAGGGAAACAAAGCTATAAAAAGAAAGTATTTTCCTTGAAATACTTTTGGTGATGCAACATTCTACAAATGCATTCGGTGTAAAACGTAAGTGATCAAGAAAAGCTTCAGCAGAATTATGAAATAATGAAATATGAACAACAAAGCCTACAAAGTGACCAGGATAACGTGATGTCTCAACAGCCTCACCATTGTCAGAAGTGCTGTCAATGATAATCCTAAATGTTTTAAAAGACAATAATTCAGTCTTGGTGCTCCCTTGTTT
Organism: Ginglymostoma cirratum; assembly: GCA_024137785.1. Taxonomy (NCBI): domain Eukaryota; kingdom Metazoa; phylum Chordata; class Chondrichthyes; order Orectolobiformes; family Ginglymostomatidae; genus Ginglymostoma; species Ginglymostoma cirratum. The sequence continues at coordinate 24,959,706 of JAHRHZ010000066.1, read as the reverse complement.
AGGCATGATTGTAAACACTTTAAATTTTATTCTTAATCTTAAAAAAGGAACATTATTACAAAGCTATTTTTCAAACCCTTTTGTTTAATTTCACATTGTATAAAAATAACTAATGAGATTTTAGTAAATACAGATTAATTTACCACAGCATCCATTCATAAAGCACAGTCTTGCAATGACTGTCATTTCTTAATTTCATTTTACTTTCTCACACTCTGAAGTGCCATGGAGGGATTTTTATATTAAAAGGACAATATAAACAAGCTTTATGAGGCAAATATTACTGTATGGATAACAAATTAACATGAACGTCCTGTGACCAGTAGACTCCAACCTGAGTTTAAAATTGGTTTGTTACATATTGAACATTCAGTTGCTAAAATCTGTCTGGCAGAAATTTAAGGCCCAGGCAATGTCGTAACTCTCAGGTAGCAACATTAGAGACTGTGAACTGTTTGATGGTTCTTGTTCTTCAGGACAGAAAGTGCCCAGATGCATGGCACACTAACATTGATCCTTTCTACTATAAATGTGGAATCCATAACAGAAGTACATTTTAAAAGTAAGAATATATACCTTTAGAATAACTTGTAAAATCTCTACACCTACTATATGAGTGGTACATTTGGCCTCAACTCCACAGATGCATTGACACAGGTACTGAACTAGTACTCATGAAATTTTCCAAAGATGATTTGGAGCCTTCCTCCTGCGGAGTCGAGGAATAGTTGTGAGCATCTACATCATTCAGCCACTGTGAGGCACTGGAATCTACATGAGATGGTCTTAATCTTCCACCGGCTCCTCTGAACATTCACTGGTCCATCCAACTCTGCGACTTGTCTAATTTGCGCTGTAGGTACCTAGCCCGAGCTTCAGATATAGATTTCTCATCATTTCTCTTTTCCAGTTTCTTTTGGACTACTTCTAGAGTTTGCTCTAAAGGGGTAGTGTGTGGAAAGTTAAAACATTGTCAGTTAAACCCGCAAACAGTAGAGTCACAGCACAGCACAGAAAAATGTCCTTCGGCCCATCGTATCTGCGCCAGTCAAACACAACCACCTAACTATTCTAATTCCATTTTCCAGCATTTTGTCCATAGCTTTGTATAGCTTGGTATCACAAGTGTACATCTAAGTATTTCTTAAATGTTATGAGGGTTTTTGCCTCTATGCCCTTAAAGGCAGTCAATTCCAGATTCCCACCACCCTCTCAGTGTCATAGAGTTATACAGCACAGAAATAGGCCCTTCAGCCCACCACGTCTGTGCCAACCAACAAACACCAAACTATACTACTTCCAATTACCTGCATTTGCTCCATAGCCTCCACCACCCTCTCAGGCAGTACATGCATATTCTATCACCCTCTGGGTGAAAAAAACTTTCCTCGAAAGAATTAATGCCTCACCTTAGACTAATGCCACTGATTTTAGACACATCTGCCATGTGGAAAAGATTCTTATGATCTATCCTGCTTATGTCTCTCTCAATTTTCGATACCTCAATCAGATCCCTCCTCAGCCTCCTCTGCTCCAAGGAAAACAAATCCAGCCTATCCAGTCTCTCCTCATAATGGAGACTTTTCATCCCAGACAGCATCCAAGGGGAATCTCCTCTGTTCTCTCTCCGGTGCAATCACATGCTTCCAATAGTGTGGCAACCAGACTGCACACAGCATTCCAGTGGCCTAACCAATGTTTTATAAAATTGTAACAAGACTTCCCTGTTCCTATATCGTATGCCTCGACTAATGAAGGCAAGCATCCCTTCACCACCCTGTCTACCTGTGCTGACACCTCAGGGGTCTATGGGCTTTTACACCAAGGACCCTTTGTTCCTCTCCCTAGAGTCCTACCATTCATTGTGTACATCTTCCCTTACTATACCTATCAAAATGCATCACCTCACACTTTTCAGGATTAAATCCCATCTGCCAAATTTACCAGCTGATCAATATCAGACTTGCCTGAGACCACCCCCTTCACCATCAACAACACCAAGTTTCATGTCGTCTATGAATTTACTAATTATACCTTCTACATTATATCTAAGTTGTTAATGTACATAACCAACTTCAAGGGTCCCAGCTCTGATCCCGGCAGTACACTACTGGTCACAGGCTTCCAAACACAAAAAACGACTCTCCACCATCATCCTTTGCCTCCTATTTGCAAACCAATTTTGGATGCTGCTTGGCCTGCAGTGTTCATCCAGCTCTACACCTTGTTATCTTGGATCCGGTTTGCCAACTTGCCTTGGATCACATGGGCTCTTACTTTTTTGGTCCAGCCTTCCACGTGGGGCCTTGTCAAAGGCTTTATCGAGGTCCATGTAAACCACATCTATCGTGTTCCCTCAACAATATATTCAGTCACCTTTTCAAAAAGGTCAATTAAATTTGTCAGATAGGATCTCCCTCTCACAAATCCATGCCAATTATCCCTGATCAATCCCTGTCGTTCCACATGTTGATTAATCCTATTTATCAGAATTTTTCCAATAAATTTTGCTTACCATTGACATCAGCCAACCAGTGTATAATTACCTGGCCTGTCCCTGCTGCCCTTCTTGAACAAAGTAACCGCATTAGCTATCCTCTAGTCATCTGGCACTCCACCTGTGGCCAGCGAAGTATTAAATATCTCGGTCAGCGCCCCAGCAATCTCCGCCCCGGTCTCCCATAGCAGTCTGGGACATCTCTCATTTAGTCCTGGGGATTTATGCACCTTTATGTCCACTTAAAAATCTAATACCTCCTCCTTATTAATCTTAACATGCTCTAGAATCTCAACATCCCAACCAAAATCCCTGGTAACAATGTTTTTCTCCTTTGTGAATACAGATGAGAAATATTCATTTAAGACTTCACCCACATCCTCTAGCTGCACGTACAGATTACCCCTTTGGTCTCTAACAGGCCCCAGTCATTCCATGGTAATCCTGTTACACTTAACATACTTAAAAAATGCCCTGGGATTTTCCTTAATCCTATCTGCCATGATATTTTGTGGCCTCTTTTTGCCCTAATATCCTTTTTTAAGCACCCCCTACACACTACAGTTTAAAATACGCTGTACCTAACGTATGTTTCCTTCTTTTTGTTTATCAAACTCCCGATATGCCTTGACATCCAGGGTTTCCTGGACTTGCTGCCCTTGCCTTCACTCTGAGGGGAACACAATGGCCCTGAATTCTTAATATACAAATGTAGACTTATCTTCAAGTAGCTGCTCCCATTCTATGTTTGCCAGATCCTGTCTAATATCATTGAAATTTCCCTTTCCTCAACTTAGACACTTAACTTCTGCATCACCTTTATCCCTTACCTGAATGACTTTGAAACTTAGAGAGTTGTGGTCACTACCCTCAAAATACTCAGCCAATGAAACTTCAACCACGCGACCAGCTTCACTCCCTACAATTAGCTCTAGCACCGCCCTGTCTCTAGCAGAACTACCTACGCACTGGCGCAAAAAGCTGTCCTGGCTGCACTTTAAAACATTCACCCCATCTAATCCTTTCACACTAAGGTGATCCCAGTTAATGTTGGCAAATCTGAAATCCCTTACAACTATAACTATTTCTCCTGCATCTTTCTGTGATATGCCTACATACCTGCTCCTCTGTCTTCCTCTGACTATTGGCAGGCCTGCAGTATAATCCCAACAAAATAATCACCCCTTTTTACTTCTAAGCTGAACCCAAATGTCCTCATTTGAACATCCTCCCTTATAACTGTAGTGATGTTTTCATTTATCAATAATGCAATGCCTTTACATCTCTTACATTACAGTATCCCACCAGAAACGTCTATACCCTTGAATGTTGAGCTGCCAGTCCTACCCTTCCTTCAACCACGTCTTAAGTACTGCAACAATATTGTATTTTCACATGCTGATCCACATTTCCTCACGTCCACTCTGAACCTCCTAGGTTTTACCTTAAAGCTATGCCCCTTCGTCATTGACCCCTCCACCAGGGGAAAAGTTCCTTCCTGTCTACCTTGTCTATGCCCTTCATAATTCTAGACATCTCAATCACGTCCCCCCTTAGTCTCTTTCCCATCGAGGAAAAGAGCTCCAGTCTGTCCAACCTCTTTTTGGAACTAAAACTTCCCAGCCCAGGAAACATCCAAACTCCTTTGCACCCTCTCCAGTGCAAACACATTCCATTTATAAATGTGAATTCCAGAACTGCACACAGCTGCCAGGACCTTGCCAATGTTTTATACAATCTCTGCTCTTAAACTCTAAGTCTTGGCCACAAAAGGCAGATATACTCTCCACCTTCTTAACCACTTTATTCACCCGTCCTGATACCTTCAGGAACATACACACCAAGTGATTGTCAGCACTTCTCAGTGTCTTACTGATCATCATGTATTCCCTTGTCTTGTTTGTCCTGCCCAAGTGCATCATCTCACACTATCCAGATTGAATTCTATTCCATTAATATCAGTAGTGCTCAGCATTTCTGGTCACAGTTTAACTCTTGGTTCAGACATTTCAAAACTAAACACAGTAAGCTTCCATGAGAAATCAGTGATAAACAATATCTCATGCCCAGTGCAATGCTGAACGGCAGAGGAAGGGGGCGGTACCCAGGTTTGCTTTCTGCTGTGTGTGGAGTTAGCTGTTACCCGAAGAGCCAGCTTTTGAGGTGCTACATTTAAGAATTGACCTGAGTATCTCTGGGCAAGGAAGGGCAGTGGGATGGAGTTGTAATACATCCATTATTCCTGCTCTCACTTGCTATCTGATGGCTTCTACTGGGAAGTGCATGGATCCACACAGAGACATACGTTCAAGTAGCTGTATAATATTACGTGTTAAGCCAAGGCAAGCAGTACAAGGGCGAAGCATCAAAGGGCAAAAAGTGTATACGGAACTGTGTACTTTTCAGGTCATTTTCAGGTTGGCAAGTTGTAAGAAGTGGAATGTTACAGCAATCAGTTCTGGGCCCTCAAATATTCACAGCCACATCAATAACAATTGATGAAGGGAACAAAGGTACACTTGTTAAATATGTTGATGACATATGATAAGCAGGAAATTAAATCATGAAGAGGACATAAGGGGTCTAGGTTAAGAGAGTGGGCAAATAATGTTTGACAGATGGAGTATAATATGGGAAAATATGAACCCATCCACTTTGATAGAACCTGAGGAGGAGCGATACTGGACTCGAAATGTTCACTCTGATTCTTTCTTTACAAACGCTGCCAGAAAGGGTTGGGTTAGGATTTCTCCAGTATTCTCTGTGATCGTTCAGGTTTCCAGCATCTGTAGTATTTTACTTTTATTTGCTGTTGTGTGCAGTAATTTGGCATTTTACATTAAGCAGCTACATATCCCAAGTTATCTTTAATTTGTTCAGTTTTCAGCTGCAGGAAAACAATGTTTGACATAAGATTTTGAATGGTGCACCATGACTCATTCACAAGTGCGATATCAGGATGGATTTAACCAACTAACACAAGTTACAAAGGTGGCAGTGGGTGAGGGCACAGAGTGACACCAAACCTGATAGGTTAGACTCTGCTAGGGGAGGCGTGGAATGCGATTCTTGCTTCTGATCACCAGTAAATGCCAGGAGAGAAAGCAATTGGAATGAGACGAATAACTGGCCAAAGCTCCCAAATCCATGGCTTTCATCCTTTCAGTAGGAGGTCGACGGATGCTGGTGCATGGAAACAGCACCAGTTCCATGTTACACACAACATTCATCCAGCTCAGGTTTTCCTTCACCAATGCTGAGTCAAAAATCCCAGAGCGCCCTCACTGATAGCACCTTCACCACACAGGCTGCAGTGGTTCAATAAGACAACTCGCTGCTACCACCTCAAGGACATTCGTGGGGTGGGGGTTGTTTTGAAGTAGGAGGAGGAGCTCACCTGATTGTTTTTTGGTCTTGTTTAATGCCTCTTTCTGCTGGGTCGTGCTCCCTGCCACCTCATCCTTTGCTATGCTGCTCAGCTGGTACACGTCAACCTCATGTAACTTGGGCAGCAGACCCTTCACCCACTCATAACGGACTGGGCATAGCGTTCGCACGTAAATCTTCGACGTGACTATAACATCATGAAAGATGATCCAATCGAGCTGGCTTTCTTGATCAAACAGCTGGGAACAAGTTTGAGAAAGCTACAGTAATGCGATTTTCAAAAAATTCTTTTTCAAAATTTACTTTGTACTTCCCGCCATACAATATTCTCAACTCAAGGAGGATCTACCCCTATCCTCTACCTGGATCTAGACTCCTCACTATCTGTCACTTTCTTTAGCCCAACAACCCATTGATAACATTGTGCCTTCTAATTCTGGGCCCTTGTGTATCCCCATATTCTTTTTCCCCCACCAACGGCAGCAGTGCCTCTAGCTGTCCAGCTCCTAAGGTTTGGAATTTCTGCCCCCTTCGATGTTGCTTAAAACCTATCTCAATGACCAAGCTTTAGGTCACTGTAATAACATCTCAATTGCTTTGCTTAATTATGCTTGAGAGAGGCTCCATGGGACCTTTAATAACGTGGAAGGCGCTATATAAATGCAAATTTAGCTCAGCTCCTTGAAAACTCACTGGGCACGTGCACAAGAGATGTATCGCAGAATTACAGAATCATGGAAGGAAGCCATTCGGCCTGTCATGTTCATGCTGGCTTTCTGTTGTTGCTCAGCTAGTCCTATGTCCCTCCTTTATCCTGTATCTTTACAACTCGTTTTCTACTTCAGGTGATTATCAAATCCTCTTTTGAAAGGTGTGACTGCATTTGCTTCGTCTACTCTTGGGCAGTGCGTTCCAGATCTTAACAACTGCTTGTGTAGAAATATATATCCGCACACAGCCACTGCTTCTTTTTAAAAAAAAAACTAATTACTTTAGTGTGTTCTGGTTCCTGACCCATTTACCAATGGGAACAGTTTCTCCCAGGTTACAAGCCACTATAAAACCACGTGGGCTATGGTCTTATTGTCTACCTTTTCCAGTTTCATGATTTTGAGTATCTCAATCAATTCTCTTCCTAACATTCTTTTCGGGAGAACAGCCCAGTTTCTCTCATCTATCCACAAAACTGGAGTCCCTCACCCCACGAACCATTCTCCAAATTCTTGATAAATTCAAGATAAATTCAATTACAATACATTACATACGATGGAAGATGGATGAATGTGGACAGCTGATCCGTGTCCATCCATGGTGTGAAAGGTTTTACCCACAGACCTGCAAGGACATACACCAAATGTTACTCGTAACATTTAAACTTTGTCAGGTCATATACACTCCAAATCCTCATTATTCAACGGGGGATGGGGCACGGACCTCCCGGTGTAATAGAAAATGTGCATACTGCCACGATGTAAGTCTGTCACCCACTGTGAAGGGCTGTGTAACCAGACAGGACGAGTGAATGGGAAATAAAAACAAAAACAATACAAAATAAAATCAGGTGAGGCTGACATCATGACTACTTGGTTCTGCGATTAAGAGGTGTCAGTACATTCGACAGGCAACCTGTGCCAGCCCTTTAAAAGCAAAATTCCCCTGATGTTGGGAATCTGAAATAAAACAAAAAGTACCAGAGAAACTCAACAGCATCTGTGGAGAGAGAAATACAGTTAACTTTTTGAGTTTGGTACGATTCTTCTTCAAAACTCCTGAAGAGGTCATACGGGAAACGAAACGTTAACTCTGTTAACGAAGGTGAGGGAGAAACCAGGCAGATGGGAGCACCGCTCCCTCTCCATTGCAGGTAAAAACCTGGTCATCAGCTGTGAGGCACTCTTAGCTTCCCTAGATTGGGGGGGGTGTACCCAACACTACCCTCATCCTGATGGACACCTTTGTGTGCAGCTGCATCAAACTGCGTATAGGCCACTGGTACACAAATACTAAGTGTCACTCTGCACTGAGGTTCGACCTGTTCCCACTTTCATGAAAGATCGCCCTGCTTTCATTGACATGGAATGCTCCAAGTAGTTGGACCTGTCCCTTATGGAAAAATCTGTGAAAGAAAACACTTTTGACCACCTCTCCATCAGGAAGTGGTCAGCATGTAACATCCTTGTGACACCGAAGGAAAAGGAGAGGGCGGATCCTGCCACGTGGTTCCCCCAGCAGACTGTAAGTCATTTGGCAGAATGCCTCATCACCAGAACTTTCCAACAAGCACCAAGACATCGCAGGCTCTACGTGTGAGATCCTTCTTATACACCTGGTCTCTGTGCACCACCTGCACACTGCCCTCAAAGTGGCAGAGTTGGGTGTGGTGGGGGGGTGACTGTCACACATCTCCTTTTGGAATGTGCCTTTGCAAAGGATGTCTGGAGGAAGATGCAATGGTCTTTGTTGAGGTTCATCTTGAGCAGCTCCGTAACAAGGGACACTGTGTTCCCCGGGACACACACTGTGACAAACATCACTGTGTCTGGAGGACCGTCATCTCGGTGAAAGATGTTCTTTGGTCTGCCTGAAACTTGTTGGACTTCCAGAGTAAGGAGTTGACCTCAACTGTGTGTTGCAGACTGACACACTCCAAAGTCCAAGACTGTGTGCAGAGGGACGCACTAAAGCTGCTACCAAAGTAAGGTGGGGGAAGATCAGCGTCTTGAGGTCTCTCTGCAGAAGTACAATGAGGGTCCGTTCAGTTATCAGACACTCCTGATGCCTCAGATACATGTAAATGGTACCTTGCTTAATTAAGAAATGCCTTTGGGTTTGTTGTGACTATCGAGAGAGTAAAACTTCAATGTTTGTGCTTTTTCTTCTGTACATAAAGACTGTACAAATTTGAACTGCATTAGTAACTGCATGTACATGAAAGATTTTTTCATGAATAAAGTATATTCTTGCAATATAAAATAAATTAGATAGCACTGATGTGTCTCACCTTGACGAAAGAAAAATTAAAGAATGAAAAGAAACCTGGTCCCATGGGGTAAGCGAGAGTCAGGAATCTCTGGCCAGTCTGAGGAGCTGCCTGCTTACCTTCTGGCCACATTGCAGAAATACCCAGCACACAAGCACCTTCTCAGCAGCTCAGACCTGGAGCCATTGAAGGTCTCTGAGGGAAAGTCCTTCTTCTGCAGATAATGACAAAGATATGGACGTTTGATTAAATTTTAAGCAGCAGGTACAACAGTCCAAGTGAAGCAAGTGAGTGAGGGAGTGCAAACAAACAAGAGTCAGTGACAGAAAATGAAGAGGAACAACTTTTCTTCACTGGCAGCCTTCAAAAATAGTTTTGAAGCTGAAATTCGATTACAAGAGACACTTGACCACTCTCACCTGTTTCAGTTTATCGAGTATTTCTCGTAGCTGTGTCTCTACGCTAAATGCAGTCTTCATCGCTCGCCAGTGGATCCAATGTTGACGGCACCAGGAAGCCGGCGAATCACTGAGGGTGAAGATCACATGTCAGCACGCACAGGAACGGGGCACTGCAGCAGGTCGACAACAGCCGAGAATTAGCAGCACCTAAAAATCTCTGGATCGAGGGCTAGAACGCACACAGCATTGTCCCAGATTTCATCCAAATCCTTTCCTGACGGTGTCATACACACCTTGCCTAAGGGGTCATCCTTTGGGTCCAGTGAATTCTGGCAGCTACTCAACCACAGGGGGCTTCATAGCCGTGCTATGCTCCTGTCACTCAAGGTCTGAACACTTCCCCAACAGTGATTAGCAAACAGAAGCTCTTGACAGTCTTCCCCACTTCAACAAGGAGCACACAGAATAATCAAGGCAATCCTGTTAAGACCAGTTAACAGAGTGCAGGCTACTTCTTTGATGGGCCCCTAAAGGCCAGCACCATGTCAGCTGGTGGATGTACTTGGCAAACCACTGCAGTGTTGCACAGTGTGCCAGACTTTTGGAAACTCAAATCCTTAATGCAGGCTGACGCTCCCAGCACAGCACTGAGGGACTGCTGTTATTTGAATGAGATGAATGAATCTGTCAATTAGGAGCAGGAGGGGATCATAACGCCCCTTCAGCCTGCTCTGCCATTCAATAAGATCAAGGCTGCTCTGATCGTGACCTCAACCCCACATTCTCACCTAATCCCGTCCACCTTTGACTCTCTTGATCTACCTATCTCTGCCTTAAAAATATTCAACGATGCTACCTCCATCACTTTCTAGGGAGGAGAGTTCCGAAGGGTCATGACTCTCAGAAAAAAAAAAGAACTCCTTCTCATCACCATATTAAACTCTGTCCTTCTTAAACATTAAATCCAGGTTCCCAACATTAACTACACTTCAAAATAGTTTAATTGCCTGTAAAGTGCATTGAGACTTCCCAAGATCCCAACAGATATCAGAGAAAAGCAGGCCGTACTTTTTTTTTAATTGCCTTTGAGAAGTCCCTGATCTCCATCGATTTAGAGACAGCTAAGTTCAGGATTCCCCACCTCTCCTGTCTACTACAAGGAAATGCTCTCACAAGCCCAAGCATTCTGTACTTCCCTCTCTGTCCTGGTTAAGCTCAGTCAGCCTCCTCAACACATTGCCCACTCCACGCTTACCTCGCTCTGCACTTCTCGAATACGTTGAGTAAGGTGACAAAGTCATTGCTGCCTCCAGCCTCCAGCGCCAGTTCCCGGTGCCTCAGCTCGGCTTCTTGCTGTTTCTCCGGCTTCCCTGTAGCAACAGGGCACAGGATCTCAGCCCACTGTCCTCCTGACCAGCTGGCCAAACCCAACCCACACGTTTTTTTTCCATGACAGAAAGAACGGCCAGCCATTCAGCCCATCGAGCCTGCTCCTTTGCTCATGGCAGATCTGGTCGTGGCCTTAACTTCACTTTCCTGTCTGTGCCCCAGAACTCTCGTCTCTATTGTCAATCATTAATCTGTCTAATTCAGCCTTGACTATATTCAATGACTCAGTTTTCACTGCTCTGGGGGGAAAAGTACTCCAAAGACTAATGACCCCTGAGAGAAGAAATTTCTCTTAATTCCCATTTTAAATAACACACCCTTATTCTGAAACTCTCTTAATTCTAAACTCCCCTACAGGGGGGAAACATCCTCTCAGCATCCACCCTGTAAAACCCCTTTGTTGTAATAAGATCATCTCTCATTCTTTTAAACTCCCAGCCTGTCCAACCTTTCCACACAAGATTAATCCTGCCATCCCAGGGACCAGACTGGTAAACCTTCAATGAACTTCCTTCAATGTAAATAAATCTTTCCCAAAGTAAGGTGGCCAAAACAGCACACTCCATCGCTACTTGTCACAGTTTCAAAAGGTTTGAGATTGAGATTGGTTTTCCCATTATCACAGTTGTGATACTGTGCCTCGCCCCATGGATGACATGGGGCTACCATCTCTCAATGAACCAACTCTGAGCTGGGTAGCGGTGCACCCAGATTTGCTCTCTCTACAATCAGTCCTGCCCCTGCTGGATGCCTCCCTGCTGTGTGCAGCTTTGTGTTCCTCCTGCCGGTAATGTACCATTACCAAATCTCCTGTCCTTCTATTTTCCTGCAGCTTCAAACTTTCCCCAGGGTGTGGACCACTTTCTCTCCCCATACCTCCAACAATCCACCCACCTAGAGGTCTCCAACTGATATCTAAGCAATTGTTCTTCACACCGAAGACTCTTTAAGGAACCTCAACGGAGGGTGAACTCGGAGGGGTTGGGGGTAGGCAGTGAAAAGGGGTAAGAGGCAGTTGTCATGTTGGGTCCTATATGACTCTAACACAGGCCCATGTAGCAGTGGTTTTTGGGCAGCAAAGAGTTCCATTCTTGCTTGGCCCAGTTTTTCTCTTCAGTACAGCAAGCCTTTGAGGAGGACTGTAGCACTATGGCCACCTGTTGATGTTCACTCAACAATTATAGTATGTTATTTCTCAGGCAAAGGTACACACAGCTGTACTTGGAGCTTTTATACAAGTGTCACATACATGATTTACTCCCAGTTGTGAGTTCCTGCACTAAGTTGTTGCGTCAGAAAGTCACCAACGTTGGATGGGCTCTCACACCTAGTCAGAAGGTCATGGGTTCAAGCCTTATTATAGAAATCTGAACCTATTACATAGGTTAGTGTTTAAGCGCAGTTCTGAAGGAATTCTGCATCGGAGAAGTTTAACTGTCTGATTAACTAATAAAAATTCAATTCAAAGCAGACGATTTTCCTGATTCTGTTAGAGGATCTCCAAACTTCTTTGTGAAATATAGACCAAGACTCGAAAGCTTTGGTGGAGTTGGTTTGACATTTGCCACAGGTCTTACAGCTCCACTCTGAACAATTTCCCCATCCCACTTCATGCTGGCTGGCTCTTTTTTACATAGACATCTAAGCATTTGTTAATCAACCTGTTCAGAGATGTTATAACATACCTCAGAAACAGGTAGGACTTTAAGCCAGGCATCCTGGCTCAGAGGTGTGGACACTGCCACTGCACCAGAAGAGCCCTAGGCATCTAAGTATAATTATCTAACCAACAACCAACATTTGTTTACCTATTACCCTCAGTGAGTAGATATTTAGAATCCATTAACAGAACCCATTTGATGTTAACACATTCCTCCAGCAACCAAAACCAAAAACATAATAAACTGCATTCACATAGCATCTTTTTAGGGTATGTTTTCATGAAATGTTGGTGTCACAGGTTTGGTCAGCATTCATTGACTCTTAACTGTCCCCTAAACAATCACATTGGAGTCACACGTAAGGCAGACTGGGTAAGGTCAGCAGACTTCCCTCCCTAAAAGAAACAAGTGAACCAGATGAGATTTTTTATGATAATCGACAATGGTTACATGCTGCTAATTCAAACGGGTTGTTAATTCCAGATTATTATTGCATTCAAATTTCACCTTCAAGAAAGGTGGGATTTGAACTAATATCCCAGAACATTAGCCTGGGATTCTGGATTACTCGTCCAGTGACATTATCACTACCCCACCAATGCCCCTCTTTACTGTAGCAAAATGCCCATGAATTGGCCAGCCATTTCATCGCTGTAAAATCCTGTAGTGTATAAAGCGTACAGTATAAAGTGCAGAGTATAAAGTACTTTCCTCCGCGTTAACAATGGCTGCAGCTCAGTTTTTGGGGGTGACATGATAAGTTGCAAGGTCTCGTTCAAGAGATTCTTCCTCAGTGCCATTTTTACCTGGTCGAATGAAAACGCTTTCCACTGAAAGCATTGCAGCGACTGGAAGCAGAAGATATTCGCAGCCTATGGCTGCCGCTTTAATCAGTGCCCGGGTCAGAGACGGCCGGAGAGGAAACTCAACCATCAGCCGCCCCAGTTTGGTCACACAGCCTGTCCTGAGAAAAGAAGAAACAGAAACAAGCAATGATTAGCAAAGATAACACAGTGTGGAGCTGGAGGAGCACAGCGGCCAGGCAGCATCAGAGGAACAGGAAAGTTGACGTTTCGGTCAGGACTCTTCTTCGGAAGAAGGGTCCTGACCCAAAACGTCAACTTTCCTGCTCCTCTGTAGCTGCCTGGCCTGCTGTGCTCCTCCAACTCCACACTGTGTGACTTCTGACTCCAGCATCGGCAGTTCTTACTATCTCTGAATAATTAGCAAAGACTCTGCGAGTGCTGACCACTGGCTAGTCCCTCAGGTGAATGTTAAAGATTGAAAGATACTATTCCCAAAAGAGTTGTGGTGTTCTCTGCACTGCCCGGGACAATATTAACATCACCAAAACAGATTAGCTGTCCATTAGGAGGTGGCAATGGTGTGTGGGAAATGTCACTGAACTAGCCACTTCCTGAGGCCCAGTTTATCAGGTGCTAGTGCCATTTAAGTACAAATAACAAAATCTGGAATCAACAGCTAGTGCCGGCAATAGTGACTATGCAACCATCATCTATTGTCGGTGTGAACCTACCCAGTTCACTAATGTATTTTAGGGAAGGAAATCTGTCAGCCTTAGCCAGCCTGGCCAACATGCGACTCCAGAGTCTCTGCAATAATGGTTGCTCCTAATTGCCCTCCAAAGTGGCCAAGCAAAACACTCAGCTCAAGGGCACTTGGGGTGGACAACAAATGCTGGTGTTGCCAGCACTGCCCACATTGCATAAAAGACTAAGAAAAAAAACTAATTGCTGTTTGTGGGATCTTGCAGTGAAAAAAAAGGCCATCATCTTTACAACATTCTGACAACGCTTTGCGATGTCCTGAGAATGTGAAAGGTGTTCCATAAATGCAAGTCTTTGTCTTTTATTGGAGAAGAGTGAACAGGATGTCAACCAGGGTTACATGACACTCTTTAAGCAACTCAGGACTATTAAAGGAGGGAGCATAGGGGTCCTCAATGGATGAATCATTGTGTTATTGATTAATATGGACCTCCAGTATGGTCTTGGGTGAGCCAGCTGTCTTCTGTTAACAGGGTGGGGTGGGCAGCTTATGTTTGCTTCGAAGTCCAGAGTGTGGTGGATGATTTAACTAACAATTGTGGTTCCTTAAATAATATCAGACAAGCCTGAAATATTCAAATGGTTATTCAGCAATTTTAAGAGAAAGACAGTATAACATTGTGGACACATGTTTTAGGCGAGTGTCAGTTGGCAGCACATTTTGTCACTGTGTTCGAGGGTTGTGGGATTATCCCCGGGACACAAGCTCATATTCTAGGATGACATTTGCAATGCTGTTTAGACGAGCATGGAGTCAGTTTTGGAGTTAGTCACTCACCTGTCAATAGCATCATTCTGGTAGAGGTTCTTCAGTGCCTCCAGGATGTGCCTCTCCTCTGGGCTGTCAAGGTAAGGAAACCTAAGGAGTCACCGAACAAAACATACTCAGGAAAGTGGAAAACTTCACATAGAACAACGGTGTCGCTTAGCTGGTTGTGCAAGGAACTGGGTTGAGAGGCTCAGGGCCACGCTGCCACATGCGGGAAGACCATCACCACCTCCCCCACCCCCGTACTGATCTCAATGGAAGGGTTGCCATAATTGGTGTCTCCTTGTTGTCCTGGAAGGGGGTGAGATCAGAAGATGGAACTTACTATTCACTCCCTACCTGAGCGAGGAGGCTCTACAATAATCCAAACAACAAATCTGCCTTCCTCACACAGGAACCAAGATCTGCCACTCCTACTAACCATGCTGTCCTCACTGGGTTAATGCTGGGCATTGCGAGTTTCGCCCGTGCAGTTCAAGCTGATTAAGCTCCAGCCAGACCCTCAGTACTGGCCAGAAGGGGACTCCCTGAATCCCAGCTCTGCCAAATTCCAGACCTGGGTTAAGTGAATCAGGCCTGGAAGGGGGAAGTCTGCACCTCATTTCATAATGCAAAGTCTAACCAGGGGCTCAGGAGACTCTTAATTTTGTGACTGGCATGCACACAAACCGAGGCAACCAGCCAATATAAAAAAATAAACAAAATACCCTCAGTGCCCATTAGACAGCTCACAACTCGGCACTATTCAATGATATCTGCTGGAAAGTACTTGTGGATGGACACTTGGATTGTGCTCAACGTGATGCTTTCCATTGTTGGCAATCCTGCTGCTCCTCATTCATGAAATTTGGACCCTGGGATGAAATACCTTCAGGAGACTTTTATGGATAAGATATTTTCCTGAGCACATTAATATAATGTTGTTTGATGAAACCCATCTACAAGTCTCACTGTAGGATACCAATCACAAGCTTAGGCAACAGCCGTTAATGTCAAAGTCAGGATGCTTGGGAGGTTCTGAGCAGAGATCAAGGAGATCCCCGAAGAGACTGAAAGCAGCTGGAGCCCTAGACTTTGAAACTTTGCTGATTTGTCACAGTTATACTGGCATGAAGGGAACTCTCTGTGAGAAAAGTATTCAACAGGAGAGAGTAGGGTTTGGTCCATTGGGATTCAATACAATGGAAAGAAAAGGAATTTGATTAATTCAGACTCTACAGTAATTGCACACCAGCTCCAGATCTCTGCAACTGCTTGTCCGTAACTGGTTACCACAAAATCTCTACTTCATACTTCATACACATGGAACGTCATAGAGTCATACAGCACAGAAACAGACCGTTCAGTCCAATTTATCCATGCCAACTAGGTCTTCTAAACTAAACTAGTCCAATTTGCTTGCATTTGGCCCATTTCCTTCTAATCCATATCCAAATGTCTTTAAATATTGTAACTGTACTTGCATCTACCACATCCTCTGGCAGCTTATTCCATATACGTACCACTCTCTGTGTTTAAAAAAAAGTTACCCCTCAGGTCTCTTCTAAATCTTTCGTCTCTGACCTTAAAACTATAGCCTAGTTTTTGTGAATACCCCTACCTTAGGGAAAAGACCTCTGCTATTCAGCTTATCCATACCCCTCATGATTTTATAAACCTCTATAAGGTCACCCCTCAACATCCTATGCTCCAGAAAAAAAGTCCCAATCTATCCAACCTCTCCTTATAATGCAAACCCTCTAATCCTGGTCACATTCTTGTAAATCTTTTCTGTGCATTTTCCAATTTAATAATATCCTTCCTATAGAAGGGTGACCAGAACTGTTACGCAGTACTCCAAAAGTGGCCTCAACAAAGTCCCAACTCCAATAATTAATGCTCTGACCAATGAAGGCAAGCGTGCCTTTATCACCACCTGTGTCTACCACATGTCTACCGGTGATGCCACTTTCAAGGAACTACGTACCTGAACCCCTAGGTCTCTCTGTTCAACAATACTCCCCAGGGCCCTACCATTAACTGCGTAAGTTCCTGCACTTGGTTTGCCTTACCAAAATGCCACACCTCTATCTAAATTAAACCGCATCTGCTACTCCTCAGCCCATTGGCCCAGCTGATCAACATCCCAGTATACGCTTAGAAAACCTTATTCACAGAGAGGGTCTGGCTGCAAACGATATCCTCTACCTCCGTAGCAAAGGGGGAGCAGGAAGAATGGAAATAGTGGTCGAACTACATTACCCTATAACATTGTTCACACCAAGACACTTCAGGGTAAGGATCACAAATGATAAACTTGTTCTTTGGATCTCTGGGACCATGTGATCAGGCATACACATCTCCCAGAACTGTTTGCTGTAGATCCTGTAACATTTTCCAGCTGATGTCCTCCCAGCTCTTCCTGCTCGTTGCACAGCTTCACTCCTGCAACAGGCAATTGCAAAGGGGTTAAGGCTGTGAACTGGAAAGAACTTTTAGCTTAAATAATATCAGACAACATTCCAGTGATGTGTTGTGGAATCAAAACACTCTTTTCGGTTCAATGTACTAACTGCTAACTTTAAATTGCTTTTAGATTTTGCGTACAATAGAAAAATAGGAAATAGAGGCCATTCAGCCCACTGAGCCTGCTCCACCATTCAAAAAGAGAGCTGATCATCTACCTGCATGCCAATTTATCCCCATAACCTTTAATGTCATTTGTCCCCAGGGTGAATAGGGAGAGCTTCGGTGTACTAGATTGTAGCTGAATATGAACAGATAGATGTGGAAGTGTTGGAAAAGGTACAGAGGAGATTTACCAGGATGTTGCCTGGAACGGAGGTAAGGTCTTATGAGGAAAGGTTGAGAGAGCTAGGGCTTTTCTCTTTACAACGACGAAGGATGAGAGGTGAGTTGATAGAGGTGTACAAAATGACCAGAGGTATAGATAGAGCGGACAGCCAGAGACTTTTTCCTAGGGTGGAGGTAGCTATTATGAAGGGGCATAGTTTTAAAGTGAGTGGAGGTAGATATAGGGGAGACATCAGAGGTAGGTTCTTTACTCAGAGTGTGGTTGGGACGTGGAATGCATGGCGGGAGAGGGTAGTGGAGTCGGCCTCATTAGGGGCATTTACGTGGCTATTAGATAGGCATATGGATGATAGTATAAGGTAGGGGTGGAGGTTAGATAGACCATAGGTTTAGAGTAAAAGTTCGGCACAACATCGTGGGCCGAAGGGCCTGTACTGTGCTGTACTATTCTATGTTCTAGATACATGCAGATATTGTATCATACCAGGCAGATGAAAAGTTACATGGACACATTGTTCCAGGAGGAGATGATGCTCCCTGGGTTAGGTAATTCAGTCTAGAATT
This sequence comes from Ginglymostoma cirratum, assembly GCA_024137785.1. Lineage (NCBI taxonomy): Eukaryota > Metazoa > Chordata > Chondrichthyes > Orectolobiformes > Ginglymostomatidae > Ginglymostoma > Ginglymostoma cirratum. The sequence continues at coordinate 24,941,697 of JAHRHZ010000066.1, read as the reverse complement.
AGCATTAGGTTTATTGACATGTGTACTCAAGTACAAAGTACAAGGGTACAGCAAAAGGTGTACAATATCGCCACACATGGCACTATCTTAGGTACTAAAATAGATTAGGTCCAAAAATAGAGAAATAAAGAGAAAATGCGAAACATTCTACATTACAGCTCTTCATCGTCTAAATTAGGAAGATAAATAAATAAAGTTAAAAGATAACCATTACAGTCCTTTTATACGTGGGCAGCGTATCATGCATGTGTGGCATCTTCACGTGAGGCACATATAGCAGGATCCAAGTGGTAGGGTTTAAGGAGTCTCGGTCCCTGTAAATGTCCAACAGTTAGGAGGTTTTTGCAAGCTGTGTGAGCAAGAATGGGAACTGCAAGGTGGGTTACTGCATTGGTCACAACACCGTGCTACAGGTAGCCATTCAAATGCGAGGGAGGAAATAATAAGCAAAGTGGTAGCAGACAGAATAGTTAGAGGGATAAAATACTGTTCTTGGCAGCCATTTGCATGAGTTCTGAAGGCTGAAACAAAAACAGAAATTGCTGGAGAAACTCAGCAGATCTGGCAGCATCTATAGAAAGAAAGTAGAGTTAACGTTTCAAGTCTGGTGACCCTTCTTCAGGTTCTGCAGCAATTGCTGTTTCAGACCTTCTGCATGAGCAGTTCTGAGAGTTTCTATTTAGTCCCAAAGGTTACGTTGACTGCCTGGAACCTGCGTTAAGGATACCTCCTCAGGACTGGGGAGAAACTGGAAGTGGGAGGGGAAGGGTTCAGTTGTCTTTGTCCTTGTGGGTGCTAATGAAATTAATAAGACTAAAAAAGATTCTGTTGAAAGATTTTGAGCAGTTAGCAGTTAAAGTAAATACACAAGTAAATAAAAGCATTGGACAAGTGAATTCAAGGAGTCAAATGCATAGCTCAAAGATTGGTCAAAGGAGGAATGGGTTTCATGGAGCACTGGCTCCAATACTAGGATAGAATGGCCTGTTTCCAATGGTACAGCTTCACTTGAACAGTGTTCAGAACCAGTGACCTGGTCAATTGAATAACTAGGGCTATGGAGAGGGTTTTAAACAAACTAGTTGAGACTGGATTTGGGAGAGGGGAAATGTAGGCCTACACTGCAATAGGATATCACAGCATTACAGGGCAGCTATTTGTATAATGATGCTTAAAGGGGAGACTGGAAGGGGCAGGGTACAAATATAGAAAAACAGTAATAATTATGGGTAAAGGGGGAGAAAAATGACAAAAGGCAAAGCCGCTTTATTTAAATGTGACAAATTTATTAGAATCCTTTGAGGAGGTAACAAATAAGATAGACAATGGGGAAACAGTAAGTGTAATGTATTTGGATTTATAAAAGAGTTCAGTAAGGTATAATACATTAAGCTACTTAATAAGATACGAGTCGGTGGTGTTGGGAGTAGTCTAGTCACACAGACAGAAGACTGGCTAAATGATAGAAAACATATTTGAGATAAGGGATCATTTTCAGGATAGCAACCTGAAACTAGTGGGCTGCCACATGGATCAGTGCTCGGGCCTCAATAACTTAAATATATATTCACAACTTTGGTGAGGAAAGTGAATTTCTGTAGCCAAGTTTTCAGATGACAAAAAAATTAAGTGGGAAGGCAAGTGTTGAGATGACACAGAGTCTGCACAGGGATATAGACACAGACAAGTTATGCAAATGGGTAAAAACTTGGCATACGGCATATTATGTGGGAAGATATGGCAGGAAGAATAGAGAAGTATATTATTTAAATGGTGAAAGACTGCAGAAAGCTGCAGCACAGAAGGATTTGGGAATCCTATGCATAATTCACAAAAAGACTGTATACAAAGTCAGCAAATAAAAAGGAAGTCAAATAGAATGTCGCCATCACTTTAAAGAGAATGGAGTATAAAAATAGGGAAGTCTTGCTTAATACTATATAAGGCACCAGTTAGACCACATTCACAGTACGGTGAACAGTTTTGGTCGCCTTATCTAGGAAAAGATTTACCAGAATTGGAGGCAGTCCAAAGAAGGTTCACTAGGTTGATCCAGGAATGGAAGGCTATTCTTATGATGGCTGGTTAAGTAGGTTGGGCCTGTATTCACTTGAGTTTAGAGGAATGAGAGGTGGCCTTATTGAAATATACAAGACTCTTAGGGGATCTGACAGGCCGGACGTGGAAAAGCTGTCTCCCCGTGCAGGAAAGTCAGGTCCAGAGGGTATCATCTCAGGGTAAGGGGTCGCCCAGTTAGGACACAGTTGGGAGGGAATTTTCTTCTCAGAGGGTAAAGAATCTGTGGAATTCTTTACCACAAGAGGGCTATCAAGGATGGGCCGTTACATATATTGAATGCTGAGACAGACATTGGGGCAATTAAATTAGTCATTATCGTTTTAATAGGCATTAAGGGAATCAAGAGTTTACGGGGATTAGGCTGGAAAGTGGAGTTCAGGATTATCAAATCACACATGATTTTATTGAATGATAGAGCACACCCAAAGAGCAGAACTGCCAACTTCTGATCCTACGTCATGTAGTCTTATGGTAACAAAAAGGTGATTCGCTCCATTGGAATTCTATTCCATTTGAGTGAATAGGCTGTTCAGAAGATTAGGATTCTATACAATGGAACTCTTTGGAAACAGACCAGAATTTTGTGTATGTACCTAGTGTGTTTACTTAGAATGAATTATAATCATATTTTTAGAAACTTACTTTGATATTGGAACCACCTCCAGTATGTCAAGTCCAACACGTGGATTATGATTCAGCTGCTTCACAAAACCACAGTCTACAACATATCTGTACTTAAAGAGACAGCAAGTCTTTATGTAACATTATACACTTCCAGCAGCAAGTTCCTAACATAAAATGCAGTCCATAACACCTGATGAATCGATACTCAATTATATTAGAATATTTCAGGTTAAAAATTAAATTGTTTACTCCTTGACTGAAATCCTATTCTACCTGGTTTTATGTTTGAGTTGTAACTTTGGAGTCTATCATCCAGCATATTAATAAACAAACTTTTAAATTAGATAAAGATAGAACTTTCATTTACATAGCACCCTTGACAATCTCAAACCATCCCAAAGCACTTTACAGTCAATGAAGTGCATTAGAGGTGTAGTCACTATTGAAATGTAGCAGCCTATTTGCACACAACAAGATCCTACAAATAAGTAAGAAGATAGCAATCAGATAATCAGTTTCAGTAATGTAGGTTGAGGGTTAAATTTAGCAAGGAGAAAACAGAGAAGTTCTTCATTCTTTTTCAAAGAATGGCTTCAGAGGACAGACGAGTGCCTCTGTTTAATCTTGACTGATAGATGACATGTCTTGATGGTACAGTACTCTGTCCTTTACTGAAGTGTTCACTTAGACTGTACACTAAATGTCTACGGAATACGTTTTCTTTTTGTTGGTAGAGGTCCCTCAGCATTGATTAAGAAGTCAGAGCACATTCCTGTAATGGAAACTGACAGACTTGCTCATTAACATAGTCTTGATAAAAGGGCGCATTGGAGAAGTGGGCAGGTAGGTAGCAGATGCGTTCAATGCAAAGAAGTGTGAGATGATGAACCTTGGTACAAAGAATATGATGAGACAGTATAAAATAATGGGTACTATGCTAAAGGGCATGCAGGAACAGGCAGACCTGGACGAATATGTACATACATCATTAAAAAGTGGCAGGACAAGTAGTGAGAACCATTACTAAAGCATAAAGTATTCCAAACTTCATTAACAGGAGCATAGAGTACAAGAACAGGGACATGATGTAAAATGCTGATTTGACATCAGCTGCAGTATTGTGTAGAGTTTTGGGTGCCACACCATAGGAAGGAAGTGAATGCATCAGACAGAATGCATAAGTGGTTTTATGAGGATGGTTCCAGGGATAAGAAACTTCAGTTATAAGGAATGATTAGATAAGGAAAGGTTTGAGAAACTCAGACTATTTACTTGGACAGGAGATGTCGAAGAAGAAACTGAAAGAAGTTTTCAATATCATGAGGGGTCTGCACAGAATAGGATAGGGAGAAACTGTTCCCGCTCATAAATGAATTGAGAACCTGAGGGCGCAGTTTGTATTTTTCAAAATAAGCAAATGCTAGGTGAGATAAAAACTTATCCACACAGCACATGGTTAGGGTCTGGAATGCACTGGCTGAAAGCACGGTGGAGTCAGGTTCAAGTGGGGCATTCAATGGGACATTAGGATGATTATTTAATTAGACACAATGTGCAGGGTTACAGGAAAAAAGGCAGGAAATTGGCATTAAGTCAAAATACTCAGAGAGCTAGTACAGGCATGATGGGCGAGTGGCCTTCTTTGGCAATGTAACAATTCTGAAATTCTCTGAAGTTTGTTAATGTGGATTTGAGATGACTATGCTTGAGCTGTTCAGTAATTCCCACCACGGTCAAACAGCACCAATGCTCAGGTTCAACTTGTGTGTCATTTTCCAGTGTCACTGAAGGTGAGTTAGACAGATGGCAGTTGTGGAATGACGCTGAGATTGTGGAAGGCAATTGGACTCTGACAGTAACATGAAGCCTTCATTTCATAGAGTCATAGAGCCACATAGCATGAAAACAGACCCTTCAGTCCAAATCATCCACACCGACCAGACATGCCAATCTGACCAAGTCCCATTTGGCCCTTATCCCTCTAACTATTCATATGCCCACCTAGATGCCTTTTAAAAAGTTGAAACTGTACTAACCTCCACCACTTCCTCTGGCAGATCATTCCATACATGCAACACTCTGTGTGAAAAATTTACCCCTCAGGTCCTTCACAATCTTTCCCCTCTCACCTTAAATATATGTCCTCTAGTTTTGGACTCCCCTACCCTGAGAAAAAGACAAAGACAAAGAACAAAGAACAAAGAAAATTACAGCACAGGAACAGGCCCGTCGGCCCTCCAAACCTGTGCCGATCCAGATCCTCCATCTAAACCTGTCGCCTATTTTCCAAGGATCTGTCTCCCTCTGCTTCCTGCCCATTCATGTATCGGTCCAGATACATCTTAAATGACGCTATTGTGCCTGCCTCTACCACCTCCGCTGGCAACGCGTTCCAGACACCCACCACCCTCTGCGCAAAGAACTTTCCACGCATACCTCCCTTAAACTTTTCCCCTCTCACCTTGAAATCATGACCCCTAGTAATTGAGACCCCACTCTGGGAAAAAGCTTCTTGCTATCCATCCTGTCCATACCTCTCATGACTTTGTAGACCTCAATCAGGTCCTCCCTCAACCTCCGTCTTTCTAATGTAAATAATCCTAACCTACTCAACCTCTCCTCATAGCTAACGCCCTCCATACCAGGCAACATCCTGGTGAACCTCCTATGCACCCTCTCCAAAGCATCTACATCCTTTTGGTAATGTGGCGACCAGAACTGTACGCAGTATTCCAACTGCGGTCGAACCAAAGTCCTATACAACTGTAACATGACCTACGAACTCTTGTTCACAATACCCCATCCAATGAATGAAAGCATGCCGTATGCCTTCTTGACCAGTCTGTTGATCTGTGTTGCCACCTTCAGGGTACAATGGACCTGAACACCCAGATCTATCTGTGCATCAATTTTCCCCAGGGCTTTTCCATTTACCTTTTAGTTCGCTCTTGAATTGGATCTTCCAAAATGCATGACCTTGCATTTGCCTGGATTGAACTCCATTTGCCATTTCTCCGCCCAACTCTCCAATCTATCTATATTCTGCTGCATTCTCCTACAGTCCCCTTCACTGTCTGCTACTCCAACAATCTTAGCGTCATCTGCAAACTTGTTAATCAGACCATCTATACTGTCCTCCAAATCATTTATGTATATCACAAACAGTGGTCCCAACACAGATCCCTGTGGAACACCACTGGTCACAGTTCTCCATTTTGAGAAATTCCCTTTCACTACAACTCTCTGTCTCCTGTTGCCCAGCCAGTTCTCTATCCATCTAGCTAGTACACCCTGGACCCCATGCAACTTCACTTTCTCCATCAGCCTATCAGGCGGAACCTTATCAAACGCCTTACTGAAGTCCATGTATATGACATCTACAGCCCTTCCCTCATCTATCAACTCTGTCACTTCCTCAAAGAATTCTATCAGGTTGGTAAGACACGACCTTCCTTGCACAAAACCACGCCGCCCATCACTAATAAGCCCATTTTCTTCCAAATGTATATAGATCCTGTCCCTCAGTATCTTCTCCAGCAGATTCCCCACCACTGACGTCAGGCTCACCGGTCTATAATTACCTGGATTAGCCTTGCTACTCTTCTTAAACAAGGGGACAACATTAGCAATTCTCCAGTCCTCCAGGACCTCACCCGTGCTCAAGAATGCTGCAAAGATATCTGTTAAGGCCCCAGCTATTTCCTTTCTCACTAACCTGGGATAGATCCCATCTGGACCTGGGGACTTGTCCACCCTAATGCCTTTTCGAATACCCAACGCTTCCTCCCTCCTTATGGTGACTTGATCTAGAGTAATCAAACATCTATCCCTAACCTCAACATCTGTCATGTCCCTCTCCTCAGTGAATACCGACGCAAAGTACTCATTAAGAATCTCACTCATTTTCTCTGACTCCTCGCATAACTTCCCTCCTTTGTCCTTGAGTGGGCCAACCCTTTCTCTAATTACCCTCTTGCTCCTTATGTACAAATAAGTGGCTTTAGGATTTTCCTTAACCCTGTTTGCTAAATATTTGCTAAATAAAGACCTTGGCTATTCACCGTATCCATGTCCCTCATGATTTTATAAACCTCTATAAGGTCACCTCTCAGCCTCTGATACTCTAGGGAAAAAAAACCCAGCCTATTCAGCCTTTCCCTATAGGTCAAACCCTCCAGTCCTAGAACATCTTTTCTGCACCCTCTCAAGTTGAACAACCTTCTGGAAGACAAGAATTGAAGGCAGTGTTCCAAAAGTAGCCTCACTGATGTCCTGTACAGCCGCAAGTGACATCCCAGCTCCTTTACTCAATGTTCTGACCAATGAGGCAAGCATACCAAACACCTTCTTCACCAACCTGTCTACCTGCGACTCCACTTACCTTATTCCATCAATAGTCAGGGAGGTGGCTGCAATATTCGTAGCAACAATGCATTTCCGGATGTGAGGTGGAGCAGGAAGAAAAACCTTTCTCTGCTGATCTGATTAAGAAATCATAGTTAGGATTGAGATTACAGTATCCTACATCCCAACTAAAACAATGCTTCCATACACAGGCACAGTTTATTAGCTTAACCGTCTGCGCAAGAGAAACTCTAGGTGCTGAGTATGGGTATATTTGGTTCTCAAGCCCTCAACAAAGACTTCTAATACAGGGACAGCATGGGGGTTAAATTCAGAGTAAAACTCACTTGACGCTCATCCCATCAAATAAGCCCAGGACAGGTGCAGCGTGGGGCTAGAAAAGGGGTAAAACTCACTTGACACTCACTCCATCAAACACTCCCAGGACAGGGACGAGCACAGGGGGTAAATACAGAGTGAAGTACCTTCTACACTGTTCATTAACCCCTCCCAAAGCAAGTAGTGCACCAGTCGGAAACTCAGTAAAGCTCCCTTTAGTAAGTGTATATTCAGCCACTTGAGAAGAGTTCTCTGTATTGCACCAAAGCAATTTTCTTCATTTTCCACAAGAGCCAATCTCATCTGAGTTACCGTGACAATTTATAATCAGTCTCAGCTAGGGGCCAATATCTGTCATTAACCAAATGGGATCCTCTGCAAGCTCCTTTCACTGAGAAACTACAGCGACTGCAGAGGTGGGCTGGGCCTTACATCACCCCCAACAGCTGAATTGGAGTTAAAATTCAGGTCCCTGGCTTGGGAATCCACTTCCCATCCCTCCTGTAAATACTTCCACAATCTTCAGTGGGGTGTCAATTTTTCTGTTCAAGGTAAACCTGGTGAAGGTGCTTAAATTTGAAAGCTTGCAAGGTCCAATGTTAAAAATGTCACCATCTTTTTGAGAGTTGCTACGTTTATTAAGATGGCCATGACTAAAGGTGGTCCCACCACACAGCCAACGTAATAGTTGATTACGTTTAAGTGACTTCCCTTTTCTCCCATTTTTCTGACAACCCATCATTAATTTAGCCAAGAGGGAAAGTCTCGTGTTCACGGTCAACTTTCTCCATTCGCAAAGTCCTCCGTCACAGTTATACCAAGGCAGATGCATGCATGAGGGACCATGGCTCTCTCTTGCTACGCTTTTACTCTTTCTGTCCCTCTGTCTCTCCACTGTCCTCCCCATATGATAAAGAACCTGGGACAATGAAGGACCCAATGTGGCAGGGCCTCAGCTCCTACATTTTCCAGAAATTTTCTGGGGGTAGGTGTCTTCAAACTCACAAAAGAACACAAAGAAGTGTGGATACTGGAGATTTGAAACAATAATTGAAATTGCTGGAGAAACTCATCAGGTCTGGCAGCATCTGTGGATCCGATGACCAGTGGACTCAAAACGCTAGCTTTGCTTTCTTCCCACAGATGCGACCAGACCTGTTGAGTTTCTCCAGCAATTTCTGTTTTTGTCTTCAAATGCACCTTTGGCTCACAAATATTGAGTGAGGAGACCACGGATAGAAAAGTGAATACAACGAATTACAAAAACTACATTATAAAATTATTTTTGCTATCAGTGTTACCTGTTGACATAGACCCATATAGTGGCAGTATGAGCAACCCTTCGATCGATCTATCTCTCACATCGTACCGGTAATTGATTGATTCTCCCTTCTGGAAAAGCAAGTCACATGCTCGCTCAATCTCAGACTGCCCTGGAAAATGAAGGTGGTTTATAAGCAGCACACATTGGACTCATCCAAGGTAACCGAACATTTTAAATCTTATCAATTTACAGCACAGGATGTGGCTATACGGTTTATTGTATCTGTGCTGGCTCTTTTAAGAGCAATCCTGAAAAATCTCACATCCCCACTTTTCTCCAGTAACTCTCTTAATCCTTCATCAAGTACATTATCAAATCTCTTTTCAATTTAGGATTCAGCTTCCACCACCCCTTCAGGCACTGACACCTTGCCGTGAAGACAGTTTTCATCTTCCCACTAGATTTTTTTTAAAACCAATGATGTAACACTGATGACTTCCACGCAGCACGAGGAAAAGCTTTACTTTATCAAGAACTTTCCAGAAACCTTTATTGGGTAACTTCTTTCTAAAGAAAATGGAATACGGAGTTCTTCAAATTTGTTCTTGGATTGTGGGTTAAACTGGCATTTGTTGATTATTCCGAATTGTCCTCAAGAAGGTGGTGCTAAGATACCTTCTCGATTCACTGCAGTCTGTTTCGGAAGGGTGCATCCTCAGTACCATTAGAAAACGTTCCAGGATTTTAAACCTTCAAAAGAAGATTTTTTAAAATTCATTTACGGAATGAGGGCATCACTGGCATTTATTGCCCAGAGGGCAGTTACGAGTCAACCACATTGTTATGGTTCTAGAGACACATGTAGGCCAGACCAGGTAAGGACAGCGGATTTCCTTCCCAAAGGCATATTAGTGAATCAAATGGATTTTTGATATCAACAGTGGTTATTTGGTTATCATGAGGCCAGCAATTTCTGACATATATTCAGCCTCCAAATGTGGGCAACACAGGAAAAACTAGTGTTTATTAACCATGCCCCAACTTGCCCTTCATAATGATGTGATCAGCCATTTTGAGGGGCAGCAAGAATCTACAAAGTTGACTTGAGTTTGGAGTCACATGCAATCCAGATGCTGTAAAGACAACACGTTTCCTTCCTTAGCGTGAATTTGAAAGCTGCATGCTCGTTTTCAAGGCTACCAGCTTCTCATTTCTATTTTTCTCTGCTTTTAAGCTGAAAAGTTGCTCTTACGACCAAACAGGCCCGCCAGCAGTCACAGGGTGTCACTCAGAATAATTAGAATTAAAATTTAGGCAATAGTTTTTGAAGTGATGAACTGAGAGAAAACGTGAAATTAAATAAAAAATATTAACGGAATAATTTAAAATCCAGTAGGATACAGTAAAAATCTCAAAAATATTCCTGACATCAAGGTCTTTCACTGACTGTAATCAGTGTTTCTCCAAGCAGAGAGAAATTTCAGAAATTGGTTCAGGGCACAGTCAGCTGAACTGGATAGCCATACAAAATTTCACCATGGCCCTGACCAGTACTTTTCATGAACTCAGGAAGTCCCTATGTGATTTACAGCCAATTAAACCTTTTTTTAAATGTACACGTAGGAAATGAGGCAGCTAAAGTGCACGTCACAAAGTTCCATAAACAGCAATGAGTGAACAATCAAATCATCCAATTCAGTCATGTTGTTTGAAGGATACATTTTGACAAGGGCAACAGGGAGAATTCCCAAGCACTTCTTCAGATAGTGACCATAAGTCATAGGAACAGGAGCTGGCCGTTCAGCCCCTCGAGCCTGTCCTGCCATTCAATAGGATCATGGCTGAGACAACACTCCTCACATCCATTTTCCTGCCAATTCCCCATTACTCTTGGCTCCCCACCAATTAAGAATCTGTCTTAGCCTTAAATATATGCAAGGACTCTGCCCCCACACTTGGCTATGGCAAATGGTTCCAAAGATTCTCAATCTTCTGAGAGAAGAGAATCTCCTCATATCAGTATAAACTGGGGCCCTTTTATTCTGAGGTTATGTCCTCTGGTCCTGGACACTCCCATGAGGGGAAATTCCTCTCAGCATTTACCATAAGTGCCTTAAGAATCTTACATCTCACTCTTCTAAATTTCAATGAGCAGAGTCCCAATTTGATTAGCCTTTGCTCATTAGACAACCCCTCCATCCCAGCACCCATCCTAGTGAACCAGAAGGAGACACCTTAGTATGTGAGATAACAAGGTGTAGTAGAGCTGGATGAACACAGCAGGCCAAGCAGCATCAGAGGAGCAGGAAGGCTGACGTTTCGGGCCTAGACCCTTCTTCAGAAAATGCTCCTCTGATGCTGCTTGGCCTGCCGTGTTCATCAAGCCCTACACCTTGTTATCTCAGATTCTCCAGCATCTGCAGTTCCTACTATCTCTGATACAACCTTAGTATGTGAGGTGGCCGTGGGATTGTTTACATCCACCAGAGGGAGCCTTGGCTTAAAACTCCATTCATAAAATGTCAACTCTGGCAGTGCTGCAACCCCTTGGCATTGCACTGAAATGTCGCATCTCTGGGGCTTGAACCTCTGATTCAGAGGTGAGAGTTTTACTCATTGAGTTAAGATTATCTGGCCCAACGTAATAAGGTTACTGGCATTTTCTAGACTGCAGCTGCCAAACACACGACTGATGAAAACAAAATAGCAACTCTGATTGCTTCCTCCACTTTGTAGTATTGTTTGGAGCATCAGTCTGATGGATTATGCTGCAGAGACGGCTGTTACAGGGCAACCCACCTGTTAAAAACACAAGAATGTCTCCTTCTGGTTCATTCATGTGAATGTCCATGGCAACGTTTGCAACCTGGAAATAAGGAACAAGATTAAAGACACGTAGCAAACACTGTTGTTTAGAATGAGTGAACCTGCATTGATACAGTGCCTGAATCACATTCCCACGATGTCTCTGGAGTGCTCCCAGTCAAGTACCCCTACAGCACAATTACTGTCCTTCAGCAAGTATGCCTTTGGAACAAGTAGGCCATTCAGCCCCTCGAAGCCTGCCCCTCCATTCAACACGGCTGATCGAACATTTCAATGCCCTTAACCACCTCATCCCCATGACTCCTTTCACCGTTGGTAATCAAACATTTATCAACTTCTAACTGAAAGATACTCAAAGAATGAGCTTCCACAGCCCTCTGATGGAGAGAATGCACCATCTTGAGTAACAAAAACCTTCTCATCTTGATCCTAAATGACATCCCTTCTATTTTTAAATAGTGGCCCCGGTTCTAGACTCCCAAACCAGGGGAAACATCTTACCTGCATCTACTCTATCTATCCCTTGCAATACTTTGTCAGTTTCAGTGAAATTACCTCTCAATCTTTGGAACTGTAAAGAATGCAGGCCCAATTTGCCCAGTCTTTCTTAATAAAACAGTCCCACCACCCTTGGGTCAAGTCTGGTTGAAGCTTTGTTGCACTCTGTCTACGGCAATAACATCATACTTAAGACAAGGAGACCAATTCTGTGTACAGTATTCCTAGTATGGTCTAACCAAGCTTTCAGACAACTGAATAAGACCTCATTACTGTCAGCCTATTTCATACAGCAAGGTCACATATCAAGACAAATGACCAATTGAGATAGAATGCTAGTTAATGCGAGTTATTGGCGCTGTTGGCCAAAGTGAAAACAATTGCCAACATGACAACAACCTGCACTTACGTAGTAAATGATCGGCCCCAAGGTGTTTCAAAGAAGCCCTTTGGATAAAATCTGACTCCGAACCAAAGGAGGACATGTTACAGCAGATGAGCAAACACTTGGTTGAAGAGTTTGGCTCTGGGGCGTGTTTTTGGCAAGGACAGTGGGACATAGAGACTGCGAGATCTCACTGAAACATATCAGATTCTTAAGTGGCATGGAAGGGTAAATGCTGAAAAGATATTTCCCCTCATGGGAGAGTCTAGGACCAGGGACATGTTCTCGGAATAAAGGGGCACCAATTTAAGACCAAGATGAGGCAGAATTTATTTTCTTCGCTAAAAGTCTGGCTTCAATTGGGAGTTCACTACGGTGTTAGGAAGTGCCCGCGCTGATGGATCGGGAAACAAAGAGTCACCTCTTTCTCCAACCCCGAACCCTCTTTGTCCTTCGGTCCAATCAGGTTGCAGAATATTTCCTCGACGGGGTAAGACCTGCCGGACACATGACAAATGGGACAACCGCCCAGGAACTTCGAGAGCTTCTCCGCCTCCAGCGTTGCTGACATCACGACGACCTTCAGGGGCACCCTGCGCTCTCGTGACACTGGCACCCATGCTGGCAGGGACCTGAGCAAACCAAAGAGGATATCCTGAGGGGAGATAGCATGCAGTAAGTAAGTATGCATTAGAAAGAGTAAGTTTGGCACAATAAACCCCACCTATTTCTGCACATCTCGCAGTTTTACAGAGACCGGGTTGAATTCTGTTTCAAGGGTACAATGTGTTCAACACAAGGGTTTTTATACAAGTGAGTTTAAGATGTCTGTTTACAGTGTGCATGCCTCGTGGTAGAGGTCACATGACTACAGCAAACAAGGTGGTCTTCTGAAGAAGAGTCAATCGACCTGAAACGTTAACTCTGATTTTTTCCTTCACAGATACGGCCAAACCTGTTGAGCTTTTTTCCAACAACTTCCTGTTGCTGATTTACAGCATCTGCAGTTCTTTCGGTTTTTATGAGGGACATTTTAACTTGGGGCAGCTCCTGCACTCAGTCACATTTCGGTTGACCAGAAGTATTATCATTAAACAAAACCATTTTTTATTGTTGATTGGACGGTTCAACGTCAGGTCAAACAACCATGTACCCATTTCCTCAAAGCATTAGCCCGTACCTCTGGATTACTAGTCCAGTGACATTACCACGACACCATCATCCCCACTTGATGCAAGGTGGCACAGGGGGAGGTGATGGCCTCGTGGTATTATCACTGGACTGCTAATCCAGAGATCCAGGTAACGTTCTGGGGACCCAGGTTTGAATCTCACCGCGGCAGATGGTGGAATTTGATTTCAATTAAAAAAAAATCTGGAATTAGGAGTCTGATGATGACCATGAATCCATTGTTGATGGGGGGAAAAACCCATCTGGTTCACTAAACACCTTTAGGGAAGGAAACTGCCATTTTGCCTAGTCTGTGGTTGACTCCTAACAATTAGGGACAGGCAATAAAGGTGATGCCTTTATCCTGTGAACAAATAAAACAAAAAGGTGGTGTGGTGGAAGATCCTGAAACTCATTGCCTAACAGCACTAAGGGCATACTGACACCACAAGGACTGCAGCGGTTCAAAAACCTGGCTCACCACCAACTTTGAAAGAGCAGTTAAGGGTGGGTATCAGCGCTGGCCCAGCCAGCAACACCCACATCCCAAGAACAAATATAAACACAAAAGTAAGTGGTGGCTGAGGAAGTGTAACACCTACAAGGAGAAAAGAATTACGTAAATAAATCAAGTTCTCATTTAATATCCAAGCCTGTCCTCTCACCACAAACCAAAGCAGACAGAATTTCCAAGAGCAAACTGTCACGTAACTGTGCTGAGACTCCTCTCGTGGGCCTCGTCCAGGATGATGACGCTGTATCGGCTGAGGCAAGGGTCCTGAAGAATCTCCCGAAGCAAACAGCCATCGGTCATGTACTTTATCTCTGTCTCCTGGGGAGAAACGGAACAGCCATTACATGGTATCTATGGCATAGCCACTGGCAATGCTGCATTATCCCACTTTATGGAATCCTTACGGTGTGGAAGCCTCTCAAGTCCATACCAACCCTCTGAACAGCATCTCACCCATCTACTCTATTCCTGAAACCCTGCATTTCCCATGGCTAACCCACCTAGTCTGCACATCAGTGAACACTATGGGCAATTTAACATGGCCAATCCACCTAACTTGCACATCTTTGGACTGAGGGAGGAAACCGGATCATCCAGAGGAAACCCACGTAGACATGGGGACAATGTGCAAACTCCACACAGACAGTCGCCCAAGGCTGGACACAAACCTGGTCCCTGTAGCTGCGAGGCAGCAGTGCTTACCACTGAGCCACCGTGTCTGCCCACTTGAGCAAGGTGCAGAACAGTTTACTGCAGTCTCTTTACTCATCAGGCTTTTCACTGAAGTTTTGAGACAATCCCAAGGACTGCACAGAATCAGGGTGTCTCTGATCCAATGGCAGGTAGCTCTGCAATGATGAACATACGAAACAGGAATACAAAGCGGCCAGGTGACTCCTTGGACCCGCATTATCACCCGGTATGATCGTAGCTGATCTTCTACCTCAGCTCTACAGCTTCCTGCACTCTTTCCAAAACTCCTGGTGTCAACGCTCTCACCAATCTCTGACCTTGGGCTGAGCAGCAATTGAGCAAAGTCAATGTCATTCGGCATAGGAAACTCAAAATTGAGACCCGCTGATGGCATCTCACCTCAGAGGTGCAGTCGTCAAAGCGGACCTGGTAACCCACTCTGCTGCCCAGGGAGCAGTCCATCTCCTCTGCTACTCTGAGGGCCACAGACATGGCTGCCACTCGACGTGGCTGTGTGACCCCAATGATGCCGTGTTGTCCGAGTCCTGAGGTACAGAAAGAGAAGAAGCTTCGCGTGTATAATTGGGAGGTTCAGAAAGCAAACTGTCAGCTGTGTGCTCCTCAGAAGGCAGGAAAACAGAAACATTTAACACATCCCCCCTCCTGGATTCAGGATACCTTCACTCTTCAAATGGAGTGCTTCTGACCGTAGGCCAAACTACCATTCCTTTTAGAGATAGGTTGGATTTCCTGCAGTGCCCCAACCAAGGGACATTCCAGCCCACGGGAGGGTATACCGCGACGGCTGGAAAGCTGTTCAACTGCAGAGTCATCACACCCAATCCACTAATGTCTGCCCTGTTTCAGTGGGTCACACTCAGAGTCAGCAGGTTCCAGTCCCTCTCCAGAGATTTGGGCACATGATGTCTGGCATGATCTCCCAGGGCAGCAGAGAGGGAGTGCCAAACTACCAGAGGTGCCATCTTTCAGACAAGATGTTAAATCGAGTTTGCCCAGTCAGGTGAGCATAGAGGATCCTGTGACACTACCTTAAAGAAAAGTAGGGCTGTTATTTCCAGTGTCCTGACTAATCTTGTTCTCTCAGAGTCCAATGAAATGAGAATGATATTTAGTTACAGCAAGAACCCGTGCATGGAGCTGTTTAAATAGGGGATGGGAGAATGTGGAGTTAGTATAGCTGCAGTTACCACATGGTTACAGCTGGCCAGGAAACCATCCTGCTCTCGTCACTTGCCCTATGTGTATCAAAAGGATTTGCAATTTGGTGATCAGCCAGTTTGGGCCATCAACCATTGAGGTGGGACTTGAACTGTGGGCGTCTGGCCCAGAGATGAGGGGGCTATCCATTCTGCCAACAGATCTCCCACTCCTGATCAATATTCATCTGTCAGTAAACATCTGAAACATCATATTGCTTTGGGATCTTGCAGTGCACACATTGGCTGCCCCATTTCCAACAATGACATCAGTGACAACTGGTCGAAAGTACTTTACTGACTGCACAGTAACTTTTTGGATGTCCCGAGGTTTTGGAAAGGTGCTACGGAAATGTAACTCAGTACTTACCTGCCTGGTACAGGTACTGTGGTAACTGGGTGGTTTTCCCGCTGCCAGTTTCTCCGGTCACTATCAAAAAGGGATGGTCTCTGACTGCTTGAACCAGGCTCTCCTTGTGCCGGTGGATGGGCAGTGACCCAGGCCCAGCTCCTCTCAAACCAGGCTGGCTACCCCTTGACATTACCCCCCTTGGGGAACAAGTCTGTCCCTTCCCCCTCTCATGGGGCATCCTGCTTCAGTCAGGGCTCCTCACTGAATGTAGTGGCTCTGTATGGCTCTTCCCTACTTTTTTGGTATATGCCTCTTTCTGCTTTTCAATTTAAATTTCAATCCCCCCCTTCTCTGTGTCTCATTTCCCTTTCCCTCTCTCCCTCCTTTTTCTCGCCCCCGTCTCTCTCTCACTTGTTCCCATTTGTCTCCATCCGCTTTCTTTCTCTCTTTTCTCGTCCCTCTCTCTGTTTCTCCTTTTCTTGCTCTCTCCCCCTTACCTCTTTTCACTTCACTTCCTGCCTCTATATCTATCACTCCTTTTTCCTTCTGTCTCACTCTCTATATATCCTCCTCCTCCTCCTTCCTCCTTTTCCTCTCTCTGTCTCTCTCTCCTCTCCCTGCTGCTTCAGGACATCAGAAAACCTCAACCAGTCGCACTTTGATGACAACATGAGCTCAATGATAAACAAAGAATGTGATTAGGGAAAGTGGAACCACAAGGAGCAGCTGCCTCACTACTCTGCCCTCTGCTGCCTCACTCCAGAACAGCAGCCTCTGCTGTGAGCACAGAGAACCTGAACAGGGTTCTCCTGCCAAGACACAGAGCACCCTGACTTGGAGCGACATTGCCGCTCATTTACTGTCGATGTGTCAAAATCCTGGAACTCCCTCTTCCAGAGTAACTCTGGTGTCCCTACACCCCAAGGTCTGCAGGAGTCCAAGAAGGCAGCTCACCATCCCCTTCTCAAGGGGCAATCTGAGCAGCAAACGTATGCCGGTCTTGTCAGTAATGTCCATATCCCACGAGTTATATTATGAAAGAATCAACAAAACACAACAGGTGGGGAAATAAGGGTCTTGACAATTTTGTACCGTCTGCAAAAGTCTTATCTTGGGATGAAACAACTTCATCTCTTAATTCTATTAATATGGATCAATTTTCCACTCTCTGCCTCTTCTCACACTCAGCAGAGTCCACTTCCTGTGCTAGCAATCCCCTCTCCATTGTCTCATTCCTGACAGAACACGAGATCCTGATCCATGAATGCCAACTGGCAGGTCGATCATGTGTGTCATCACAAACAAAGCTGTCTATGTTCACATCTGCTGGTCACAAAAACACAACACAAGCTTGAGTTTATACAGCCCCATAAAAACTGTCAAGGTGCTTTACAAGAGCATTATCAAACGATATTTGACAATGAATCACATTATGAACATAATATTGTTAAGAGGAAGACTTCTCTGCCATTCAATAAGACCATGGATTACCCTTGACCTCAATTTTTTGTCCTTTTGTCGCATTCTGATATCACTTAGCTCCCTCAGTGTCAAAATCTATCAACCTAAGTCTTGAATTTAGTAAGAGAATAAGGATTTGTCTTTGTTTATCACCTTTGTTGCTCTAGCCATTTTCCTTTTAGATTATTCCAGGGTTTTCACTTTGGGCATTATGTCCATTCCGTCCATTCCAAGGACAGGACTGATCTCTCTCTTTGATAGGAACAATCCATTCTATATATGATAATTACCAAAAGTTAGTCTTCAGCTTGTGGATAGTGTCCAATTCTTGGCACCACATTTAAGAAAAGATGTCAAGACCTTGGGTAGGGCATGGATGAATTCTGCCAAAAAGTACCAAAGCTGTGGGTTTTCAGTTATGTGGAGGGACTGGAGGAGCTGGGATTGTTCTAGGAACATTGGATCAGGAGAAGGCCATTCAAGTCTGCTCTGCCATTCAGCAAGATAGTGACTGAACTGGCTTGTGGTCTCAACTCCACATTCCCATCTGGCCGGCATATCTCTCATCTCTATTGTTGATCAAAATTCTGCCTGGCTTAGTCAGGAGTTGGATAAATACGAAATAAAAAGATTTGCAGGACTGAAGGGAAAAGGCCAGAAATTAATCAGTTGGTTCTTTCAAAGAGCCAGCACAGGTATGTTGGGCCAAGTAGCATCCTTCTGTACTATGAGACCTGTGATACTAGTGTCCAAGCCACCAGTTTGCAATCCAATGAGTTCCCAATGTCGTACCAGGGCCAAGCAATCACAAAGCATGATTGTGGAAATTCTCAGAGATGGTGCAACACTTGAGTTGTCCAGCAGAGGTCACTAATTGTCCATATTATGGATAAGAGATAAAAGGTACTGCAGATGCTGGAGAATCTGAGATAACAAGGTGTGGAGCTGGATGAACGCAGCAGGCCAAGCAGCATCATAGGAGCCGGAAAGCTCGACGATTCAGGCCTAGACCCTGAAGGGTTCATCCAGCTCCACACCTTGTTATCTCTTGTCCATATTATGGGGGTGGATACAAATAGCGTTGAGATCAAATCAGTTGAAATTATTATGTAACTTTAGTATTGACCACCTCAGTTCGGCCCTTGTGGTGGAATGATACTGTCCCTACATCTAGGCCTGAAGGCTTAGGATCATTGTGGTGCAGTGGTACTGACTCTACCTCCAGACCAGGAAACCTGCAATCCAGTCCTACCTGCTCCAGAAGTTTGTAATAACATCCCTGAACAGGTTGATTTGAAAATATCTTGACCATTTTAGCAAACTGTACTTCCTTTCAAGCTGAGGGATGTAACTGTGAAAAAACAAGACATTTTTTCACCACTTTGGGAAAGGAGCATAAATTTAAAATGAGAGTCATTTCATTCAGAGGTAAATTTAGGAGTCACATTTTCACACAAAGGGGGTGGAAGTCTGCAAATCTCAGTCCTAAATGAGTGTGAGCACAAGAGCATCTTGGACCTTCTATAGATTTTTGTTGGATAAGGGTTTTGAGAGCTGACATGGATAAATGGAGTTAAAACATTGATCAGTTGTGATCTAATTTAGTAGCAAAACAGGCTTGAGGGGCTGAATGGCCTCCTCCTGTCCTTATTGCGGACAATGTATCTCCCATCCTTTAAAAAAAAATCAAGGGACTTGGTCATTCCAGGCATTTGATTCTACAAGGACACCTGAGTCAGTTTCTCCATTCAATTTAGTTTCCATTCTTGGTCAATGTCACAGATTGAAAGTGGACCTTCAACAGCCCATGTTAATATTGCACCGTTAACATGGTAAGGCACTTCGAAAGGAACATCATCAGGGCAATAAAGAAAAGGGACTCTGAACCATGGAAAAAGTAACGCTTAGAAGCAGGTGTCAGCTTGGGTCAAAAATTTGGGTTTTAAAAGGAGTGTCCCAGAGGCGGAGGTAGAACCAGAGGGAATTCCAACATCTAAAAGCTAAGGCATCTGAAGGCACTGCTGCCAGATATGAACAGATGTAAAAAGGGCTAAAAAAAAACTGGAGAAGTGCAGAGATCTTGGACAGATGCAAGTCATTATCAGACAGAAGAAATCTGACAGTGAGCCAGCAAGCACCTTTCAAACGTGTGATCCATTCCATCTAGAAGCACAAGGGCAGCAGATAATTGAGAGCATTACCAACTACAAGTACACCTCCAAATCACACACCATCCAGATTAGGAACTGTCACCATTCCATCACTATAAACTTGGTCAAAATCCTGTAGCTCCTTTTATGAACACCATTGCGGACATACATACGCCACATGGGCTGTAGCAGATCAAGAAGGCAACTTATCACTATCAGCAGTTAAGGACAGGTAATGAATACAGACCCAGCCACATACTGTAAGTGAATCTTAACAAATTACAGAGAAACAATGACAGATGATCAAATGCTTCGTTTAAAGTGGGAGGTTTCAAGGGATGTTCCAAAGGAGGAATAGCGGGGGGTGTGCGCAGGGATCAGCGAGGAGGTTGAGGTACAGTCTTCCAGAGCTGAGCTTATGATGGGGCAATATTCCATGGATACTACGTTCAACTCCCTGTTCCATTCTATGCATCTCTGCAACAGTCCAGTAATAAATAGCATAAGAGAGGCCACAGGAATGCACGAATAAGCATCGGGATAAACATTCTCACATTGTCAGTCAGGACAGGCAGCTGCAAGCACTAAATAAATAATAACACATTCACTTTCCAGCTATTTATCGAGGATTGAAAGCTCATTGGTTGTAAGGGCTCCCTGTGTTTCCATAAAGTGCAATTTGATCAAGTAATAGACAAAAATCAACCTCAAAACTAGGACTGCATAACACATAGGTCCGGACTGGGTACACAACAAAACTGGATTTGCTCGCAGAGCTAAATCTTGACTGCATCCAGAGAAAGGATCGGATCCAAACCAAAAACAGGACTGGATCCACACCTGAACCAGGGCTGGGTCCAAAGCAAAACTTGGCTTGGATTTACATCATTATCTCATCAAATGAAAGCAAAATTCTGCGGCTGTAGGAGATCTGAAACAGAAACAGAAAATGCTGAAGAAACTCAGCAGATCTGTAGAGATAGAAACAGACATAATTCTTCCAGAGATAACAAGGTGTGGAGCTGGATGAACACAGCAGGCCAAGCAGCATCATAGGAGCAGGAAGGCTTGACGTTTCGGGCCTAGACCCTTCATCAGAAATGGGGGCGGGGAAGGGGGTTCTGAAATAAATAGGGAGAGAGGGGGAGGCGGGTAGAAGATGGATAGAGGAGAAGATAGGTGGAGAGGAGACAGACAAGTCAAAGAGGCGGGGATGGAGCCAGTAAAGGTGAGTGTAGGTGGGGAGGTAAGGAGGAGATAGGTCCGTCCAGGGAGGATGGACAGGTCAAGGGGGCGGGATGAGGTTAGTAGATAGGAGATGGAGGTGCAGCTTGAGATGGAAGGAGTTGAGCAGGATAATTCTATTAACAGTCTAGGCCCGAAACATCAGCTTTCCTGCTCCTCTGATGCTGCTTGGCCTGTTGTGTTCATCCAGCTCTACACCTTGTTATCTTTAATTCTATTAACATGCTGTTTGTCTTTTGCTCTGAAACACCCTTACCGTCAGTTCCACTTGCTCCTCCTCCCTCTCCTTTTCTACAGCATAAAACCCTTCTGGATGAAACGTCAAATGGAAGGCCCATTGGTTCTCTCAATTGAATGTATAAACTCCCACAGCTGCTATTTTGAATGCAAACAGGGGAATTCTCTGCAGGGACCAGCCAGCACTCATCTAAAAAAAAATTCTCCGTTGACTGAAAACAGACTATCTGGTCATTATCATATTGTTATTGGTGGGAGCTTGCTGTGCACAAATTGGATTTGTGGGAACTGATTGTACAGGGATTAGCTGCCATATTTCCTACAACAGTGACCAGACTGCAAAACAATTCCTACATTGGCTGGGAAGCATTTTGGACAGGGCAGTGAGGCAAGATGTTTTGGGGTGGGCAAGTGTTAAAACCAGATGCTAAAAGACCCAGGGACGGACAGATTCAGGAACGTCCAGTTTGGATGGTCTCAGATTTGGAAGGCCGTGGGCTGGGAGGACAACAGGCCCTGAAGGTGGAAGGAATATTGTCACAGATCCGTCTCTTGCTGTCTGAATTATTTGTTCTGTGCTTGTTACAACGGTCTGTAAAGTAGAAGCTTGCACAGAATCAAATCAGGAGTTAAAGAACCTAGATCTTATTTTGGAGTTCATGTGGCTACAAGATTTGAAAGCTTGGGAAGGTCTGCTTTATTGTTTATAACATTAACACAGGGGCTGAGGTCAGGGTGGAAGGTACAGGGACAATGGCATTGCCATCATTTCGGAGATGTTCAGTACAGGGGTCCTGGGTACTTCCAGGTACATTTAATAAACTATCCCTAGCACCAGCACTTGTGGGATTCTACACACCTCCATGAGTGGCCACAGCTGTTGAAGTTCCCTGTCACAGACACAGAGTTTGTTCTCCCTTCCTCATCCTTATCCCTCAACTCATCCCTCTCCCTCTTAAGTCTGCATGCAGCAAGACCTGAACAGAATTCAGCATAACTGTTCAGTTTAACCAGTTCTAACTAGGCAATATAGCAACTCAGAACTGCAGCTCAGTCCCCTGATAGATCATGGATCTTGACAGCAATCCGGCTGACGAACCTCTGCTTCATTCACTTAACCAAGATATGACCCAACAATTTCAGCAATTATCCAGATATGTCCTATCCATTAAAAACAAGGTAAATCTAACCTGAGATAACAAGCATGGGGCTGGATGAACACAGCAGGTCA
>JAHRHZ010000066.1:24897024-24909068 GCA_024137785.1 Ginglymostoma cirratum | reverse complement strand
AGATAACAAGGTGTAGAGCTGGATGAACACAGCAGGCCAAGCAGCATTCAGAAATTCTGAAGAAGGGTCTAGGCCCGAAACGTCAGCCTTCCTGCTCCTCTGATGCTGCTTGGCCTGCTGTGTTCATCCAGCTCTACACCTTGTCATCTCTTTTGTTTTCCTATCTGGCTGTGGTACACAGCCCACGGTCCTCAGACATTTTGTTACTTTGATAGATTGTCCGGAAAAATGTGAAATTGTCCATTTTGACAGAGGAATTTTTAAAAAAGCATATTATGTAAATGGTGAAAGATTGCAGAGTTCTGAGATGCAGGAGGATCTGAATGTCTAAGTATACGAATAATAAGAAATTAGTGTGTAGGTGCAGCCAGTAATTAGGAAAGTTAACAAAATGTTATCATTTACTGTGAGGACAATTGAATGTAAAAGTAGGAGGCTAATACAGAGCATTGGTAAGACCACATCTGAGTGTTTTTGAACTTACTTAAAGAAAGGTGTAAATATGTTGGAAGCAATTCAGGGAATGTATATCAGACTAATATCTGGAATGAGTGGGCTGCCTTTTGAGGAAAGTTTGGACAGGCTAGGCTTGTACCCACAGGAGTTTAAAAGAGTAGGATGTAAGGATCACTTCCATCTTTTTGGATTGTGGACTGAAAATGGGAAAAGGAAACTCTTTAAACCAAGGAAATTGTGGAAGAAAATGTTGCAGATTAAAAACAAAGTTCCTGGAGCTCATTGTGAGTCGGATCTGCAAAGTTGTCCTATTCAAGCAGTTGGGGATAGTGTTAGAGACAGAGGGAGAGAGAGACAGAGAGAGAATGCTTTAGTGTGTGTGTGTGTGTGGGGGGCACTTTTGATGTTTTTTTTCAATTGACCTGCCGTCTGGGCCCTGTGGAATTCAGCATTGTAATGACTATGATTGGTTCCTGGCAAGTAGTTCCAGGTGGGAATGCAGATTTGAAGTTACAATCAAATCAGCCGTGATCTTATTGAATGCTGGCCAAGGGGCTGAATGGCCTATGCCTGCTCCTTGTTCATATATTCAGATACTCATAAATTGCAACAAAATGCGCCACTTACTTTCAATCTTGTTGATAGTACTTTATGCAGTACTTGTTTCCATGTTGCAATGCGGATATAGAAGCATTGAAGAAACCACAAAAAACACTCATAAAACTGACACCAGAACTGAAAGGTTATACCCTCATATCAGAAAACTGAGAGAGGATGTTCTGTTCGAGGTTTGATAGGATTGACATGGAGGAGGCATTTCTGCTTGTCAGCAAGTCCGGATAGAAGCAATCTTATAATTATGAATAAGTACAAACAAATCCAACCAAGAATTCAGGAGAAACTCATGGTCACAGTGGTTAAGGTGGATGGTATAAATGCCTATTAATGAACCTAGACTGAAACAGCTAGAGTTAACTACTCTCACTTCCCTCTCAAAGTTTCTTCTGTATTTCGCTGCTTCAGCTCATTACTAGCTGGAAGGGGTAAGCCCAAGTTCAACAAGAAAATCATGTGTTAGAGTTTTAAACTTTTACAGCACAGAAACAGGCCCTTCAGCCCATCGTGCTCATGCCGATCACCAAGCACCTATCTACTCTAGTCCCATTTTCTAGCACTTGGCCCACAGCCTTGTACACTGTGGTGTTTCAAGTGATCATGTAAGCACTTCTTAAAGTGTTGTGACAGTTCTTGACTCTATCATTCTTTCAGGAAGTGAATTTTTCAACTTCACAGGAACATGCTGGCCCTGCGC
Source organism: Ginglymostoma cirratum (assembly GCA_024137785.1). Taxonomy (NCBI): domain Eukaryota; kingdom Metazoa; phylum Chordata; class Chondrichthyes; order Orectolobiformes; family Ginglymostomatidae; genus Ginglymostoma; species Ginglymostoma cirratum. Next base: position 24,907,300 of record JAHRHZ010000066.1, on the reverse strand, counting down.
TCTCACTATTTCCTTTCGAAAGATCCCACTGCTCTGATGTGCATATTCCAACAAGTAGCTGCTCCCAGTTTACTTTGGCCAGGTCCTGTCTTATCACATTAAAAACACCCTGCCCTAAATCAGAACTTTTACTACAGTCCATCTTTGTCCTTTTCCTTGAATACCTTGGATCTGACTGAGTTATGGTCTCCCACTGACACTTTACCACTTGCCTGACCTTGTTCCCTAAAACTGGGTCCAACACAACTCACGCTCTTGTTTGACATGCTGGTTTAAAATGCTCCTCCAGTACAGATTTTAAGAACGATGCCTCCTTTAAGCCTTTTGCACTTTATCCTATTGCAGTTAAATGTGCAATGCCCTACTACTATCACTCTATTATTTTTATATCATCTCTTAAATTTGGTTACATATCTATCGTTTTCTTTCTCCCAGACTGTTTGGGAGTCTATGGTAAAACTTCCAACAATGTGACCAGCCACTTTTTGTATTTTAGGTTCTACCATTTGGCCTTAATTGAGAAGACATCTGAAAGCATTCTTTATCACGCTCAGATAACTGACTCCTTGATCAATATTCTGATACCCTCCCCGTCTCAGCTGAAGATGTTTTATACCAGAACATTGAGCCGCCAGGCATGAAGCTCCCTCAGTGACGTCTCCATGATGGCCATGTTATTATATCCCTAAGAATGTCCCTTTAAAAATGAGGCAATTGTATTTATGTAGTTCCCTGAGTGGGGTTTTGGGCTGTTGAGTGTTTTTCTTTGATGAATTGGTATCTGGACATGCAGAGGAACCATTAGCATGTTTTTGTATGCAATCACCGGGTATTTCAGTCTGGAGGGAATACAGCACGAGAGAGAGTCCTTCCCAGGGACTGGCTTCTCAGTAGACAACTATTAAGATGGGTCTGGCCCTTCACCAGGTGAACACTCAGTCTCAGGGTCTCCTGACCAGTGGGATTCAAGCAGCATGAGTCACTACAAACCGTGACCTGATCACAGAAATGGGCAAATGCCAATAAATGATGCACCCACCACTTGGGTTGTGCAACTTCAGCAGCTGTTATTGACCTCAGTATGATTTCACAATATAGGAGCATGGTATCTCTTCACTAATGTTCAGAGGGCAGCTTTTTGTCTGAGGTTCCTTTACAACTCTTTTTTTATTCACTTGTAAGATGTGGATGTTGCTGGCTGGGTCAGCATTTATTGCCTGTCCCTAGCTGCCCTTGAGAAGCTGGTAGTGACCTGTCTTTTTGAACTGCAGCAGACCCACAATGCCATTCGAGAGTGAATTCCAGGATTTTGACCCAGTGACAGTGAAATATTTCCAAATCAGGACCGTGAGTAGTTTGGAGGGGAACTTGCAAGTGGTGATGTTCCAATGTATCTGTTGGCCTTGTCCTTCTGGATGGAAATGGTTGTGGGTTTGGAAGGTGCTGTCTAAGGATCTTTGGTGAATTTCTGCAGTGCATCTTGTAGATAGTAGACACTGCTGCTACTGAGCATCAGTGGTGGAGGGAGTGGATGTGGTGCTAATCAAGAGGGCTGCTTTGTCCTGGACAGTGTCAAGTTTCTTGAATGTTATCCAGGAAAGTGGAGAATATTCCGTCACACTGCTGATTTTTGCCTTATAGATGGTGGGCAGACTTTGGGGAGTCATTAAAAGAATTATTCACTGCAGAATTCCAAACTCTGACCTGCTGTTGTATGCACTTTGTCCAATTCCCCCAGCACTAATACTAGGGACTCTCCACTTTGTACCTTTGCATCCTGCTACCACTCCCCCAACAAAGATCCAGTGTATCTTTAAACCTAATCTTTACTTAGAAACGAAAACTAATTTCTAATCACCCTGTCCAGAGACATTATTACACAACTCTGCATTTGGTGAGACTTGAACCCAGACCTCCTGGACACCACTACTGTACCACAAAAGCCCTTACTGCTAACCTTTCAGCAGCTGAATATGCAGATCTTAATCAAAGCGTTTCTGGAATTCTAGATTCTGGACTATGGATGGTATGGAAGGAAGAAATACCTTTGAAAAAGAATATTCCCTTACTTTTTGTATGGTACAGTATACACTTAATTCATCCTATTTCACCACAAAAGCAGGAGACATCCAAATATTTACAAAAAAAACTTTATTTGTGACAATTAAGCACAGTAACACAATTTACAAATGCTTCTTCTGGAAATACTGATTATATACAAACACACACGAGGATTCAGGGGCTGCAGACTGATTCCAACGCAGCCCTGCCCAAACCTGGGAGGACACCAGGTTATAGTTCAACAGGTTTATTTGAAATCACAAGCTTTCGAAGCATAGCCCCTTCGTCAGGTGAAGTCAGACCTGGGTGGGGAGGAGGTGAATTCTGCTGTATGGGCAAAGCTCAGCTACTGCTGCACCCTCTGAATTCCGAGACCCGGGGACCACCTGCAGCACCAGGGAAATACAGTATGACTGTACCAGCCCCCACCCAACCCCCGCGCCGGACTTAACCTCAGGGCACTTTCAGAACTGAGCTGTCTTAGCATTTTCCCTTGGGGATCTGGAGACAAGGAACCAAGCAATCCAAAGAGAAATGCTTAGTTCCTCTCTGTGACGGCGCAGTTGTTTTGACCGAAAGCTTTTAGGCTGAACTGAGTTACACCTCGAAGCGTAACACAACAAACAGCAAAAGTGGCAAGAACCAGGAGGAAGTCATTCAACTCATTGAGCCTTCTGATCATTCAGATTAAAGCTAATCCATATCTTGTATCTGTGCAACTTCAATATCCCCTAATTAAAAATCTATCGACTCTGCATGTATGTTTCAATGGTCTCTCAGCATAAACAGCGTACTTGGAGTTTCGGATTGTTCACTATCGTTTTGTGTGAAAAGTTTTCAAACATCATGAACAGTTGGTTCTAGTTTTAAAGTAAAATTTGCCTTGTTTTGGTCTCCCATCCTTCCCAACACATAGAGAATTAATCTCTCTGATCGTCAACTCTCTTGCAAATAATCTTAAACACCTCAATTAGATCACTCTTCGATCGAGAGTACACGTTTTGTTTTGAATTTGTTCTTATAATTAAACAGCCTTTTGCTTCAGCCTCACATGCAACAAGTCACTTTGGAAAATAAAACGAATTCAAATACAATCCTTCAATCTTTGATTCTGAAAAAATCTCACTCACTTCACGCTAGCTGCTGAAAGGCTTCCCATAATTGCTCCAGGCTTATGAAAGGTCAGGTGAGCCACAGGGCTTTCCGGTCTCTATCAGCGGTCAAACAGATTTCGCGGACACAGCGTTGAGAAGTTAGAGTGGAGGGTGGGATCTGGGTGTGATTGCATCCATAGTCAAACAGTCTCAGGGGCAGGCAGGCTCCTCACGCTGATGGAATGGCGCCTCAGATTCTTGGGGGGTGTTGGTTTTGTAGAGGGCGGTGTGTCACAAATTTAAAACGATTGAAAAAAAGAACCTGGTGTGTTGGGGATAATTTATTGTAGAAAATCAGTTCCTGCCCAAAGCGTTGAAATAGTGAAAAGGATACTGGATAAATACTTAAAAGGGCTGTGGGTAAAGAATGGCAGTAATTTGGATTGGAAGAATTGAGAAGCAAGCACTGAAACAATGGGCCAAATGACCTCCTGTGCTGCAGGATTATACACGGTGGATCAGAAATGGGGTAGACAAACCTATTTCTAAGGCCATCTCTATGCCCTGTGGTCAGCCTGACGTGCCAGTCACTATCCCAGCCTCCTTCTAAGGGGCAGCTGCAAAATGAAGTAAGGGAACTCTCTGCTCCCATAATGATTTGGATCACAAACCAGCAAAATGCTGATCCTCGCAGCTCTGTCTACAAAATAAATTGTGAACATAGAAATAGGAGTAGACAATTCAGCTCCTCCAGTGTGTTCCCCCACTCAAATGAGATCATGGTTGATTTGTGGCCTAACTCCATATACCTGCCTTTGGCTCCTATCTTTTAACAGTTGCCATTTGTGGAAGATAGAGGTTTGAAACTAACACGCTTTGTTGTAGAACTGCTTCCTAACATCTCTCTTGAATGGTCTGGTCTTAAATTTTAAACAATATTCCCTAGTTCTAGAATTACTTATCAGAGGAATTGTGTTTATCTACTCTGTCTTTTCCTGTTAACATCTTGAAGACTTTGATCATGTCACCCCTTAACCTTCTAAATTTTAGCGAAAACAAGCCTTATCTGTATAATCACCCCTCATAACTTAACCCCTTAAGTCCAAGTATCATTCTCATAAATAAATGTTGTATTTCATCCAAGTCCAATATATCCTTCCTAACGATGGTATGCAGATCTGCTTACAGTACTCCAAGTAAGCCCTAACCAGGGTTTTATGCTTCTTACCCATTTTGGGGTGGGCAAATAACACACAAGATTGCGTTAAGATTTTTAGAGGCAGGAAGTGGGGGAGGGGAAGAGGTGGTAGTAGAAAATAATTCCAAGGAAGGATTGGGGAAAAGAGACATGTTTTGAATGTTTAATTGACTTGAACTCAATTCTTGTTGGTATACAGGATCTTCCCCTGTTTAGGGAGGTCAAAGTCAGCCCTCAGCAACAAATCACAGCTCTAATGTAACTGCGCCTTCTGTGCATATCCCACCGAAACAATTCACAGAACTGAGCACAGCAAGAGAAAAATGAATCAGATTCCCACATTCTCAAAGCCCCGCTGGTGAAGTCATGAGCTGCTGACCAATGTTACCAAATAGCTCAGGCACAGAGGGGGCAAGGGACGTAGACCGATGGTGGTGGTTGGGGGAGCTGCAACTATTACTTTATGTTTGGTTGATGTTTAATATCAGCTCTCTTCATCATTCCTGCCACTCCCCATGCCTCCATCTCTCCAAATCACAAAAAAGAGATCTTAGTTTAAACTTGACACATTGTAGTACATGCCACGTTATTCAATCAGAATTTTCAGGCCAAGGAAGACCTACCACCCTGGAGTCTGGGTGATTTGCCAATCTGTCTTCTCAAGAGGAGGAAGAGATGTTTATTGAACCTCCCTCTGCTGTCCAGTTCTCAAACATCTTAATGATCTGTACATTTGAAAGAAAAGATTTGGAAGATAATACAAGGAAGTAACAGGAACAAGAGTGTGCCATTCAGCCCCTCCAATCTGCTCAATTGATTCTGGGGATCAAGGCTTCTCTGATTGTGTGGTCTCTACTTTCCTGTCTGCTCCCTCCAACACCCCATACACCCCCAGCCTATAGCCCTAGACTCCCTTGTTAATTAAAAAACCTTATTTCCAATCCAAGGGGCATAATTTTAAAGTGAAAGACAGGAGGGTTAGAGGGGATTGGAAGAAAATATTTTTCATCTCAGAGGGTGGTGAAGGCCTGGAATGCAGTGCCTGCAAAGGTACTTGAAGCAGGAAACCTCATAACCTTGAAAAAGTACTTGGATGAACACATGAAACATCATAACATTTAAGGCTATAGGCCTAGTGTGGGAAAGTGGGACTGGTACAGGTAGTAATGTATTTTTGGTAGTATAGACTCAATGGACCAAAGAGCCTCTTCTGTACAGCATGATTCTACGAATCTGTATTCAATGACCCAGCCTTCGCTGCTTGCTAGGAAAAAAAAATTCCACAGACTAACTGCCTACTGATTGGAGAAATTCTTCTGCATCTCAGTGTTAAATGGGAGACCCCTTCTTTTAGAATGGCGTTCCCTCATTCTAGAATGCCCCACAAAGAATCTCAGCATCCAGCCCTGTGTTCAGAGCCCTCAGGATCTTATATAGTTCAATTATCCTAAATACCAATGGGATCTTAAGACAAGTCAGTGCAGTATGACTCTAACATACTAAATTCAGATATTTATCAGATGTCAGGGATAGCATACCTCACTTATGCAGAAGCTGGGATGGTGAAGAAGAGAAAAACAGTAAAAGATTTAACTGGTGGTTTCCAAATACTGGTGTATTCCAAATATTGGTGTTTGTGATACTACCTTCTTATTCACTCAGTCTGGAATTAGAGGACACAGATTTAAAATAAATGGCACAAGATGCAGAGTGGGGTAACAGTGGGGTGTTTATTTCTACACAGTCAGTAGTGGAGGCCTGGAGTGCTCTGATGAAAAAAGATTCAATAGTATTTTCTGAACAGGAATGGGATTGATGACAGAGGAGGAAAATACAGGACTATGGGGGAAAAGAGTAGGGGTGGTGTGACCAACTGCATTGCTGCAAAGGTCTACACAGACAATGTGGATTGAACGGTCTTTTGCTAAGTTTATGATTCCAAACACGCAGCACGACAGGTGGGTCACAGCATTGGATTCTTTGCAACAAAGGTTTGCAGATGAGAGACTGGGCCTGGCTCACAATTGGAGATCTCAACTATCTATTCTGCCACGGCAAGCTCAAGGTCATTTGGACCGTTCAGAAAGGTGCTGTTGAAAGAAGAATCACGATAAGATTACTGCTGCTGACAAATAATCCCGAACGGACTGTTTACATCAAGTCTTAGCAGCTTAATGATAATGCGTCTTTGAAAAGGAGGTTTTAGAAAAGGATACAACTGAACAACTGATGATTGTGGCGCAGTAGTCGTGTCCCAACTTCTGAGCCAGGAAGCCGGGGTTCAAGTCCCAGCTGCCCAGAGGTGTGCCATAATGTGTCTGAAATGGTTGATTTAAAAATAAATCCAACACTTTGGCTTTCAGCTGCACTGGTCTGAATTAGCTTGATCTTGGAAGACTCAGGTCTGGTCATTATTTGGAGGGAGACTGCCTAGGAATATCAGATGCAGTAGGCTTAAGGGCTCTTGTGGAACAGTAGTAATGTGTCTACCTCAGAGACAGGGTTCAAGTCCCACCTCCTCCAGAGGTATGTCATAACATCTCTGAACAGGTTGTTTAGGACAATATCTGCAGCTAAACATCTGGGTGGTCTTAGGTTCAATAGCCCAGCTCTTTCTTTACCCAAGTGTAAAAAATGGAAAATAAGAGGCAATCAGGGTACGGTGGTGGTGGGGAGGCAGGGTGTCTGTCCCCATCACTCACTACTTGAGATGAAAATGTACGCAAGGCACAAGGACACATTAACAATGTTGGAGAAACTCAGCAGATCTGGCAGTATCTGTGGAGGCAGAAACAGTTATTGTTTTGAGTCCAGTGACTTAGAGCTGAGGACAGAGTTGCCCAAATGCTGAATGGCTCACATCAAGGATAATTGAAAGCAGATAATGGACAACAGCTGGAGGTGGTGACTCAGCCTCCATGACAATAGCATTTAACAGAGAAGAAAAATGAAAATTTCAACTGGGCTGCCTTTAACTGGGACTAATTTTCATATTGATTGTGAGCTTAAAGCAAGAACCTGGGTGAAATGAAACTGCAAAACCCTCCAGCTCCTATGTTTGTTTTATGAGGACAGATTGAGGAACACAAGCTAAAATCCAGAAGTGATAGACAAGTGATCTCATTGATGCATACACATTCCTTAGAGGGCTTCTCAGGATGGATGCAAGAAGGATGCTTCCCTTTGCAAAGCATGTCTAAACCCCACAAGGCATTCAGTCTCAGAATAAGGGATGCATGGAGAGTGATGCAGTAGTTTTTGTTGATGTTCATCCTGAGCAGCTTTGTGATGCAGGACTCTGTGCTCTAAGGTCTGTTCGCCAGCATGCACACTGAGACAAACATCGACTGTGCATGAAGGACCATCAATTCAGTGAAAGACATTCTTTGGTCTGCCCATAACATGCAAGGAATTGATCTCAACCAAATGTTGCAAACTGGCACATTCCAAGGTCCAGGACTGTGTTGAGGGATACACTAAAGCTTGCAGCAGCTACCGCCAAGGTAAAGTGGGGAAAGACCACCACCTGAGTTTTCTCTGCCAAAGTTAAATGGGGGTCTATTCAGTTATCAGACCCTCCTGGTGCCTCAAAATTATGTAAATAATTTCTGTAAACTTATGTATAAGGAAGAAACACCTTGGGCTTGTTTGTCCTACATATCTAAATACTGTGTGCGAAATTGAACTGCCCTCGTGACTGTGTGTAAAGATATTTTTATGAATAAAGTGTATTTTTGAAATAAAGGTAAGTCATTTGAGACTGAGATGAAGAGGAATTTCTTCATTCTCTGTCCGAGTGCTGTGAAAGCTCAACAGTTGAGCATGTTTAAGACTGAGACTGATTAATATCTAGATATTAGACAGATAAAGTGATGGGGGATAGCGTAGGAAAATGGAATGAGATAGAAGCCAATTATCTTATTGAGTGGGGTTGCTAGTTTGAAGGGTCAAATGGCCAGTTGTCCTCCTATTTCCCATGTTCCTAGAGTTGGACTGGCTCATGAGAGAAATGCAATTGTAGAATGAATCACAGAATAGCTACATTACAGATGGAGGCCCTTCATCCTGAGATGTCTGTGCCTGCTCTCTGCAAGACAATTTCACCTAGCGCCAATCTCCTGCCTTGCAACTTTTTTCCTCTTTCAGATAATGATCCGATTTTCTTCTGAAAGCCACAATTAGATCTACCTCCACCACATTCATAGGCAGCGCATTCCAGATCTTAACTCCTTGCTGTGTTTAAACAAAAAAAAACTTTTCTTGAGGTAACTGTTGACTCTTTTGCAAATTACCTTAAATCGGCAATAGCAAGGTTAGATAGCTGTGACTATCCAACCCCAAAAAGGGTGGTTTTCTTGACCCAATGCTACCTTGAGAAAGGGTGTTACTTTACAGTATCTGCTAACTCAGATCAGTGTAGCACCCTGGCTAAATACAGCAGAATACAAAATGTAAACAACAAGAATTGTTGCATCTCTCCCCTTGACAAACTGAGATGAAACAAAAATACCTTAAAAAGGAAAGAAAATATTTTAGCATAAATTAATACAAATCAGGAAAAAATGCTCAAAGATATGGGTCAGACATTGTTGAATATATATATTATAAAAAACTTTTAAATACGAATATTTACAAGAGTACACAATATAAGACAAATTCTGTATATATTACCAATTTGTTGTTTAAATAGGGGGACAGTACATTATCACTTAAGGAGATGATCTAGCAAAGTGTACATCTTTTAGCCAATCGCAAGAGGCAATATGACTTATCAGGGAATTGGCAGTGGTCGCCAACGATTATTTCAGATCAAAGCGGAATCCAATTAGAAGCTAGCTTTGGCCGCGACAAAGCAAAGGCTAATTGGCTGCTTGAACCAAAGGGCTTATTGGATGTACAACAGGCCACCCAACCGAGAGGCTCTGTGACATTGCTTTGGACATATTATATTCCATGCGAGGGAGGACACAAACCCATGGTAACAAGTCAGCCACCGTGTTCACGATATAGCCACTAACCCGTAATGCAAAGTCCTATTTACTCTCTCTCTACAAGCATCTACACAGACTGGTGCATTTGGTCCTTCTGCTCCAGGATCTTATTCACTGCAGGCCTGCCCTGAGTGGGGACCAAAAGTCATTTTTGGACAATGATATTTATGATACCCTGTGAGCCTTGGGCGACAGTGTTATCGCTGGGATACTGGAGGAATCCATGTAAAGTCTTCACAATCCAACCACCAGCATGGTGTGAGAAAGTCCTACAAAATGATCAGACAACAGGAGTTGTCCTTCCAAAGTGAACTTGTGTTTGGATGTAGCTTTATTTAAAAGCCAAACTCCAAACATTAGATACGTTAGATGAAGGCTTCAGATTAACCACATGACTGACACATAAAAGGGAGATCTCTGTGCCAATTAAACACAGTCCAGTGACAGTTCACGGCTGATAACTACGGCTGGACTTGCTACCTGGCTCATGAGACTGTGCAAATGGAGAGGTGCTTTGGTCGATATTTGAATACATTTGTTTGACTGGCTGCCCTGTTGACTCACAAAAGCCCAGTGGTCTGCTTGCTGGTGCCAGGGATTTCAGCAGTGATACCCAACCCTACGTTTTGGTTACACTCTGGGCATATGTTGTAGAAAGTTGCTGCAGCCTCTGTATCACTGCAAAAATAGAGAAGTGAAGAAAGCTGAAAAGTGTGACTTGTCGAAAAATGTGGTATGTGGGCTCTTTGCAACAGCCAAGGGATGCAAATACGCTTACCCCAAAAACAGGGATAATAGGTACTGCAGATGCTGGAGAATCCAAGATAACAAGGTGTGGAGCTGGATGAACACAGCAGGCCAAGCAGCATCATAGGAGCAGGAAAGCTTGACGTTTCGGGCCTAGACCCTTCATCTGATGAAGGGTCTAGGCC
>JAHRHZ010000066.1:24850059-24882024 GCA_024137785.1 Ginglymostoma cirratum | reverse complement strand
GGGCCTAAACCCTTCAGGGTTTAGGCCCGAAACGTCAAGTTTTCCTGCTCCTATGATGCTGCTTGACCTGCTGTGTTCATCCAGCCCCATGCTTGTTATCTCGGATTCTCCAGCATCTGCAGTACCTTTTATCTCTGATATAGTTTAATCCAGTGCCTCTTCAAGGGATTGGCACCCATTTCTATAGTTTAATGTATTTTTACTGAAAAGTAGGATAAAGGGAGACTGCTGGGATACTATTGGTAGTGGGCACATGTGACGCTGCACTTTGTAACTAAACAGAAATGGGTTGAGACCGGGCATTACCATCAGCAGCCGAGACATTCTCACTAATAACATTTCACATCGTCATGACTGCTTTAATACAATAGTTTATAAAGAACAAGTGTGCCTGTTTTACAATGAATTCTGACTATTCAGTTAGTCATGAGGTTTATCCAAACATATCAATTGTAAAAAGACAGACCATTACATTGGGAAAGTATTTTCTCAGATATCCAGGCAGCAGGGTGACTCAGTGGTTAGCCTCACAGCGCCAGGGACCCGTATTCAATGTGCAACTGCCCAAGGCTTGAATTCTCCCAGTGTCTGCATTCGTTTCCTTTGGGTGCTCCGGTTTCCTCCAACAGTTCAAAGATGTGCAGGTTAAGTGGATCGAACATGCTAAATTTCCCCACAGTGTCCAGGGCTGTGCAGGCCTAGCTAGGTGGATTAGCCGTGGGACATGCAGGGTTACAGGGATAGGGTAAGGGTATGGGTCTGGGTGGTATGCTGTTTGGAGGGTCAGTGTGGACTCAAATGGGCCGAATGGCCTGCTCCCACATTGTGGGGATTCTATGATCCTTCAAGTGTTTGAAATTTTAATTACGGGGCAAACTTTCACCAATTTATAATTGTACAAAGTGTACAATTATTTCCTAATAATCTCCAAGACAAAATTGGAGGTTTCCTCAGCACAGTCTGAATGTAACCAATGGAGGTCAGCCTATTTTAAACATCCTGTCACAACAATGAAGCCAATCCACTCAATGAATCTGTTTGAACTAAGAGTCCAATCATGGTAGATCTGTACCTATCCACAAGATGATTTTGGCATCCACCTCAGGAGTCTCCTCATTTACTTCTAAACATTCTCTTCCTTGGAGAGACAACCTGCCTTCATTTACATGACATTGCCCATCTCTACCTGGCTGCTGAGAGCCATGCCCATTCTCTTGTTACCTCTGGACAATTCCATTGCTATTCTGACAATCCTCCCACCTTAAAAATCTAAAATACTCATTCAAAACTCTTCTGCTCATTTTTGTTTGGATGTAGGTGTTACTGGTAATTCCAGCATTTGGTATCCATCCCTAATTGCCCTAAAACTGAGTGACTTACAGTCAGAGTCATACATCACAGAAACCAACCTTTTAGTCCTATCGGTCCATGCCAAACATAATCCCAAATTAAGCTAGTCCTACTTGCCCTAGCCCATATCCCTCCAAACTTTTCCTATTCATGTACTGGTGTCTTTTAAACATTGCAACTGTGCCCACATCTACCGCTTCCTCAGAAAGTTCATTTCACACACAAAACATTTCCCCCTCATGTCTTTTTTGTTAAAAAAAATCTCTGCCCTCTCACCTTAAAATATGCCTCCTAGTCTTGAAATCCCCCATCCTAGGGAAAAGACACTTACCATTAATCCAATCTATACCCCTCATGATTTTATAAGCCTCTCTAAAAGGTTCTCTCTCAACCTCTTTAGCCTCAGTGATGAAGATTCCAGCCTTTCTTTATAATTCAAACCTTCCACAGCCAGCAACATCCTGTTGCTAAGGTCATTTAGCATAGCTACAAAGAAGAAAGGAGCAGAAGTAGGCTATTTGACCCATTGAGCCTGCTCTGCCATTCATTATGATCGAGCTCACTACCTGTCCTCCTCCCACCATATTTCCTGATCCCTTTAGCCACAAGGCTTCTATCTGCCTCCTTCTTGAAAACACTATGTTTTGGCCTCAACCTCAACCACTTTATGGTAGTGAATTCCACAGGATCTCTACGCTTGAAGAAATTTCTCTTCATCTCAGTCCTAAATGTATACTTCTCATCCTTATATTATGATCCCTGGTTTTGGACTCCCCCACCATTGGGATCATCCTTCCGGCATTTAACCCATCGAGGTTGATGTGGGTCTAGAGTCAAATGTAGGGCAGACTGGGTAAGATGACAGATTTCTTTCCCTAAAGAAAACTGCTGGTGAACCAGACAGGATTCTGCAGCAATCGATGAGAGCAAGCGTGATACAGAGCCTAGGTTTCCAGATTTGAACCTGACCTAATGCATAGCCTGGTGTTCTGGCTCACTCATCTAGTGACATTACCACCATTTCCTTAACTTACACTAAACCTCATTCAGTGATCACTTGATGTCCTTACTGGGAGCCAACCTGCCTAGCATTGCTGTTCAAACTTCTACACCTGTCTCTACAACCTCAGGATCCACCATCCAAGATGGTGAAGCTTCCTATAAATATAGCCCATTGCCCATCCACAATGTTAATCACCCCCATCACTGGTGGCTGTGCGTTCAGCTGGCTAGCCTGAAGCTTTAGATTTCTGGAATAGATGCCACAACTTCTCTCATTCCTAAATCTCCTTTAAGGCACTTTGTCAAATCTCTTTACCCAAGCTCAGGTCACCCCAACTAATATCTCTTTGTGTCGCTTGGTGCTGAACTTTGCGTGATAATTCTCCCAGAAAACATCTTGGGGTGCTCTGCTACCTTAAAGGCACAACCTAAAAGCAGAATCTTGTTGTTGCTGCAAGAATTCTTTTCCTCGACTGCACAGCTTTCTAAAGCGTGCAAGAGGACGATGCCTGGAAGGGCACGTAGGATTTGCCAGTGTACTCAGCTCAAGTGGAGCGTGAAAGCTGGCAGGGTCCAACAACTCTCTGCGAGCACAAATCATCTATTTTAAATAGACACGATTAACTGGGTCAATAGACTGGATTGAGCAGGACTCACCCCAGCTTCCAGTAGACTCTCAAATAAACTGGATTACAAAGATAGCCAACCAAACAATAGCTAAGCAAAAATAAAAATCAGTAGCCAAATCACAAGTTCACAACTAAACAAATAAAAGTAAATTTAAAGTAGATGTTAATATATTTTTGATCAATGGTGTAAAGGTTTCTAGGGATAGTGTGGGTAAAAAGATAGAACAGGTTCGATGGCTGAATTGCCTATTCCAGCTCCTATTTTCCTAATCTGAACAGGACCAGGTCACATATTTAACAGGAACAGTCAGGTCAGAGGGTTGCCCAGCTAGTACACAGCATGTGTCTGTGTAATGCTGAGGCACACGGACAGAGGGTCAGTTTCACTGATGAGTTTAAACAGCTTCACTGTACAAGGGCAAGGTGTCAATGATGGCTAAGGAGACTGATCAAGGGAAATGGTTTTTACTGGATTGCTCTACAGAAAGCCAGCACAGACTCAACGGGCCAACTAGTTACAACACCAGTGCAATGACAAATCGGTTCAGGGTTAGGGCACCACGCTGGCTACAACAAGCTTCAAAATTTGCAATATCAGCAGACAGATGTACAATCGTCACACACACAAATTAGATAAATAAGCCCCTGTTGCACTGCACACAGTGTGTCACCAAGTACAATCTTCCACAGACTCAGACTGAAAGGGACAAATAACTGCACCAGCCTGTGCGGAGGTAACCCTATGGTGGCTGAATGTTTCGCTGAAGGACTTAGGGAAAGATGTGACATGTCAGATGCAGCTGCCGCTGAGGCACAGTGGGGAAAAAGACCACCGTCTAAGGTCTTTCTGCCAAAGTTAAATGGGAGTCCATTCAATTACCAGACCCTCCCAATGCCTCAAATATATGTAAATATGATTTTGTATAAGTAAGAAATGCCTTTGGTTTATTTGCCTGAGAGAGTCAAATTCCAATGTTTGTTTCTTCATGTGCTACTGTATAGAACCAAATTGCTTTAGTGACCACGTGTGTATATACAAAGTAATTTAATGAATAAAGTACATTTTTGAAATAAAAAGTCAGAAGTAGTTCAGATGGTAGCAGTGGTACCTCAGAGCCAGAAGATTGCAGGTTCAAGCCCCACTCCAGATACGGTTGCAGAGACAGGCTCACTCTCTGCCAGCAGTACTGAGGGAGCTTTTACACAATTTCAGCATTGCTGCCTATCCATAGGCATATACATACAAACTGGAGGGGGAAGGGGGTGGGATTCACTGAACTACCACATAAGATTTGCATACAGCTGCAAAAACATGAGTGCTTTGTTTTTGGTCTGAGTTGCATATAGCGGAGTTTAGGCTCCATCAGTGGTTGCATTAACAGCAGATATAATTCTGGCTCACCACCTCGCTCTAGGCACGCGCTGTAAGTCAAAAAAGTGTCCTCTCTTTTCAGTCACAAGGCCTTTCACAATCATCCTCTTTAAAAATGTACTAGTGCCCTTTATAGACAGGGCAGCAATGTTTCTTTTGAAAACTCTCTCCAATGCTGTGCTCAGGCAATGATGCTCCAACGCTGAATACGAGAGACAGCAGGATTGCTGAGTACAAGATTAAGAGAGGGAAAAACAAATAATGATTCAATCTCGTTCTCCTTAAAAGGTCTAAACTTTCCTTCTCCTCCCCACCTCAAACCTTCTCCTGGGGAAGTTTACAGATGGTCCCTGATAATGTAAAGACCATTAGTGTATGCCCAAGGGACAGTTAGGGCGTGTCTCTGCATACGCTTGTTCTCCTTCCAGATGAGAATCTGAGTCCTGAAGCTACCTACTTCTCCCTTTCATCGCCCATGGTTGCGTTCTGACCTAAATGTAGTAAAAGGGAAAGCAGAGATGAGCCTGCAAGACACAGCATGGCAGATGAATGTGTCTTACAGGCAGTGATGAGTGCGGGAGGTTTGAGTTGAGCTTATGTACCAGACTGGACTTGGTGCGCCTGCTCCTGTTGTATACTCTCCAAAGGACAAAGTTTACAATCGCAGTTACGGCTGCTTGTATAAACAGAGAGGCTGCATTATCCTCACGTGAGAGTTTGACAGCAAAGTCTAGCCTGACCTGTCTGTGTCTCTCCCCCTCCCCCAATACTTTTTCCATTTTTTGTTTGCTCTGAACCCATGTCAAATCAAAAGTACATGTTCTGGGGCTCCGATATCACATTCTAATTTTGCACAGAATTGTCTGAACAGAGAAGATTTTACTCCTTCTGTAGCCAAAAAAAACCCCCAAAGGTCAAATAATTTCCATTAGTCATTCCTCCACCATCACCTCCAATTTACTTCTTCTAAAAAAAGTGCACAATGAACGAACACGTGGACAGTGTTTCTGAATAGTGTATTCTCAAATACTCACTGGCTCAAGGACAGAGACTGACTGTATCCAGAGAGGAAGACAAATGCTGTGTGCAGTGCTGAAAACATTTTATGTTCCAACAAGACTGCTACATCTGTATAAGACCTCAATGCAGTAAAAACTACTGGAGATACTTCAGAACAGCTCTCAATAAACAGAAATCACTGATTTAAAACAGACCTGAGGGACAACTTCTTCAGACACTGAGCCATGTAAAGGCTAAAGGGTCAACAACCTGAGGACAAATTTATAAAGGAACGGGCAAAAGCACCAGAGAGGACATAGATGTCGTGTAATTTCTGACCTTGTCCACCCCAGCCCAGTGCTGGCACCTCCACATCAGAGCATGTGCGCAATGGAAACAGACCCTTTGATCCAACTTGTCCACGCTGACTGGGTTTCCCAAACTAAGCTAGTCCCACTTGCCTGCATCTAGCCCATAGCCTCTATTCATGTACCCGTCCAAATTTTTTTTTTGAATGTTGTAACTGTACCTGCATCTACCACTTCCTCTGGCAGTTTGTACCATACATGTACAACTCAGTGTCTGAAGAAGTTGTCCCTCGGGTCCGTTTTAAATCTTTCTCCTCTCACCTTAAAAATATGCACTCTAGTTATGAGCTTCATTAGCCTTGGGAAAAGACCTTTGCCATTCACCTTATCTACACCCCTCATGATTTTATAAATCTCTATAAACACCTCAACCTCCAACGCTCCAGTAGAAAAACATCCCTCCTATCCAGCCTCTCCCTATAACTCAAGCCCTCTAGTTTGGAACTTCCTTACCCTCAGGAAGGGAGAGCTACAGGCATGTATTTACAATATTACCAGGATTTCTCAAACCCTTAACCTCCTCCATTTTGAATGATGAAGGCAAACACTTTTAAGTTCAGAATGGTGTTTATTTTTCTGACATCCAGTTAGACAAATGCATGGAAACTAGGTGCAGAAGTAGGCAATTCAGCCCTTTGGGCCTGCTCCACTATTCAACATGATAGTGTTTGATGCTGAACCTCAACGCTGTATTCTCAATTTCTCCCCATACCCTTTGATACCTTCACAATCTAAATATTTCTAATATCCAAAAAAAGCAATTACTCAGTGACCAGGCTCCACAACTTCTGTAGTAGAGAGGTTAACCACAGTGAAGAAACCTTTCCTCACCTCGGTCCTATATGATCTACTCAATATCCTGAGACCATGAACCCTGGTTCTAGATTCCGCAACCAGGGTAACAGTTAGATTGTCCAGCCCTACAAGAGTTTTATATATTTCAATCAAATACCCTCTCTTCTTCTAAACACTAGTCAATACAGCCCCAGCTGAACCAATCTCTCCTGACAGGACAGTCCTTCCATTCTCGGTATGAGCTGAGGGAAGCTTTGCTGCACTCCCTATATAGTAAGTGTAGTCTTCTTACCTAAGAAAGGATAAGCCTGCACACGATAATGAAGCTTCAGTCCTAACAAGGCTCTTTATAACTACAATAAGATATCCTTCTGAACTCAAAACCTTTTGCAATTAAGGACAACATACAAATTGCCTAATTGCTTCCACCGACTAGTACGCAAGGACATCCAGATCCCTTGGTGCATTCACAATATATCACCATTTCAATAACACGCTGCCTTTCTATTTTCACAAAGTGCATAACTTCACATTTATTCTCATCTGCTCCTGCAGGCTTTTTTCTTTTTGCTTTTGCATTTTTTTTCCTTTCCTTTGGAGGAGTGTGTGTATTTACAAACAGAAGACAAGCAGTTTCACTCAAAAAGGGGACGTCTTACTTTATATAATAACTGATAATAACTGATCTTTTCTAGTAATAGTCTGCCTATAGCTCCCATCCTCTTTGGTCAACTGGTCTGAGTGCCCCAAATCCAAGGTACTAACTTTTGGTCAGCATGTAGCATCTGCAACTGAGGCTGGAAGTTGTTGGCTCAGATCCTACTCCAGAGGCTTGAGCACAAAAATCAAGGCTAAGGAGTAAACACAGTAATGAACGACTAATGCACTGTTGGAAGTTCCATCTTTCAGACGGGCTGATGAAATCAGGACCCTGTCTGTCCCTCTATTAAAAATAAACCGCCCTTTAACACTACTCCAAAGAAGTGCAGGCGTCCAGGTCAATATTTATCCCTCAAATCAACATCACAAACACTGATTATCTACAAAGAAGGAACAAGAGTAGGCCACTGAGCCCTTCAAGCCCGCTCCACTATCCAATAAGATAATGACTAATCTGACTTAACCTCGACTCTACATTCCTACATATTCCTGGTAATCTTTCAGCTCCTTGGTAAGTCTCCCACAAGAGGAAACATCCTTTCCACACTCGCCCATAGAGTCAGAGATATAGAGCACGGAAACAGGCCCTTCGGTCCAATGCATCCATGCCGACCAGATATCCCAGATAAATCTAGACCCTTTTGCCAGCTTTTGGCCCGTATCCCTCTAAACCCTTCATATTCGTATATCCATCCAGATGTCTTTCAAATTCTGTAATCATACTAGACTTCGCTACTTCTTCTGGCAGCTGATTCCATGCATGCACCACCCTCTGGGTGAAAAAGTTGCCCACTGGGTCCTTTTTAAATCTTTTCCCCTCTTAATTTAAACATATGCCTTCCATTGACTCCCCACCCCAAGGATAAGACCTTGTATATTTACTCTATCCATGACCCGCAATTTAATAAACTTCTATAAGTCACCCGTCAGCCTTTGACGCTTCCAGGGAAAATTGCCCCAGCCTATTCAGCCTCTCCCTATAGATTAATCCCTCCAACCCCTCAGGATCTTTTGTTTCAACTAGCTCACTTCTGCTTCTGCCAAACTCCAGAGGATACAGGCTTTGCCTGTGTAGCCTCTCCTTATGAGGTAATCTACTCATTTCAGATAGTAGTCTGGTAAAGAAGTCTTATCTAGGATATTAGCACTAGATAATAGAGGCAGCATAGCACAACGGGCCTAGTGACCTCTTTTTGCACTGTAGTAACCTTTATTCTGCAAACTCTCTCTTAACTGCTTCCAATGCATTAATAGCCTTCTCTAGATAGTGAGCAGTACTGTATACAGTATTCCAGATGGGGTCTCACCAATGCCGGTATAACTGAGTATAACCTCCCTACTCTTTCATTCAATTCCCCTCGCAATAAACCATAATATTCTATTAGCTTTTCAGAGTCCTTACCAATCTGCCCATCATCACACTGGTGTTTGTGGGAGTGTGTTGTGCATAAATTGGCTTTCCTATTTCTCTCAACACTGACTAAAGTTCAAAAACTAACCAAACAACTGTAAAGCGCTTGGGACATGCAGATCATAAAGAATAATCTGGTTTCTCACTCTTCTGAACAGTCATATCAGAATCAAAACATTGACTCTTTCTTTGTCCAGTGATGCTGCCAGACCTGCCCAGTTTCTCCAGCACTTGGCTTTTACTCTTCATTCCTATCAACAAAGTCAC
Source organism: Ginglymostoma cirratum (assembly GCA_024137785.1). Classification (NCBI taxonomy): domain Eukaryota; kingdom Metazoa; phylum Chordata; class Chondrichthyes; order Orectolobiformes; family Ginglymostomatidae; genus Ginglymostoma; species Ginglymostoma cirratum. The sequence continues at coordinate 24,873,171 of JAHRHZ010000066.1, read as the reverse complement.
CCAGAGGCATGCAGAGTTTGGCCTCAGGTCTTCCCCAGTATCCAGAATCTGATTTGGTTTCAGTTTAGCAACTTGCCATTCTGAAAATACACCTTTGTGTTACTGGGTGTAGTGCCAGAATCAGAGGTTCGGAACAAAGAATTACAATGAGGGATCAGCAAACAGGAGGTTAATGAAAGAAGACAAAAGGGAAATAATTGAGTTTTTAAATTTATACATAGGAAGATTGAGGGAGGTGAGATGTCACTGGCAGAGACTAATATAAACCAGAACTGCACAGAGTAAAGGCCAAGTACTAACCAATGTGTCAATATTCTGCTGTTATTGAGTTATTAATAGAGCAGAGGTCAGAAGACACAATTACTGGATACCCCAGTGTATCCATGTGTTTATTTTCTGACGAAGCTGGGCGTGTAAAGCTGGTAAAATCCTCTAGAACCACCTTTGACTTGCCAAAGAATGTGACAACAACAACAGTTTTATTGTGAGCTGGTTACTTTGGGTCACAAGTTTGCAACCAGCATTTTTTTTAAAGTAATGACTGAATGCAGAAGTTGACAGAACATTTAATAGAACTTGCCAAACTTGCAGCTCAGTGGGTAGCATTCTCAAAGGGCTGCAGGCTCAAGTCCTACTCCAGACACTTAAACACAAGTGCAGTACCACAGCATCACTAGACCAGGCATGTTCTAATCAGCTTCTTCAGCGGTGTTACTACACATCTCTAAAATCATAGAATCCCAAGATGTGGAAACAGACCATTCAGTCCGCACCGACCATCCAAACAGCATCCCACCCAGACCCACACCCCTGTCCTACCCCCATAACCCCACGTTTCCCATGGCTAATTCACTTACCTTGCGTATCTTTGGAAAATGGGAGGAAGCTGGAGCACCTAGAGGAAACCCACGCAGGCACAGGGAGAATGTGCAAACTCCAAACAGATAGTCACCTCAGGTTAGAATCAAACCCAGGTCCCTGACACTGAGGCAGTAGTGCTAACCACTGTACCACTATGCCGTTTTACAGCAGGTGGGAATTAAAGCTGGCTCAGAGGTAGGGACACTACTACTAAACCACAAGTGATCTCAGAATAAATGACAGTATTTGCTTTATTGCAGTTTTCTCTAAGCTTTGTGTGCAAAATTGACTCCTGCGTTCCAACATCTGAACTAGTGGCTATAATTGTACCTCAAGGGCAAACAGAAAGTGGACAATCATTTGAAGAGGAAAGGATCTGCAGGCCCTCTGGGGAATGGCAGGACAGTGAGATTAGCCAATTTGCAGAGATCCCACAGGCTTAATGATCTTTTTCTATGCTGTAACTTTTTTGGACTGGCTATAAAAACATATTCCAAGGAGCTACAGAATGAAACACTGAATTCTTCAAAAAACACAAGAAACAGCCAAGAAAAGCACTTAGCTCCAAAGAATTAAAAGACTACCCCCTTCCCCAAGAAAACACATCGAGAGAGACAACTTTTATGAAAATGTTGAGAAACTAAAATTTAAAAAAGGGAAAAATAGGACAGTGACAGGTCGAAAGGAGTGGGAGAGATGAAGCGAATTGAGAGATCTAGCACTTGCGGTTGGCCATCCAGCCCCTCCAGCCTTTTCTGATCACAGCTAATCTGCAAGTTAAATCTATTGAGCCACCTTGTTTCATTCCCCAACAGAAAAAGTCAGTCTGGAAATCTCCAAATCACCACCTTCATCTGAAGAAGAGAATTCAGGAGACACAGTGCATTTGATGGGCCAAAGAGCCTCAACCTGCATTATAACCATTCTACGTCCATGCTGGATGCCTGCAAAAGAACCTCAGTTAAAGTCACTCCTCATTAGCTCCTCAAAATGTTTCTGTTCAGATGCTTATCTAAATGGAATTTAAAAATCCATAAATGAGGTTGCCTCCATCACTGAAGAAGTAGCTTCTGAATTGTACTCACTGAACAGAAGGTTTTTCCTCATGCTGTTGTTTCACCAAGCACCTCAAAACAATATCCTTCAATTCTCGATCCTTCTGCCCAAAAGGAACTTTATTTCATCTTGGAGATAGTAGGAACTGCAGATGCTGGAGAATCTGAGATACCAAGGTGTAGAGCTGGATGAACACAGCAGGCCAAGCAGCATCAGAGGAGTAGGAAGGCCGACGTTTCGGGCCTAGACCCACCTCTGATGCTGCTTGGCCTGCTGTGTTCATCCAGGTCTAGTGTAACCTTGGTATCTCTTTATTTCATCTTGCTCTACCCAGAACTCCTCTGCCCCTTCACTTGATGCACTTATCAAACCTCTTCATCTCTTTACTCCCCCACTCCCTCTCTCTGCCCACCCTCAAGAGAAGAAAACAATGCAAAGTTAAATCAAGGACTGAATGAGACATGACACAGGAAAGAACGATTAGATGAGAGACAAAGTAATAGGAGACAAAAGGATAAAAGTAGCAAAATATTACATTTCATAATCTCAAGGAACAATTCACTGTCACCACATTTTCAACCTCTTTCTGGCCAGAGGGTTTTGTACATTGATGACATGGACAATGTGTATTGTTCACACACTATTGTTCATCCAGCATGTTCTGGCATGTTTCATTGTGAACAATTTCAAAGTTTTTTTTGTGATGGTACATTCAATGCGTTCAACCCTTTGTTCTAAAGCACATTAGGACTAAAGCCTCGATAAAGCCCTGCCCACTGATGAGGCAGAATGGGGTAGAGTGTGTACATGTACCAGTTTGTACAAGAGACAGATTTCAGTAACACCAGGAGTAGAAAGATACAGGAGTGACCGGGCAGCATGCCTCTCCCAAACACCCCTCACTCAGCTTTAATACCAGTGACCATTGGCTCCAACTCCAAACAACTTAGTGAATCTGGAGATTCAGAAGCTATAGCTCTTGCTGTTCAAGCAATTATAAATGTACAAACATTTGTAAAAACAAAATTAGGCTCCAGGTTAAAGTTACTAGGCTGGGGATCCATTTTATGCTGGCTACTTTATACACTAGTGTCTTGGAGGTTACCAAAGATTTTCTGAAGAAGGGTCTAGGCCCAAAAAGTCAGCTTTCCTGCTCCTCTGATGCTGCTTGGCCTGCTGTGTTCATCCAGCTCTACACCTTGTTATCTCACTTATTTTCACGTGGGTTTGGGTTGCATGTAGTACAGAACACCATTTTGTAAGAGAGTTGGAATTTGGATTAAGCACACTCTTAAAAAGACTGGTTGACACTAAATTGTCACCATTGCTCATCAAGAGGCTGCACTGGGTTTTGCGGGTGAGCACTTGTCCATCCAACAGCAACTCGCTTACTCCCCCAAAAACATATTTCTTCTTTCATAAAATGTTGTAAATATATTTCAAACTGAATCCTAAAATTTTGAATAACATTCATCTTGTGCCAATACAGCATGTTCTGTCAAATGATTGCAACTGTTTTAATATTTACAAAATACATTCCATGCCTGGGATATAGCCTGAGGGCAAGGTACATACACAAAGTGTTAAATGTCAATTTTAAGCTCCTCTTAAAGGGATACTCTCCCCAGCATGACCATTGCCAGCAAGATCTCTGAAGCAGAAGGAATATCCTAATTCAATTTCAAGTAATGAGTTACTTTCAGAAGACCTTACAGTACAGCAACTTCTCTTCATGGACCCAGCCTCCTCCAAGAGGAAACAACAGATGCTACATCATCTTATCAGTCACCCAGGACAAGGGAAGTGTTTGGTCATGGGCATCTATGAGGACCCTTCCCTCAGTCTACATGAGGAAAGGGATAAGTCAAGGGGTCAAGCAATATGGGAGAGGACAAGAGGGCAAATTGGGATCCTTCCCCCTTGCAGCACAGGACATATCTTCTCCTTCTCCCACCTCCCATAAAGGTTACTTTGGAGAAACCTCAGCCCCGAGTCATCCGAGTACCATTTTGTGCCAGAGCACTATATGCCCTCAGTGAAAGATGGGGTAAAGGCCACAATTTTTTCCACTATGTCTATGCATCTCTAATCAATAATTGAATGGTAAACTTGCAGGGCTGTTTCAGTACCTCTAGGTAAGTTCAGCTTGTGATAGCAAACAAAATATTGCACTAATATTTTGAACTTCAGAAAAGGGGAACTATGTAGCACCAGTTTCTACCTTTAGCCAAAAACATCTGCCCCTCCCCAACTTTTTAAACATGTAATCTTTCACAGGAGCATGGGGAGCGCAATCCGGCATTTGATGCCCATCCCAACTGCTCTTGAACTGAGTGATTCGCTCAGCCATTTCAACCACATTATTACGGGTCCGGAGTCACCTGTAGGCCACAGAAGGGAAGGACAGCAGACTTCCTTCCCTAAAAGAAATTGTTAAAAAATGACTACTGCTTCTTATTCCAGATTTATTAATTGAATTGATTAGGGTTCAGTGAATCTACCACTATAATCACCAACTGACTGATGTTGCTTCCAGACAAATTACCTGCAAATTCACACTTATTTTAACATGAAACTTGTGACTGAATTTATTGACTTTTATTTAAAAAGGCAAGTTCCCTTGGTGATACATATACAAGACATTAAATGATGTTCAAAAGAAATGGTTCAAACACAGGCAGGCAGACAGACATCAATCTTCCAACGTGGTCAGATATTATTAACAAGAAGTTAAATCTCTCCTCCCCTCTCCTTAGTTTTGGTACTTCTGTCCCTGGGATAGAGGGACCAGGGAGTATGCAAGTGGTTGGTGCCAGCTCAAAGTTCAGTTTGTAAAGTGTGTTTCAGTAGTCAGCAGCTGCAGAGAGGGACTGTGCGCTCGACCCTCACACAAAAGCTCCTTTTTCTACCCAAACAAAGTGGGTCTTTAGTTTCCTACATGAAGGTTTAACTAGGGACTGGAGGGGGTGGGGGTAAGAAATGAGGCAGAATGAGAGAATGAGGGCGCACAACAGCACAAAAAGACATCAAAATACAATACACATACTTCCAACGGTCAAGACATGAACATTCAAATTACTTCACCACTGACTTCAATACAAAAGAAGGTCTTGAGGATACAGGTTCAAATTTCACTACAGCAGCCAGTGGAAATAAAGCTGGTCTCTGTCATCACAATCAAGAAATAATTGCATGTCAGAAAAGCCCATTAGGTTCATCATGTTCTTTCAGGTAAGGAAGTCTGTTACCTTTACCCACTCTGGTTTACATGGGATTCCAGACCCACAGCAAGGCAGGTGACACATAACTGCACCCTGAAACAGCTAAGTGAGCCAGTTCAAAGGCAATTACGAATGCTCACAAATGTTGAGCATATCAGTGATGGCTACAACCCACAGAAGCAGCAAAAATGAAAATAAACCAATAAACTTCCCAAGATGCTCCACAAGAGCACAATTGTACATCAAAATTTGACACTAACTCACACAAGAGATATTAGGGACGGTGGGAAAAAGTATGGTCAAAGAGATTGGTTGTAAGCAGTGCCATAATGGAGGAGAGAGGTAGAGGGGTAAGTGGAAGGAGTTTCAAAACTTAGGCAGCTGCCTATATTGGAGTGAAGATAAAACAAAGAACTGCAGGTGCTGGAAATCTGAAAATGGGTCACTGGACTTGAAACATTAACTCTGCTTTCTCTTCATGGAATCTGCCAGACCTGCTGAGTTTCTCCAGCAATTTTTGTTTTGGTTGGAGTAATAAGTAGACGCTCAAGAGGCCAGAACTGGAGGAGCACAGAGATCTTAGAGGGCTGTGGGGAGGGAGGAGGTTAAAGTGATAGGGATTGAGGCTGAACACAAGGATGAGAATGTTAAAAATAAAAAAAAAGTCGAGGCATTTAAAACTAGACATACACAAGAGGGCACTCAAAAGGGGAAGAGCAACATTTATTTCCCCTCAAGATGAGTGCAGTCACAGCTCTACAAAAACATCTACAACTCTCCCAGATTTACAACAAGGCAAAGGTAAGTAAAATAGCTTCTCTCACACACATTGTTAAAGACAGGGAAATTCAGCCTCTAATGGCCATCCTGGCCATTAAATGCTAAAATTTACCAGTCTTTAATAATCAGCTTGAGCTGAACTGAACGGCTCTGCGTAAACATCAAAGACTTAAAGTCACTGCAAGATCACAACTGATGGAATGGTCAGTAATGTAACACTATCATAGAGATCCTGTGGCACAGTGATATGTCCCTACTTCTGAGCCAGGAGGCCTGGGTTCAAGTCCCACCTGCTCCAGAAGTGTGTAATAACATCTCCGATCAGGTGGTTTTAAAAAAAAAATCAGTAACACTATCATCTCACTTTCCAAATCCGTTTTGATTTAGCCCTCCCCTTCCCTCACTTTTGATGTTATTGCATTTCCCTTAATGGGCATCGTATAAACTAAACAATTGGAAACAAAAGTGATTTAGTTAAAAAAAAAACACTTAAGGTTAGTGCTCAGGTGGTTCTCCTGTTCATTGCTCCAAGATTGCTGTCTGTTCAGATCTCCCGATAACTCAGTGGTTACGGCCACGTGAGTGGACCCAGACCCATCTCAGACCCAACAGCTCGGACCACACACTCAAGGACAGAAACAGGGATCAAATGGAAAAGAGCTGCTGCTAACTGAACCAAAACCATAATTCAGCAGTGCAGCCAAGTAGAAGTAATTCCGATAGGAAGCAAGCACAGAACCAATTCTCTTAAATAGCTGGGGGTGGGGGGAACTACAGACAGAAGAGGGGGTGGAAAGAAAGACAAAGAGACAGACAGAAGGGGGAAGAGATATGGAGGGAATTCCAGGTTTCAGATCCTATGAAAATACAGTGAAGATGTAATGTGCCATTAATATGGATGTTAATTCCAAAAAGTAAAACAGTTATAGCTGGCCCACTTTGATAAAAAAAAAAGCCCGAAGCAAAATGATGATTTCAGTAAAGATTTGCATCTTTTGGGAGCCCTGAGACCCTGTTACTGCAAATGATATTGTGGTACTCACACTGGTTGACTCCACATCACTCACATTTCCTCTGAAGCCATTAGATCAGTACCATCACCGTGTCTCTACGCTTAAAACATGTGGCAACCGTACAGACAGGACTCGAGAAATCTCTCTCTCAGCTGGGAATTCCAGTAGTGGTTCTCTGGCTCTGTGTTAGTTCCTGCTCAGTCTGTCCACCTGGCTCAGTTTCACTGCTGTCAATTTCCTTCCCCATGGGGATACCGCATGCTCACATGCATCAGAACACACACACATACACAGCCCACAGCAGAGGTCAGGCTCAGGGCACCAGCCTTCCCACAGCCCAGAATCTCTTCTAACACCAAGGCCATACGCTGGGGATCAACACCCAGCCAGATGTCAACTGCAGTAATTTAATCCACCATGTTAGCTCCCACTGCAAACTTCTGCAATGACACGGCATAACTGCGGAGTCTCCCAGTACCACGGAGCAAAGGCAAGAACATTCAGCTCTTTGAGCCTCTTCCAACACTTTAGATCACAGTTGATCCATACTTTAATTTCACCTACTTGCCTTGGTTCCACATCCCTCAAAACTTCTGTGAACAAAAAAAAACAAAAAACGATGAATCTTTTAATCTGGTCTCCTCGTCTCAAACATCAATTTGTTGTGGGTGGGGGGAGGACCTGGAGACTGCACCATTTCCTCTTCTTTATGATATGGAGGAAAGTTCGAGAATCACCTCTTGATGGTAATTTTACGGATCTGCCTCCTTGTTCTGGGCTCACCCTTCACCAGAGGGACGGTGGATATGACCTTCATTTCCCCAGTGCCATTAGTCTCCAGGAACCCACCAATTTCTGTCTTGAACCTGCTTAATAAATGTGCTTCCACAGCCCCCTGCATGAGGTGGAGGAATTCCAAAGATTCACCCTCTTCTCTGGGTGAAGAGATTCCTCCTTAGCTCCAGCTTCAATGGCCTGCCTCTTACCTTGAGATTATGACCCTTGGTTCTATCCAACCAATGAAGTTCTTAATTACCCTTCGAACTCCTCAATTAAAAGTCTGATGGCCAGTTTACAAAACTCTGCCCATGCTACAATTCTCTGACTACTCACCGCAGGAGGCAACAGGAGTGAGGACTTGGCAGCCCAGCTTACCTTGGACTTTCCTCATTCTGAACCAAAAATAAAAACCATCCTGATTTTTGACACTGAATTGGGGTTCCCCATCTACCTCTACACATGCAGTTTGAAGGTCTCCTCACTGGAGCAAGGTAACTTCTCCAATTTCTGACGATGGCAGGGCGAAGCATCGATTAGTTGATATCTCTATTTCTGGTATCGCACTGTGGGCAAAAACGGCTGCTGCATCAGTCTACCTAACCAAAACTTGAGTGATTCATTGCAGGAACCCTGGAATGTTTCGGATGTGATTCAATGAAGCCCTATTTTTAATAAATGTATGCCCCTTATTTTCTTAAGGTGAACCTTAACCTTTTTTATCAACATGGTAGCTTTATGTCGTTCACTCCAGTGTTAATTACAGCATCCTCTATCAACATAATTTACTGAGAATTCATCCTCAGGGAGTCAGGCACACCCTGGGACAGCAAGACGGAGTGCGGGGTGGGGAGTGCGGTGGGAGCTGGTTAGTCGTCTGATCACGAAGCAAGTGGGTGAATGAACAATGATTGCAGGGAGCACAACAACAGAATTGAATGGCCAGCAGATCTTGTAAATAACAGAGTAGAATCCAGGAGATGCCTATCCCAGGAAGTGGACTCAAGATAAAAATGCAAGTCCCCAGGTGAAAACTTGCACCTCCCAAGCAATGGATATGTCATGTCATGTAGGAAATTCAAGAGATTCTTTGGAATCAAGAACCAGTGAAACCACTTACCCAAGACAACATGGCACAGAAAAAGAGGCCACAGCCTAACCAGCATTAATGCTCCACTTGAGCCTCCACCCATCCTTTTACATCTACCTTCACTGGAGAAACCATCTACCCACTTTTCCATCAACTGCTGGTACTAGCTTCCATCTGGACCATGCACTGCAAACACTCACTGGAAAAGATTCTGGGACTGTATCAGTCTTGAGCTAACCCACACCAGATTCGACAGAAGGAAGTGACACACAAAGAGGCCATTCATTCCATGACATCTGTAGTGATCAAAGCAAAAAGCTATCCAGCCTCATCCCTCATTCCAGCTTTGGATCCCTCACTCTGTCTGTGACTGCATTTCAAGAGAAGAGCCAAGTGTTTCTTTTATAAAACATGAAGAGGGTTTCAGCCTCCATAATCCTTTCAGGGAGGGAGATGTAGAGGAGATCCTCTGGCTGAACAAAACCTACACTTCAACACCCTTCTACCATTGACCACAAATCAAGAACCCAGTAGTTACTGACTTCAAAAGGTCCTTCATATTCACTGTATTTAAGCCCTTCATAACTTTAGACACTCCAATCTTAATCTCAAGTGCCATGTGAAACTGCTAAGTCAAATATGAGCAGTCCAAAAGTCCCAGAAGACCATAGGATTGTTCTCACATTAAGGAGAGATGACTGGTGCTGGTTTAACTTGAGGGTCACCATATCTCTTACGAAGGGAGGGGTTGAGAAGGTGGGATCTTGACAGCAATCTCAAATGTAATACATCCACAATGGCTGGTCTAGTGAATGACTTAATGCAACAGGGACCTCTGGACAGGAGCAGAGATCTCTTATTTAATTCCAACGTCAATGAAGGACTTACTTCCACCCTTAGTCCAACAACATTCACCAAACAGACACAGTCTCACGCTCGAGCACTTGTGTCGAAATTGAGTGGGGGGAGAAAATCGGTTAGCTCAGTTGGTTGGATGGCTGGTTCACGATGCAGACTGATGCCAACAGTGTTGGTTCAGTTCCCTCACTGGTTAAGTCTGACATCAAGATCTCACCTTCTCAACCTCACCTGAAGCATGGTGACTCAGGTTAAGACACCCACTGGCAGTCTCTCTCTCTCTCTCTCCACCCCCCCCCCCAAGAGAGATCAGTGCTAAGGTCACCTGGGACAAGGACAGCTCTACCTTTAAGCATCAAGTGCATTACACTCTCCAGGTAATTGTGCTCAGTCAACATCCCTCGCTATTCAGTGACCAAGGAATCAAACACTTGCACCAACCATTCAACAGATGCTCAGTTGGCTTTTGGCTTTTTGCTTTTTCCCATTTCATCGTCAAACCCATGGAAGTTCCCATACACACACTGTACAAACATGACACAAAGGCCACACTGTTCGTGACCCGTCGTCCTGGGAACGGATGCCGGACGAAGAACCATGTCACGTGACAAGGTGGGCGCTCATGATTGGTGTTTTCAAACTTTTGGCGGGACACTGGCTCTGTGGCACGTGTCCACCGGGAAACGGTTTTCTGCAACACGTTTTTCCATGAAATGGGGCAAGTAACCTCCACGACTCCCTGTCACCCCCACCCCACAACACACCTCAAAAAAAAAACCAAACAGCAAGGCCGGATCGGGTCAGTACCTTGGAAATGAGCTCGTCGTGGTTGGCGAGGTGGGCTCGACAGTGGATGCAGCTGTACGTCCTGTGGCAGCTCGGCAGGTAGGCCTGGAAAGTCTTGGATCGCGTCATCTTCACCATGGGGGCCACCGGACGCAGCGCGAACTCCGGGCTGGTCCACGACGCGCCGAGGCAGGTCGGTTCACACGGGAAACACTGGAAGACGCAGGTGAAGGCCGTGGTGCGGCGGGCGGGCGGTGTGGCGGGGCTCCACACACTGCTGGACACCGGGGCGGCGGGGGCGGGGAAGAAGGGGCAAGGCCACTGGCCTCAAAGACGGATGGGGGGGGGGGAAGGGGAAAGAAGGGGGATGGGGCTGGAGAGCGGGGCCGGCCAGTAGACAGGCGTCGACCTCAGCGAACCTGGCACAGAGAAGAATCATTCGTTAGTGCTGTTAAAGTCAGATAGCAATCACTCTGGCCCTTAGCTCCGGCAGAAACGTGCGAAACAGGGCTGGGAGGAGGCCATTCAGCTCCCCCCCCCAATCCCGTCCATGATATGGCGAGATTACGCCTGCTGTCCAAACTCCACTCTACCCGCGTCTCTCAATTTTCTTAGCGTCAAGGATCGTGGCCTCAAATGAGCAGCCAGCCGTCCTGGTAATGAATTCCAAAGATTCACAATCGTTTCAGAAAGGAAATCTGTCCTTATCTCATTCCTAAGTGGCCGAGCCCTTGTCCTGAAGCAGTGACCTAACCCTCGTTTTCGAATCTCCACTGGAAGGTGGGAAGCTCTAAGCCTTCCTCTGGTCAAGTCTCGAAATTTGTGTTGTACTCTTCACTTTCACTTTTCAAAGCTAGTGATCTCAGGGCTAGTTAGAGGTAATAGCCATAACTGGGATTCAACAAAGGAAAATTCACCTTAACTTCACTTGAGTTTCAAACAACACAACGTACAGCTTTACCCCTTACAGACACATATCTGGTTTTTTGTTTGAGTTGCATAATACTAGGGTGAAGGACTGATGGGCACAGACGAGTGAGGCTCTGGTGACAGGAATAGTTTGAAGGCAGCAAACGGTTCAAGTGGTTTGTGTAATTGGCTTAAGACTAACTGTTGGGGGGTGGGGGGGGCGAAGATAAGAAACATCAGTGGGAATAAGAGGTGTGGGACTACGTTTGACGAAGATTGCTCCGTTGGAAGAGCATGTCACTGAAAATCTAAAACGTCTCGGGGTTCAATGCTGGATGTTGGTAAGAGATGTGGGACTGATCTGATTTTGTTTTAACTTCACTCATGGCACAAGCCCCCAAGGGAATGAGGAAACATTTTATTTAGAAAGAAGAAACAGTATAGCAAGTGGTTACGATCCTGAATGTGCTGCAAGAGTGGGAGAGATGCAGCTTCAATAATGGCTTTCAAAAGGGCATTGGATAATTATCTGGAGGAAGAAAGTTATCAGACTGTAGGAAAAAGGGAGGTGAACTATGTGAAATGTCCTTTCAGAAAAGTAACACAGACATGATGGGTTGAATGGCCTCAATGTATGCTGTTCATGGTTATACATGACAGAAGGACAACAGGAATCCTACCTTTGTAAGGTTTCAGAATAGCAGTTGGATTTTTAAGACATAGCACTTTTAAATGGTGACCATTTCTGATACTAGATTTATTAGTTCAGAAACTTCCAAATCACCTAAATTGAAATACAGTACCCTCAGCTACCTAGATGGGATTCAAACGGAATCATTCAAGCAGGTCTCTGGATCTTTAAACCAGTGACGTAATCACTATTTCCCTCCCTCATTCCCTTACCCGTCCTTTTCTGGGCCATTTTAGTTTTAAACTGACAGCTCCCAGGCTACAAACGTATTACATATCTATTGCAACACATGTCATTACCTCCAATCTCAACAGGAAAAAAAGTCATCCTCTGGAGCTGTTCAGCTTTGTTGCAGAGATTTAAGAAATGCAAATCAGACATGGGTTCGAAGTACCCATTTCTCTCTCTCTCTCTCTCTCCACAGCCTGTACCTAGAATCAACCGAATCCCTACAGTGTAGAAGACAGCCATTCTGCCCATAGAGTCTGGAGACCCTCTAAAGAACATCTCACCCAGACCCCCAGAGTAACCCCCTAAACCTATATCTACCATGGCTAATCCACCTGGCCTACTCGTCCCTGAACACTATGGACAGTTTCAGCACGGCCAATCCACCTGACCTACACATCTTTGGACTGTGGGAAGAAACTGGAGCACCCGGGAGAAACCCACGCAGACAGCTTCCCAAGGCTGAAACTGAACTAGAGTCCCTGGTGCTGAGAGGCAGCAGTGCTGACCACTGCTGTCTGCCTCTATCCACCTCAAAACAAATGATTTAGAAGGGAGAACAGCAAACATTTTCTGCAAATCAACGGAGTATGATCCTTAAACAAAAGAGAGATCGGGTGTTAACTGAAGGAAAATTACTGGTTTGGACATCAGACAGCACTCCCTTGATTTTCAATCAACAGTGCAGTAGGAGCTTTTACACCCACCTAAGAGAGCAGATGGAATTGGGTTTTAATGGCTCATCTGAAAGACAGCACCTCCAACATTGCCACAGTCCCTCAGCATTGCATTGGAGGTGTTGGCCTGGATAATGTGCTCAGTTCTCTGGTTAGGATCTAAAGCCATGACCTTCTGACTCAGGCAGGATTGCTACCAGCTGAGATAAAGCTAACACAACTAATTAAATCTTACAGCTGGAGACTACTTTCCCTGTGGGATATTTAAACTGTTTTTGTTTAGAAATTGCAGCTGCAATTAATTTTCAAGTGAAACAGAGGACTCGCCCCACCTTACCAATATTAAGCTTTTGAAAAGGACCACCAACTCTTAAAACTGATTTTTAAAAAATTCCATCATAGGATGTAGGTGTCACTGGCTGGGTCAGCATTTATTGTCCACTCTTAATTGCCCAGGAGAAGGTGGTGAGCCGACCTCCTGAAATACTGCACTCATTATGGTGCAAGAATATCCATAGTGTTATTTGGGAGGATGTTCCATTGAAGGAACAGCAATATATTCCCAAGTCAGGATGGGGCAAATTTTCATGGCGAACCTGGGAGCGGTAGTGATCCTCTGTTTGTGCTGCACTTGTTCTTGGTTGTCGGGACTATTGATTAGAAAGGTGTTATCAGAGGAGCCTTGGTGAATTGCTGTACTGCATTTTGTATCTGTATATACAGCTGTCACCGTGCATCAGTAAAACTGAAGCAAACAAATGCCTTGAATTAAAAACTAATCAGTTCAAGCTTCAATAATTAAGTTTGGAATTACTGAAGAAACTGACAAGATGTTACTAACCTTTTATTTTAAAGAGGACATCTTTCCTATATGCACTTCCCTGTGTGACAGATGTTGAAATGTCAAGTTGCTACTTTTTTAAATAAGCTTGTCCAGCTAAACTACCATACTTCCAATGTATTTTATAAACCATATCTCAACCCTGCTAATTCAAAATGATCCAGGGAAAGGGCAAGGAAATAGGAGGGGGGGGGGGGGGGGGGGAAGAAAATTCCATTTGAAGGCATGAGCTGAATGGCCACCTCTTGTGCTGAAGACAAAACTAGACATTAAGGGCTCTTCTGAGTCAGGAGTGCTGGGTTTCAAGACCTACCTGCTCCAGGGGGTGTGAAATAACATCTATGGTCAAGTTGATTAGGAAAATATCCAAAACCTGACTTTGAGAGCCAGCTCTTAATGTAAATGATACAACAACCTTGTACTTGATGTATATCTGTCAGGTTTTGCCAAACAATCTTGGCACTTGCAACATTGAAGGATCGGATGGGGGTGGTGGGCCACAATGGTGGTAGCATCAGGATATTTGTGACATACAAGTTGTGTAAAAGATAATGGAGAGAGTTAGGTGACAACCTTGGCTAAGTGGTCTCTAGAACAGGAAGTTGTGGTTTCAACTCCTGCTCCAGGACTTGAACACATCTTACCCAACACTGTACATGGAAAGTGCGCCAACGCATGGGAGGTGTCAAATCTCTGGGATTATATCAAATGTTAAACCCATTTGCCCTCATCGGCAGATATAAAACAACATTCCCTGGAGCTTTTTTTGGGGAAGTGCAAAGGAGTTCTCTTAAGTGTCAAAACAAATCAACGCTTCAAGGAAAGCGCTGTGGGGCCTTGCTGTGCACATATTTGGTTACTGTAATTTCTACACTAAAAGAAAAGACAAAGGATTGTAAATCCAACTCTTCCCACACCCCAAAATAGTTTGAGGCTTTAGTAATGGTCAGTTGACTATTTCGAAGCTGAAGAGGCTGGATCATTAAGTACGTCTGAGGCTGAGATAGACAGATTTTCAAGTCCACATGGGAATCAAGGGTTATGGAAAAATGTGGTTTAAAAAGTGCCATAAAAATACAAAGTCTTTCTTTCCAAAGCATTGGAGATGCTATGTAATAATTGCAGCCAGACATTGTGTTCCACTCGTGTCATGGCCTCCAAGTGTCAATTATTAAAACCTGCTGCTTAATAATTAATACTTGAATCTTTACAAGAGGGAAGGGGACATAAAAGTGCTTCAGTAACAAACTATATATACAAAGGATCCTGTTCACTGGCTGTTTAATAATGTGAATCTGTGGCAGTTGCAAAAGGGAGCCTCAGCATGTCTCCACCTCCCTACAGAATGAGCCTTTTGACCTAATCCACAGAGCAGATAAGGTCAGGAAGGGTACTTTTATTGGAATGATACATTTGTTCCCCCTTGGCAGGCAGGGCTGAGTGTTGATGGGATGAAGACAGAATCCAGTGCAGGGTGGAGGGGGGGAAATAACCTTAATATTACAGCTAGCCATTCAAGGTAAGATCAGACCACATTATTTCAAAGGGTCATGGAAATCTGGAACTCTCTTCACTTGTCCAAAGAAAGGTTAGTGAGGTTGGGGAAGATCAACCAACCAACCACCATAATTATAGGCAGAGTCATTAATTATATTCAATTATAGCCAGGGAGTCAAGGGTTATGGGGAAAGCCAGGAAGTGGGGTCAAGGATCATTAAAATCAACCAAGATAATGATTAATTGGCAGAGCAGACTTCTGCTTCTACATCTCATGACAGAAATTGCCTTCAACTGTTTGCACATCACTGGGCTCCGAGGATATGCTGGAGATTCTGTAGCACAAGTGGTCACGTCACTCACTATTACTCCAGAGGCCTGACTACGAACATAGGGCAACATCAGTTCAATTCAGTCCCCATCTCTGCATTTCCCCCATCCCAGTAGTAACTTGAATTTGAATTCAGTTTTTAAACATCTGGGAACAAATATGAAACAGAATTGGCAACAGCAAGTTCACCATTGTCAGACTATTGTAAACATGAATGAATCACTAATATCCTTTAGGGCAAGGAAATTCATTGACAACAAGGGAGGGGTTGGGGGGGATTGTTCTGCAAAGCCCATTTACAGTAAGATCAGTTTTTAATGAGAACACACAAGGAACCTCTGAGCAAACCCCTCTCCCACATTATTACAATCAATGATAAAAATCAAAAACAGAAGGATAACAATACAGTAGGCACCAGATTTCTCTTTCTGGAATACAGGATTGTTCCTGATCAATACTTCAGTCATTGGCCCTTCACTTCAACAAAGAACAGTTGTGCAAACCCAAATTCCAACCCCAGATTAGTGATCTGTGGCAGAAAAATAGGAAGTGGAGAAACTCAGGACTGGCAGCATCTGCGGAGAGAGAAACACAATTAACATACAGTCTAATAAGACTCTTCTTCAGACAATGATTTTCTGAGAATGTAGGTTTGAATCCCATCAAGATGGATGAAGTTTGAATTCATTAGAACTTGGAAACTTCTAGTCATTCCTCCATAGCTGCAAGGGCTCGGTTCTAAGAACCCCCATGTTGAAATTTACAAGTGCAGAGCTCATTAAAAATAAGGTAAAGTTATTTAAGATATCATGAATGCAATTTTTGCCTGTGAATGTTGTTTTGTTACTTATTTTTAGCATGGATAGATAAATTCACGATTTGTGATTCCGTGGACACAGGATTTACTTTCACTATAAGTAGCTAGCCTGATGGCAACCATGTAACCGTTGTCAAATATTACAAAAACCCATCTCATTCACTAATGTCATCTAGGGAAGGAAATGTGCTGTCTTTACCTAGTCTGATCTACATGTAATTCCAAACCCACTGCAATGTGGTTGACTTAACTGCCATCTCTAATTAGGGATGGGCAGTAAATACTGATCTAGCCAATGTCACCCATATCCAATGAATGAATAATAAAAGTTTCTCTGGAAGTACCTACACAAAAATCATTATTCAGAACACCATCAGCAACCAGGGGCTGCAGCAGTTTAGAAAGAACTTCCTCCACCAGTTTCCCAGGGCCATGAAGTGTCGAGGATCGCTGCCAACCTTTCCACCAAGACACATCCCCCAGATGTACATGATCAATGCAGGAGAAAAAAGGTGAGGAAGTGCAACGTGGAAGGTGATGGCACATTGGAGCACAAAAAGGAACATTCAGCCAGGTCACTGCTGGTCTATATCCAACTCCATCCGTCTGTATTCCCCCAAACCCCTGCTGAACTAAAATAAAAACAAATTCAGTTTTCAAACTTGCAATATCCTTCACTCCATGAGATCATGGGTGATCTAATAATCCTCAACTCCACTTTTCTACCACATACCAATATTCCTTGATTCCCTTCAAGATTGATAATCTGTCTGTCACAGCTGTGAATATACTTAAATGACCCAGCCTTAAAAGCCCTCTGCAGTTAAGAATTGCTATGATGGAATTCCTTCTAGGTAGTCACTCATCTGTCTTAAACATATAACCTCTTACTCAGATTATGCTCTCTGGTCCTGGTCTCTCTAACAAACAGAAGCAGCCTCCTGCATCCACAGTGTCAAGTCCACAAACAATTTTACATATTTCAATAAAGATCACCTCATTATTCGGAACTCTTAATGAGTACAAGCCAAACATATTCAAAACCTCCTCACAAGAGAGTGTCCCTGATTGCATCCAATATTAGTACTTCCTTGAAGGAAACAACAGAGTTAGTATTTTGGGTCTGGTGACCGTTCCTCAGCTGTTCTAAGAGTCGGTCACTGGACACCAAATGTTAACTGTTTTCTCCTTCACAGATGCTGCCAGACCTGCTGAGCTTTTCCAGCAACTTTGTTTTTGTTCCTGATTTACAGCTTCTGCAGTTCTTTTGGTTTTAAGTTAGTACTTGTTTCCTTAAGTAAGGAAAGGAAAACTATTCAAAGTGTTCCAGGTATGGTCTAATTAATACTTTGTATCATTTTAAGCAAGATTTCTCTTTTTATATTCTGTTCCTTTTGAAATAAAGGGCCTACATTCAATTTGCTTCCTCTGTTACATGCTAGCTTTTCATGATTTGTGAATGAGGACTCCAAAGCCCTGCTTTCTGCAGTCATTCTCCGTTTAAGTAATATCCAGCATTTCTATTTTTCCTGCCAAAGTACATAACCTTACATTTTGTCCAAGATACATTCCATCTAACATGTTTTCCCTTAACTTGTTTAACCTGTCCGTATCTCTCTAGACTGTCAGCACACGCCTTCCTAGCTACTTCTGTGTCATTACAAACTTGGCGATAAAACGTTGACTTTCGCCATCCAAGTCATTAATATATTCTAACTAATTGTGGCTCCAGCAATCCACTGGGAAATAGGGTGACAGAGATCATATATTAAAGACTGCCTTTGACAATTTTCACACATCGTAAACATCAACAGATGCAGGGTTAGTGCTGAAAAATGGTGCTAAAGTGGTGGTCAGTCCTTATCTCAAATGATGGAGCAGGTTCCAAAGGTTGATTGGCCTCCCCCGCTCTTATCTCGAGTTCCATTTTAATCTTCTATACTCAACCTTATCTATGCAATTAGTCCTAAAATTAACCCTTAAAGCCACAACAAAGCCTAGTCCAAATTCTCACACCGCAGTAATTCACCATCCTGCAGACATTCGAGTGAGTTCGTCCAGCACATTTTTTTTAAAAAAAGGAAGTTAAGCCTTTCAACAATCTATTTGTTTAAAAGGGGAAATGTTGCATTGCTGATGGCAGCTCTCCTCCTTTTAAACACACAAAATGCCACACAGATTGCAGAGGAGATTATTTTTTAAAAAATAAAGCTGAGGTCAGAGTGGTGGTGGCTGGGCTCCTGCTGCTGCCTCTCGAATGCACCAGATCCTGACGTGGTGCGAACTTGTTCCCAGCGTGATTGACAGGTCCCCAGTCTCCCCTAGCGCTCCACCCGCTCCGCAGTGTTGGTAAACACAGGTCACATGACCTCCTGACGTCACGTCGAGCAAAATGTGAGAAAAATTTGCTTCAAAAAAATGCCTTTTCTCAGAGCAGGAGCAGAGGATGCAGGTGCAAGGAGCCAGGGCAGGACCACAAAAGGGAATGGTTGAGTTGGGAAAGGGGGTAACAGCTAACCAGGATCACAAGTGGGGAAAGGGGGTTGGGTGCAATCCAGCTGACCAGGACCACAGGAAGGAATGGGGGAGGGTGCGGTGTGTAAAGTAGTAGTGGAAGAACTCTAGCTGACCAGGACCCCGGGAGGGAATGGGCGGGTAATCCAGCCTATCATCTTTTTTGGGGCGCAACAGGGGTGGAGGGCAACAGCTCTGTCTCTTCAAACAAGAGTGTAAAGGAACATACCTACTAAATCAACTGTCACCACCACCTCACATTTATTTTCTGCATCCATGCAGACCCCCTTTTAAATTGTAATGCATTTATAGTAATACAAAGGAAAACAATGTTTTAGAGGTCCTGACTGCACATCTGATTTAAATATAAAGTCCAGAACCTTCCTTGTAACCCGCAGATCACTGAAGCCTTCCTCCCAGCGCTGATTTTGGAGAAGTCAGTAAATATTTATACATTAGAATGCATTTCAACAAAAGTGTATGAAAAATTCAGATGCAAACGCTTTCATTTTCTTTGTTCTGATCGCTCTCAACCCCTGTAGGATGGAAAAACTGTTGCATGTGGAGACAGCGTGTCAATGGGGAACAAAAGAACTCAGGAACAAGGGATAAACTGGCCCAAGGAAAAAGAAAGGGTGCAGTAATTATAATCACCATCCAAGCCAAGCCACAGGCTGGTTTCAAACAGAACATTAGTGTCACTTTAGAAAGCAGGGTGGACCACTGCAGCAAATGAACCCTCACCAGAGGAAAAAAGGAATTTAACCATTCTTAAAATCAAGTTGACCTGTCAATTAAATCGGATTACCCCGCCTCTGGGAGGCTTCGTTTCATTTTTCTTAAAGCCCCTGATTTTCTTTGAGAGAACCTAAAGGACGACCGGGGGTGGGGGGCGCTAAGTAAAATATTCAAAAGGATAAACCTTTCTTAACCCCAACCAAAACTTTGCCACTATATAAGCTCAGAGGGAGCAAAACAAAATACAAAAAAAAATCCCTGAAGCCGGCACGTTGTTCTTCCAATGCACCAAGTGCCAGCGACCACTGCCTCCTGCCAACAGCACCCCCCCTACCTTCAACAGTAAAAAACAACGCAGCCCCTGACACACATGGTATTATTATTTTGCATCACTGCAACATTGCAGTCTGGAGTTCCTCTTGAATCTAGCACGAAAATAAACCGCAAACATCCTGTTTCAACCAAAAAAAAAGCAATCTGGAGAAAAAGCAACACAATAGGATGTTGCATTTTTGTTTAAGCGAAACGTCAAGCGCATTTTTTGTTAAAAAATCATCTTACCTTAAAACATAAAATTATACACTCCTATTATTTGTACCTATCAATTGGCGTCTTCCCCCTCCCCACAACACGGGTTGTCTTGCTTATTGTTTTTTTCACTGCTTTTTTTTAAAAGAAAAGGCTTATGTTTATAAACTGCTTCCCCCACTTCCCTCTCTGTCTGTCTTCAGCTGAAGAATGGCAACAGCTGGGAGCCCAGCTCTTTTGTAGAGTATGGTACATCCTACCCTGCTGCCCAGTGACTGGCGGCACCCCGACCAATCATATGCAGGTCGAGTCCCGGCAACATGGTCGCCATTGGTCGGGTCCTAAGTGCGGAACCCGGCGACCGCGGCCAATGAGCGCGCTCAGGAGGCGGTGTGGGGGCGAGTCCAAGGGAGGTTCAAGGTAGATTGCGGCGCGGGAGGCCCAGTTGGCCAATCAGTGCGTAGCAGGCGTGTAGCCCTGTCGGGGGGGTGGGACGGTGCAGAGTTATTGGAGCTGTATCAAGCTACAGGGATAATGGCAGGAAATTCCACTCTGGGAGTAAAATGCAGACTTGCTTTCGTTTGCAAACTATACAATCCCTTTTCTTCAATCCTATCTTAAAATGCTGCAATGTCCTTACATTTTGCAAACAAAAAAAATCTGCCTTCGTTTTCAAACTGTATAATCCTTCTCCTTAAAACACCCATCTCAAAAAATGCAGCAGTCTTACATTCTGTAAAAAAACAAATTTGCTTTAATTTCCAAACTATATTATCCCTCTTTAACCCCCATCTGTCAACAAATGTTGCAACGGCCCTTACCATTTACAAGAAAAATACAAGTTTGCTTTTATTTCCAAACTATAAATCGGTCTCCAACCCCATCTCACAATAAATGCTGCAATGCCCTTAGATTTGGAAAAGAAATACAGGCTTGCTTTCATTTGCAGACGACCCCTCCTTTTGCAAAGAAATCCAGACTTGCTTTCATTTTATAATTTATATAATCGATCTCCCCAGCCCATCTCAAAGTAAATGGTGCAGTGTCCTTAGATTTGTAAAACAAAACAGACTTGCTTTCATTTCTGAACTGTATAACCTCTTTCCTCCAACCCCATTTCAAAACAAATGCTGCAATGCCCTTACATTCTGCAAAGTTGTTAAGATTGTGCTGAATTCCAAACTGTATCAACCCTCTTCCCCAAACCCATCTCAATATTAAGTTAAGGCCTTCAGCCATACTACATTTAAGGAGGCAGGAGGTGAGAGGCAACGGCCTAGTGGTATTATCACTGCACTGTTAATCCAGAGACCCAGATAACATTCTGGGGACCTGGGTCCAAGTTCCACCACGGCAGATGATGGAATTTGAATTCTGTAAATATCTGGAATTAAGAATCTAATGATGACTGTGAATCCATTGCTGATTGTCGGGAAAAAAACCATCTGGTTCACTAATGTCCTTTAGGGAAGAAAATTGCCATCTTTACCTGGTCTGGCCTACATGTGACTCCAGACCCACAGCAATGTGGTTGACTCTTTACTGCCCAGAGGGCAATTAGGGAATGGGCAATATATGCTGCCAAGCCAGAGATGCCCTTATCCCATGAATGAATAAAGGAGAGACCATATACTGAAGGACCAGCCCTGCAATCCAGGCTGTATGCTTGGCAAGGAATGTACAGTGTGAATATCCAGATTATTAAAATTGGCATCTCAGAATGGCAAAATGTTGACTTTTATCGCACTTTCTGTTGCTCCATTTGAAATGTTTTACTGTTGGGCTCTATCTCTGAAATTACTTTTCGGGAATGTAGCAATTTAAGAAGGCAGCTCACTGCCACCTTCTTAAGGACAATTAGTGATGGCCAATAAATACTAGCCCAGCCAGCAATGCCCATATTCAATGAGTGAATAAAGAAATATCAAGTGTATAGAAGTTGTATTTGTGCACCTCAGAGTGGAACAATCTGTATCAAGAAACGTTTAATTTTATTGCATTTTCTGAAATATTCTAGTTTAAATGTTTTGCCCTTGGGCTGTATTCCTGACATGCAATGTATATTGTGAATATCAATAGTACACAATTGTGCTCAGGCACCTCAGAGTGGACCATGAAAAGGGGAGAAATGTTTATCTTTGATAAGAGATAAAAAGGTACTGCAGATGCTGGAGAATCCGAGATAACAAGCATGGGGCTGGATGAACACAGCAGGTCAAGCAGCATCATAGGAGCAGGAAAACTTGACGTTTCGGGCCTAAACCCTTCATCAGAAAATGCCACCACAGAACATTAGGCCATTGTATTTACTATGGTCACTGACCTCATTTCATCTGGTGATCTCCCTGCCACAGCCTCTAAGCTGATAGTCCCCCAGCCCCAAACAGCTCGCTTCTACCTCCTTTCAAAAATCCATAAACAGAATGATGAAGGGTTTATGGCCGAAACGTCAAGTTTTCCTGCTCCTATGATGCTGCTTGACCTGCTGTGTTCATCCAGCCCCATGCTTGTTGCCTAGGCAGACCCATTGTTTCAGCCTGCTCCTGCCCCACAGAACTCATCTCTTCCCACGTTGACTCAGTCTTTTCTCCCCTAATCCAGTCCCTGCCCACATACATCTGTGATTCCTCTGACACTTATATGCCAGTTTTGGAATTTAAAAACTGAGGAAGGGTCACCAAAATGTTAACTCTTATTTTTCTTCACAGATGCTACCAGACCTGCTAAGCTTTTCCAACAACTCTGTTTTTGTTCCTGATTTACAGTATCTGCAGTTCTTTCAGTTTTCACTAAGAAGATGCAAGTTGTTGTTAAAGACACTGTAGAAGTGCAAGTTATTGTTGCAAAAGATACTATTTAAGTTCAAGTTCTTAAATGAACTATGTGAATTCAAATCATT